>QEPC01002120.1:2072281-2089834 GCA_003113815.1 Sphenodon punctatus | reverse complement strand
TGCCTGCTGTCATTCTCATCGTAACCAAGCCAAGTACGTGCACTTGAGACCTCGCATCTTCATGAATGTTAGACCCCTTGTCTCTCCCTCTGTTCCCCTTCTTATGTCTCTTCCCCCAGCTCCTGTCTCTCAGATTGTAAGCCCATGGGGCAGGGACCGTATCTATTTTATTACTTTGTAAAGTGCCAGGTACACTGCTGGCGCTATATAAATGTTTGTTAATAATAATAATAATAATAATTTAAACATTTATCTTGGGAGGGTGAGGGATCACTTTAATTTTGCATGATATCATAATTGCATGTTAGGTTGCACACACTTGTATGTTCATTAATTCCAACTTCTACTGGTCTATCTTGATAGATGGCAGATGCAGCTAAGGTCTCGTTACAGAGTATACTCTTTCACTCTCGGGCAGGGACCGTGTCTATCTTATTCTTTGCAAAGCGCCAGGTACATTGCTTGCGCTATATAAATGCTTATAATACTAATTAGCAACATCTGTTTTCTAGATGTGCCAGAAATTAGCCTGTGCATTAGCTCTGCATTTGACTGTATTAATAGACTTTCTTCCACAAACACCTTTGTCCCTTTATCAGTACTGCCAGTCAAGGAGCCTGTTCGTATGCATTCAAGAATGAGGCACTAAAATTCCATTTGTAATTCATACTGGACAAACATGACCTTATAATGAATTGGAAAGGGGTTCAACTCAACTGCTTCTCTCTACTTTGCAACTGCAACTATTCCCAACCAGCCACCTTTATCCCGGGGAGATTTCAGCCGCAACCAGTTATCTCTGTTCCGGGGGAAAGGCTGCTGCAATAATAGTTAAAAGAGAGAGAGAAAGAAAGAGAGAGAGCAGGTCCCTTTCAATTCTTCGGGATCTAGTGGAAATACTTCAGTTAGAGGGGGGGGGAAATTGCTCTTTTTTCTGTTTCAGTAATGAGTCTTTTATTCAATCTAACAGGCATTTATTCCATAATATCAGAACAATTTAGCATACCAATACCCAAGAGACACTTGCATTCACATTTGCACCCATTTACCCTTGTCAACCTAAAAATACATACAAAAGCACATATTCTTACGTGATCAGGGCCGATGGCCTGGTTCAGGAGGAAAGCAGTCAGGGGGCCCAAGAAGCCATTGTAGAACCTCCTAGATAGAGGGGTTCTAAAGTGGGTGGATCACCAAGCTCGTTGACTCCCCTGAGGGATGGCAATTGAGGACCGTGAAGGCAAGGAACTAATCCAGAGCCAAGCCTTATATGCTGTGGCTGTCTTATGATTATTCAGAGTGCGGGGTTGTCGGTACTAGGCTTGTGGAGCACTCTCATTGGCTACCCCAAATCTGAGGTGCTTAGTCATGATGTGAGGTTTGTTCTGACCAATGAAGTCATACCCTCCGCCTCCCTCCGGAGATGGGGGGTCACACTTCCTGGCCCCCAAGTAGTTCGCACATCCTTCTGAGAGTCATATATTGTTTGATAACAACCCCACTCTTTTGTACAGCTTGGCCTTTGCTATCAGTTCCTGTGAATTACCAACGTAGTTTGTTTGGGGAACAAGAGGTCCTGATTTCCCCAGCATAATTTGTTCTATCTCAGGCCATCTCCTGATCATTGCTAATACTGATTATTTTACTCATACTTCTGTTCTTCACATTAAATGCATCACACATATACGTAATAGTATCTTGCCTAATTTCTAACACAATGATGGGTGCAATAGCATCCAGTGTATATTGCTGTTACATTTATGTCAAGGAAGCATCTTTTTGGTTCAGTTACACAGAGTTATTTACAACATTTCCCCCATGTATGCTCTGGCAGCTTGTTGGGAAGGCACGTTTGGTTTAGTTACAGTTTAACACAGAGTGGCCTACTTGAATCAAACAGAAGCATCTCCTGATTCAGCACATTAGAGCAGGAAAATTAGTATCTTAATTTGGCCCCAAATCATGTCAGTTCGTTACAACCTGTTATATTTGTGTGGAAAGAACTGTTGTCTCCTGGAAGCCATCCATGAGCATTCACAATTTTCTTTCCTACAGCTTCTTTTATACTCCTGAAGTGTTTGTTTTAACCTAGAGAGAGAAGGGGTGGGTGCCTGTGTTGGTTCCATATGAAAGTGATGGAGACAATGTAGTTCAGGTGATACCTTCTATTAGACCAACTGTAGTTGGTGAGATGATGCATGCTTGCAGTTCCGAGCACTGGCCTGAAAGCTTGTATAATCTCACCAACTACAGTTGGTCTGATAAAAAATATCACCTGAACTACTTTGTTTCCATCTCTTATTTTAACCTCAGCAGAAGCTTGCTTTTATGTAAGATCTCTGAAAAATACCTTGTAGTCTCAGTTACAGTAACTTTCCTGCAAATATATATACTGTAAAGTAGTAGATATTTTATAGCAGAGCACAAGGAATTTATGATAGTTGCCATAGTTAAGTAATTTATTTATTATTTTTTATTATTATTATTATTATTATTATTATTTATTTAGCACCAGCGATGTTCCTGGCACTGTACATTCAATAGTTACAGACAGGTCCCCACTTCTAAGGGGCTTACAATCTAAGGGACAAAGGGAGGGAGAGACAAGAGTACTACATTCATGAGGTGGAGAAGTTGAAAGTTAACATGTTTCGCTTAGTTACAGGGAACTAGATTCTGAGTGAGGGGAGAGGCCGCTGTTTCACTCATGACAAGCTAGGGAAGGCCCGACTGAAAGGTGGGTTTTCAGGAGGGAGAGAAGTAGCAGAGTGAACGTATCCAGGGAGGGGGTTCCAGGCATGAGAGAAGGGGTGAAGAGGTTTAGAGGAGCAACGAGGTCATGAGCAGGCGAGGGTGGGGAGAGAGGAGGAGCGAAGCTCCCATGCAGGAGTGTGGCAGGATGCAAGAGCAGAGAGATATGGGGGAGCAAGGCCATGAAGAGCCTTGAAGTTGAAGACCAGGAGCTTGTGCTGAATGTGTTCCCGTCGAGGGAGCCAGTGCAGGGCAGAGAGAAGAGGCTGAATATGATCAAAGCAATGGGCAAGGTGAATGATTTTGGCTGCAGAGCGTTGACCCGAGTTGAGGGGGGAGAGATAGGAGCAGGGGTGCCAGTAAGGAGGAAGCTGCAGTAGTCAAGGCGAGAGATGACTAAAGCATGGACTAAGGTTTTTGCAGTGACTACAGTAAGGCAGGGCTGGATTTTAGCAATATTATACAGAGTGAAGCAACAGGATTTAGCAATAGCCTGGATCTGAGGCTTAAAGGAGAGGGATTTTCCCCACCCCACAGATGAAAGTAACTGCTTTGCCTCAGTTATTTTGACTGTTGATGACTTATTTGTCCACAGGTGGTACTGCAGAACAAGCTGGAAAATTAGAAGCTGGTGATGAAATTGTTGCCATTAGTGGAAAATCATTGCTTGGACTTATGCATTATGATGCCTGGAACATCATTAAATCTGTCCCTGAAGGACCTGTTCATTTGTTAATCAGGAAGCACAGAACTTCAGTATGATGCAAGCACTCTTCACTAGCTACACTTGGTTAAAGGAAATTGAAATTTGCACAGCTTGAAACTTGCCATTTCTAAGTTGGCTAGAGCTGCACTTACATCTCCTGAGCCTCAGTGACTTAACGTTTTGGAGTGAAAGGATGATAGCCGCAGAGAAGCGTCATGAGGATGTGAAGCAGGAATGCATCCCTGTCATCACAGCACATCGTGGAAACTGTATAACTAACCAGGTTGCAATAAGACAATATAATAGAACATCAACGCCTTTTAGCATCTCTTGGTTAAAATTATTAATTCTGTGCCTGTTCCTGATATTCTTACTGTTTGCAAATTGGGAGTGCAAGCGGTTTGTTTCTAGGCTGTTAATGAGAATAGGGTTTTTAGACTGTGTGTACTGTATCACTTACCTGTATCTTGACTTCAAATTCTTGACTCGGGGTCCAGTCTTTGTTATTATAGGAGAGTGTCTGGAACAATCTCACTTTATTCTTCTAAATACAGTTTTACTAGAAAGGCATGATGGGAAAAAATAAATATAATTTTGCACAGCTTTGTAAATCTAAACCACAGAATTTTTATCATGAAGATCAAAATCATCTTGCCAAACACTCACGCAGTTCAATTAGTTGTCCGTGGTTTGTTGTTATAGCTATTTGTACAGCAGAAATCTGTGTGCAGGCATTGGTTTAGAAAGAACAATTTCCCCCCAATTTTGGGTGTGTTTCTGCAGAGGATTAGAAGTATTCAGTAGTTTGGAGTGCAAGAATCCTGATCAGATTTTTCAAACCTGGCTTTCTAAAGCTAGATTTCTGAATACAAGGGGCCTAATTTTCAGAGGTCTCGAGTTACATCAAGCTTCGGGGGAAGCTTCAATTCTACAAATGGATTAAGATACCCAAAGCTAGACCTTCAACTCTGAAAATTTTGTTCTAAATATCTGGATTCTGAGCAATGAAAATCTGAATGGCCAGATTTGTGCTGGCTGGTTCTCTTAAATATTTATTTTTGCTTATGTGTATATTTTATATATACACAGGGACCTGTGTTCACTGCATTCGCCCCATTGCCACCAACGGGGAAAACAGTGAACATGGGTCCCTGTGTATATTGTAGGCAAGTAATGGATCAGCTGATGAGGGTTCTGAATTGTGGAACTGAGATTTTATCTGTGTAGATCACAACTCGTTTGAAACAAATCCTGTTGTAGACACAATTAAACAGTCCGATTGGTTACAGTATCACATGCACTTATCTTGGGTTTCTCACAAATACTCAATGCATGTACCCGCAACAGGTCATTTTTCTGTTTACTGTTTATAGGCTATCTTAGGTGTTAAAGTGTCAGGGGCTAAAATACAATTTTACATTCCTAAATTAGCGATGATCACATGACAGAGTTGTTGTGACAAAGTTATCGCTTGTAGCCAAGGAAGGTAGTCAAGGGTCGTCTGATTCAACAAGTAAAAAAAGGTGGTTCCTATGTTGCCATGTTTATAGGCCCTAAAATCTGTAAAATCCTGAATTTACAGGAGTTCAAAAAATCCAATTCACCGTTTCCAAGTAGCTTCTACATTTATGAGAATTCTGATCCAAAAACTCTAGATCAGAATAGCATCCAATTTCATGATGATCAAGAGGTCTGGACCTGAATTTTGCAGTTTGAGCTGGTCTCTCTAGTTATCCCCGATTCAAATCTATTTCTGGTTATTCATACTGGTTTTATATTCATTATTTTTACTAAATGGATCATTGAGTGTTTTTTCTAGCCTGTTGGACAGAACCAGGCAAAATGGCAGGGGAAACTCCATTGGGTCCCTGGTGGCATCCAGAGATTGTGGGCAGAAAAGGTTAGATCATGTTTCTATGTAGCTATAAAGCTATATATATTTCTCCATACTTGAATATTACATGAGCATTCAGTGCCCCCCAGGGAGGGATGCCTATAATATCTGTGCTCAGGAAAGATGGGTGCTGGACCTTGTCCCATGCATGCTACTCCCACAAAATGTCCTCTGAAGCTGGTGGAAATTTTGCAGCGGGTACAGCAGCACAATCGGACCTGTTGTTGCCCTGGGTGTTGATGCCCCCTGAACACTCCTGGAGACTTACTGACGTTAGTGGGACTGTGTGTGGGTGCAGGATTACACCTACATGGGCCTCATGGCTGCATTTATAGGTTCAGTCTTGCAACATCCTGTGTAATCTGGCCTGCTCCAACAGACCACACAAGTAGTTCTCTTCTGTTGAAATGAATGAGAGGACTGTCTGAGTTTTACTGGATCAGGTCAGAACTGATGGACTATAGGATTGTTTCCCTTGTTGGGAGGAAGATACTGTGTTGAAATCAGGGAGCAGCAAGTTGACAATTGACAGACTGTGAGGCCTTCTTCGGGAATGATCAAATCTTGAGAAAATTAGCTATATACAATCAATGTGTATGATCTGTCTGGGTGGGGTAGATGCCAGCACTCAGTGAGGTGCATTTTGTGATGGTTCATTAGTACACGTCTAGAGCTTACTGCAGTAGAGTGAGCACGTACATTTATATAAATACTCAGTATTGGCATTTGATGCTCTTAAATTGATAAACCACAGCAGTAGTTTTAAAAGTGATCTTTCTACCTAGACCAGCAGTTAAGGTTTATTCAGTTCTGAATTTCAGAAGCACAGATGCCTCACTCGTGGGTAAGTGTGCACTCAAGTAAGGATGAGCTTTCTTGTGCATTAAGCTTCATGAATTTGAGGTCTAGTGTCTACATCATGAATAATCAGAATTTTTCAGGCACTTCTTTACCGGGTACTATTCACTTTTAGCAAGTGACATAGGATATCTTCTTTTTCCAGTAGCCAAATGGTGTACAGTCTTTACATGTTTAGATCAGTCTGCGTTGGGTAAACATGAGTGTTCAAAGAGGTATGTTTTATGTTTATAAAATATTGGATATAATTTTAAAGAAATTATTAATCTATACTGGCCTATTAACTTGTTCTGGATATAATAATGCATCTCTCTATTAATGTTCTGTTTTTTTAACTTGATGTGATAATCACTTTTCAACCTGACATCTTAAGTCATGTGATCATTCTTCTTGCCAAAAATATGCTTCCTTAACTGAGAGACAATGCAGACCTTTCCTGAGTCTAACAGAGTAGAAAACTTTACAGTAGAATTCCTCCAAATCCATATGGAGAATACATTCCCCGTTAGTTTAAAAATCCATATTCTAGAAACCTGGTTTAGTAAGCAAATAAGTCTGATGTACTGATCTTCACCTTATACAAGGTAAAGAAAAAAATATGTATAGCACATGGTGAAAATAAAATCATGACGTTGTCTTAATTACAGAGTGAGAGCATCTGAACATAGAGAGTTCTGTGCTTGGACATGTGAAATGCGCAGAAGTTTCCAAGAGACCTTACTCCTAGATCCGAATAACCACAGGAAGTGGCCCTGTTTGTTCTTCTTTGGGAATGGATGCTTTTCAAAGGGTTGACTTGAGCCTTTACTGCATTGCAGATAGTCAAGTTTGTTGTGTTTTCCCTATTGTTACCAATGAGAAAAATGCAGTGAACACAAGTCCCTGCAGCGATGATTATATTTCTGGAAGCCTGATAAAGCCAAAACATGGCCCAGATCCTACAACCTCTTGGCTACTGGATCCATGAAACTCCCTCACTTCATTTTGCACCAGTGAGCTTGGAAACCATTGTAAATGATTCCTGGTCCTAACCTTTCTGAGCTGGATGGTAATATCTTTGACACCCACATAACCCCACTGGCTTCACTAGTTACCCCGGTGCTACAGCTATTACGTGGGGGCCTTTATTTCACAGCCATAAGGCTTAAAATACTCAATGATGCCCTGCCCCATAGAGACCCTGGCAGCTGGAGTAGTGTTGCTTCTTCTCTCTCCCTCTTCCCGAGTGCTCGCGCACAATTTTTGGTTGCCATTTTTAGCCTTCTTGTTTAGAGGACAAGCCTGTAGTTTTTCCTTCTGGGGGCCGTCACTCAGGAGGTTTGACTAAAGTCTAGGGATTTTGGGTCTCATTAAGATTCCTTATTGTAACAGAGTGGAAAACTTTACGGTAGAATTCCTCCGAATCCACATGGAGAATGCATTCCTCATTAATTTAGAAACCGGGAAATGACCTGCTTTAGTTACAGGCAGAGGAACGTGGGTGTAAAGGATCGGCATAGAAGCCATTCAGTCCGTCCCTGTCCTCAGACTGCTCTGCAGCTCTTCACCTGGAGGGGTCAAGATTGGTTTTCACTGCGGGTTGCTTTCCCCATTGACAGGAATGTGTGTTCACTGTGTTATCTCCATTAGTGTCAACAGGGAAAATGCAGTGAGCACAGGTCCCTGCCTATTGATAAAGTTGGCCTGCCATCGAGGTAGGGATTTTCCATTGCTTCCTGGGTTTAGGCAGCTCAGAAGGATGCCCATTCTAGGCACTGGGCTCTACCACAGCACAATAGTGGATTGTGATAGTGTAATATCCTGAAGCCCTTTGGCATGGATGGAAAAGACTTCCCCTGATTTCAATGGGAGCCAAGCCAGTTGTGTGTGAGAACAGACTACGTAGCAGGCCCAAAGCTGGACAAAGAGAATAGGTCTGTTTATTTCCACCACCACCCCAGCCTTTTTGGGGAATAACAACTTTTCCATGAGCTGGATTTCCAGACAGCCCTGCTAATAATCTATTCAGCAATCTTTTCCCTTAGAAAGCCAGAGGGTTCCTTCCTGGTCAGGTCTGGGAATGTTTCCCCGCTCACGCATTTAGGGTCTGTAAATGTGTACACAAAAGCATTGATACAGGCTAGAATGGACTGCACATCAAGCTGGGATCACAATCTAACTAGATTTGTGTGTTCTCCTAAATGGATACTTGCTGTATGATATTGTACATTTACACTTTTATTTATATGAATAAAACTTCTTTTATTGGAAACCCTTTCCAATGCCTGTATATTGTAAAAGGAGTGCAATAATATGAAATAGACTGTACATTTTCAAATGTTGCTTTGTCCCTGGTATGTAAATCTGCATCTTCATAAACATGGGTTTCTTTGTTTGTTTGGGGGTTTTTTTTTTTAGTGATATTGAAAAATAAAACTTATCCTTAGTATACCTCTCTAGGTGTTTATTTCCACAAGGGATTAAGTGAGGAATGGTATTTTCCAGGCCACTTATTTGAGCTTCAAGCTGCCATTCCAGAGGTCATAATTCTGCAGGAGAGCACAGACAAATAAGCTTTGAGATCTGACATGCCAAGCTCTGAATCTGGCTGATCAATAAAATATCTGCTGAATGGTCTTTCAGTAGGGACTGGATTGGTTTGAGTTGCTGTGTCAGTTATGTTTTTATAGGGCTTCTTTGAGCAGTGACTTGGAATAGCAGCTGCAGATTTACAGGCGCGTTTGCAGGGTAGATGAGAAGTCCACGTGCTTTGTTGAAGATCTCTGTTGAGTCCTGCGCCAATAAAAACATCATGTTTTCCACCTGCCCTTTTGACTAAATCAAATCACTGAAGTTTCAAAAGTGACGTGGCCTGATCCTCAACATGCTCCATTGGTTTAGCTGCACTGAACCAGCAGAGCATTTTTATTTTATTTATTTATATAAAAATCTGATTTCCTGCCTTGGCAGCTTGGGGCGTTGAACAGCGTAAAGTGTATGATATAAAATATAAATACATAAAAAGATAAACAATCTTAATATAGGCCAGCAAAAATCCCCCCCAACCCCATCCCTCTCACTACCCGTCTCCCCCACTGAAAGCCTGGTAGAGTAACCAGGTTTTACATTGATACCTAAGGAGGGGAGATCCCAGCCCTGATGAACCTCCACCAGGAGGGAGTTTCACAAACGGGGTGCAGCAACCGAGCGCACCCTCTCCAATGTGACCCCCCCGCCAAATACGGGGGACCGCCAAAAGGGTGCTCAGAGAACGGAGCAATGGTGTGTTATGTGCTCTTGGAGGCCTGTCCCCATAAAGAGGCGGGTTGCCGCATTCTGCACCAGCTGCAGCCTCTGAACTGTCACCCTGGCTAGCCCTACAGAGAGCACGGTACAGTAATCAAGCCTTGAGGTAATGAAGGCATGGATGATGGTAGCAAGGTCGCAGTCCGAGATATGGCCATAATTGTTGTACCAGATGTAATTTAGAAAATGCACTCCTCACTCTAGCCGCCACCTGGACATCCATGTGGAGCTGCAAATCGAGGAGCACACCCAAGTTGCGAACCTGAGGAACCAAGGCAGGGTGCACCCCATGGGGGGCCTCCACTCCCTCAGCCTTCCCCACCAGCATCATCTCCATCTTGTTGAGATTCAACTTCAGGCAGCTTGCCCTCATCCAGTCCCCCCACAGCTGTTAGACACCAAGTAAGCAATGAGACTGCAGGACCTGAGTCTGCTGAAAACGAGAGGTAGACCTGAGTGTCGTCAGCGTATTGATGACAACTTAACTCCAAACCCTCTGACAGAGTCCCACTGGCTGTGGGTTAAGTGTTTGCAGGATCAGGTCTGAAGAAGGTTGTCGCTCAGGCCTCAAAGTCCATAGGCCAGGCACCAAGTCTCTGGCCAGTTGACAGTCCACACAATAGAGCCTAGCCCCAACCACAATCCCTGACTAGCTCTTTGCCAACTCACTCCTTGGCACTTTGCATCAGGCTCCTTCCTTCAGGCCCTCCAGGTTAGCATTCTTCCAGGCAGCCGCTGGCAGAGATGTTCACTCCTCTAAGGTCAAGAGCAGATTGCCTCTTCCTGGGGCTGGCTTCCTCTTTTAGCTCTAACCATCCCCCAAACTTAGCCACTTCCTGTGGCAGCCATCTTATGGCCCTCTTAAAGGTATACCAACCTTACTGTGTCCTACTCTGCCACACACTTCCCCTTTGAGACGAGTTGGCCCTGAAGGAATCGACTCCTCACCTGTCCTTACCGGGGAGGTCCTTCTCCACCCAGTTTACATTCTTTCCATAATTCTCAGTAAATGCAATTTTCCATGAACATATATGCCATCATTACCAATACATTTTTCTCCTTTATGTTCTGGGGTCTAGCATCCCAAACTAGGGCTTTAATTCCCTCCTAGCCTCCACTTCACCCCTTATAGCCAGGCCTGTTCTGCCGGGCATTTATTTATTTATAAATACATTTATATGCTGCCCTTCCTGCTACAAGCATCTCAGGGCTGCTAACATCATGTTATAACATCCAATAAACAATTTAAATTAAATTAATTAAAGCCAACAATTTCAACCCCACCTTAACAAACCCCATCCTAACCCAACCCACCCATCCCATCTCCCTCAGCAAAGGCCCGGAGGAACAGCCAGGTCTTACACGGTCTACGGAAAGAGGGGAGGTCAGCGGACAGGTGGACCTCCGAGGGGAGGGAGTTCCACAGCCGCGGTGCGGCCACCGAGAACACCCTCCTCATGGCTGACACCCGACCACAGAGGCAGATCCAGGATCCGGAAGGGGAGGTGGTCCTGCAGGTAAGTGGGGCCCAGGCCGTGTAGGGCTTTAAAGGTCAAAACCAACACCTCGAATTGGACCCGGAAAATTATTAGCAGCCAGTGCAGCCATCGAAGCGCTGGAGTAATATGCTCGCATCTGCCCGTCCCCCTCAGGAGACGAGCCACCACATTCTGCACCAGCTGCAGCCTCCAGACCATCACCAAGGGCAGCCCCACATAGAGCACGTTCCACTACTCCAATCTCGAGGTAGTAAAAGCATGGATGATCATGGCCAGGTCAGAGTCCGAGACATACGGCCGAAGCTGATGTACCAGATGTAATTGGCAAAATGCCCCCTTCACCACAGCTGTCACCTGGGCATCCAGTCGGAGCTGTGGATCCAGGAGCACCACCAGACTACAGATCTGGGATACCAGGGGAGGACAGACCCCATCAATGATGGGGGGGGGGGCATCACTCCCCCGGCTTTCCCCACAACCATCACCTCCATCTAGTCAGGATTTAACTTCAAATGGCTCACTCTCATGCAGTCCCCCACAGCTGACAAACACCGGGTAAGCACCGAGACTGCCGGACCTGGAAGGGATGAAAAAGAGAGAGAGAGCTGCGTGTCATCAGCATATTGATGACACCTTACACCAAACTCTGACAACCTCCCCCAAAGGCTGCATGTACACGTTGAACAGGAGAGGAGACAAGATGGAACCCTGCGGAATTCCACACACGAGGCCTCGGGGAGAAGAGGAATAATCACCCAGCACCAGACGCTGAGGCCATTGTTTAATGGGTAGCTGACGGTGGAAGTTTCCACAACATCCAGACCCTTCAAGTTAGAGCTTTCTGCAGCTTAGCATCAATCAGTTTGTCTTATTCCATTTTGATTTCTGGGGAACAAATCCTCTACCCAGCACCGTAACAGTTACCATGTAGGGCTACCTTCAGCCTCTTTACAATACACATTTGAAATGTCTGGAATGGGAGTTTCCACTGTTCCCAGAATTCTTCACGTCGGACAATTAAAGCTTCCTGCTGCTTATACATTTACACAACAAAATCCCCCTGCTGTGATGGGAAGCAGGCCCACCCTTCTCTCCATACCTCCCGGAGCTGGGACTCTTAGAGCAGGACTTACGCCTACAATATAATCCCAGTACCATAAGACCACATTTCCCCAGGGCTGTCATTTATACTCTTAGGTTTCCTTTTTGGCTTTGCTGGTTAGTCAGCAACTTTTCATTTGCAGTCTGTTAATTAGCTACTCTGTTAACAGAGCCACAGGTTTCCCAGCTTTGCAGCGTTTGCCATTTAGCTGCTTTCAGCATTGGTAAGCTAACCTTTCCTGCTTGCTGTGCTACTTAGCTGCCTCCAGCTTGCCATAAGCTTTGTCCAAGCTTGCTGCAACCTCGAGTGGGGTGCAGGCCCTCCTGTGCCTTTCCCAACACCCTGCCCTGGGACCCTACAGACCTTCCTAGGCCATATAAGGGAGCCTTTCCTTGACATGCTTTCTTCCAGGGTTTAATGCTTTCTTCCTTTCGGTTTTGATTTAGACCCCTGCTCTTGGGTATTTTGCCTCTGTTCAAATACTTCTGGTTTTGTCCCACATACAGTACATGTCATGGGCTTTGCCTCACGACCTGCCTTATAGAATGCCCAGGCATCCTCACAGTTCAGACAGCCAATTCCTCCTACCTTACGGCCTTGCCTTTGGGACAAAACCCCAGTTCTTACTGCGCTTGCTTCTACCTCAGCTGTTATGTCTTTGTACAAAGCCCCTGGACTCAGCCTCAGCCTCCTGCAGCATAGCTTCCTGTTCTCAGGCTTTATCTATTCCTTCCCCTTTCCTTTGAGCTCTGCTATTGCCACATTACTTAAAGAGATTACCAGCAAACCTCCTTTACGCTTAACAGTCTTGGCTATTGAGTGAGCTCAGTTCCTTTCTTGTTTCCATTGAGCTGCAGCATTTCTTACTTGGACTGTAACCTGTACTGTGAGGTTCCCAGTCTTGGGGGACAATGTGACCTGTACTGCAGTGGATTTTAGCTCTAGGTCACTACCCTTTTAACAACCAAAGTCTACAGTCTTGGCTTCTCCTTCTCTTTCAACTGTCAATCCCAGCTATTGTAGTCTGGCATGCCTGCTCTACTAACATAGGCATAACATGTTTTGTCTGGGCTTCTTGTTCAACTACCTGTCTCACCACCTGGATCCCTTGAGTATTTACACCAGGGGAAACTAATTCCTCTTGTGCTTCTAGGGCTGACATTAAGTCCCTATCTGCTTCTTCAAGGGCTTCGTATTTGGCTATAATGGTTTTTAGCCTTTCTATTTCTGCTTGCTCAGCCTCCTCTTTTCTACATACCAGTTTAACGTTCTACCTCTTTGCTCCCAAGCCTCTTACCTTTTTAACTTCCTGTTTGAGAGCTTCATTTTCTTTTACCCTCTCCTCTGGTTCTTCCTCAGACTCCAGAGTGAATATGGAGTCTTCATTATCAGATTCCTTAGAGGCATCACTTATTTTACTAGTCCCATAAGCCTATTTACCTCTGTCCTTAACTCCTGAATCTCTAGCTTCAGACCCTCATTTTCCTCCACTACTTCTCCCATGCTCAGTCATTACTTCCCTCTCTTTCTTTACCCCATTCAGGTGCTTCCTAGTTAACTCAGTCTGGATACACTGGTCCAATTTTGTCTTAACTTCTCCCCTGCTGTCTCTGTTGGGCTTTTCCTTATTTCTAGGGGTTTCTCTCTTACTGGGGCAGTCCTTTTTTAGATGACCCTCCTTTTCCCAACCCCAGAAGATCATTCTCTGTACTGGTTTAATTGTCTGGACCCCTTTTTCCCAGCCTGTTTCTTCACAGCTGGCACCTGTGCAGTTTTGTGCCCATCTTACATTTTTATCCTTCTGAACCCCATTTTCAGTTTTTTGGCCCTTTCCTTCAAGATGGTCTCTTTTTACATGTCCTGGGCTAACATAAGCCCAACACAGCCTTCTCCCATTCCCAGAGGGGCAATAACTCCTTACATGTCCCTCTTGTCCACATGTATAGCACAGTCTCAGGGGCTTCCAATAACTCTTCTCCATTATACTGGGGCAATGTCTATACAAATGTTCCCAGCTCCCAGAGGAGTAGCACTGTGTTGGGATTTCCCCGTGGGGCATACCCTGGTACCTGCTTTTCCACGCTGTCCATCTACGGGGTCTCAGTGGTCGTCTAGAAATTGGTGCAGGTTGAGTGCGCTGCTCCTAGTTGCCCTCATTCTGCCTTGGTCTCACCCAATAGCCCAGGGTTACTGCTTGCCTTGGTGGGGGGTATGCTCCTTTTGGTTGCAGTCCTCCTGCTGTCATCATGCCGCTCAATTGCTGTAGCTCCAACTCCGCCCAGTTCCAGAGGGCGATTTCTTGGCTCCTTCGAGGGTATTGTCATCCTCTCGCCAGCTTTCTCCTCACCAGGAACCACATGCTGCTGTGTTAGGGCAAACCTGCTGACTCCAGCCCTGAGTCCTTGGGTGAGCTTCCAACGCCACCTGTCTGCTTTCTCGCTTAACTGCTACCTCTCCTGGGTGCAGTCATCTGCAACACTCCCTGCTCAGGTTCTTACCGCCTTGGAGAAACACCAGCATGACAGCCAGCAAGGCGTGCCCGCACTCTCCACCACTTGTCACAGGGTACCATTGACTGTGGGTTAAGTGTTTGCAGGATCAGGTCTCAAGAAAGTTGTCACCTGAGTCAAGCTCAATAACAATTTATTTACAAAGTCCATAGGCCAAGCACCAAGCCTCTGGCCAGTTGACAGTCCACACAATAGAACCTAGCCCCAACCACAGTCCCTGACTAGCTCTTTGCCAACTCACTCCTTGGCTTTTCACATCAGGCTCTCCAGGTTAAGATGTTCACTCCTCTAAGGTCAAGAGCAGACTGCTTACTGGGGTTGGCTTCCTCTTATAGCTCTGGCCATGCCCCAAACTTAGCTACTTCCTCTGTCAGCCATCTTGGGTTGTTCTCTTAGGGAAGGTTCCATCTTGTGGCCCTCTTAAAGGTATATCAACATTACTGTGGCCTACTCTGCCACACCCTCTCTCAACCTCACCCAAAGGCTGCATATACACATTGAACATGAGAGGGGACAGAATGGAAACCTGCTGGACCCCACACATGAGATCCTGGGGAGATGATGTACCCTGCACCACATGGTCACCCAAGACCACACGTTTATTTCTTCCCACCAGAAATGAGTGGAACCATTAAAGAATACTCCCACCAGTGGCGGTGGGCCCTCTGGAGAGGCAGGGACAATGCCCTAACCCACTCTCAGGAACTTTTGTCTTCTGTGAATCTGGTATTAGTAACCACATGCTACTTGGGAAAGTGTGGAACACAAACAATTCTTTAATCTAGGTCCACAATGAAGGGAAATTAATTAACAGGGGAGTGTGGAGGAGGATGGGGGGGAGAGAGGTTGCATTCTAATCCCCTTGTAATTAAACTAAATATGTGTACCTGCAACTTCTCAGCTTCATGAATCTCTCCCTGTCCCTCCCTCTGTTCCCCTTCCCTTTGTCCATTCTAAATTGTAAGCCCCTTGGGGCAGAGACCTCTGTCTAATCATGACAGCACAGCACCAGGCATATTGCTGGTGCAATATCAATAATAATATAGGGCCTGATTTATCCTAGCCTTAATCTAGTTTCATATTGGTGAAACTCCAAGACAGTGGAGCCATCCCTAGATGTGCTGTACAGAAGCCTGGACTTACTATGATTACATCCCCCAGAGAATGAGTCCAGAGTAAAGAGAAAAGGCCTAGTCTGCTTGGGTAAAACTATTTTTTTTAAGATTAACTAATGAATGAATTCCCCCTTGGTGAACACCACCCCCTCCGTGTCTCTTGCCTGATTAGTATCCAATTCATTATTATTATTATTATTATTATTAGCAAGCATTTATATAGTACAAGCAATGTACCTGGCACTTTACAAAGGAATGGAATAGACCCTGCCCTAGGGTTTACAATCTGAGAGACCCAGGGGGGAGGGAGGGGAGAAGAGAGACAAAGGAAGGGAAACAGAGGGAGCGACAAGGAGTGTAACATTCACAAAGATGCGAGGCCTCAGGTGCACATGCTTGGCTTGGTTACATCGAGAATGATGGCTGGCTGGTCCATGTGGTGAGGATATGAATACACAGACCTCAGGTAACAGATTCTACTGGATGGTAGGTATCAGCAGGAGTTAGGTGAGGGGAGCGAGGAGTCTGGGAGGGCAGAGCAGAAGAGGTGGGTCTTGACAAGGGATCTGAAGATACGAAGGGAAGGGGTGAGGCAGATGTGAGCAGGGAGGGAGTTCCAGGCGTGGGGGGCAGCTAGAGAAAAGGGACAAAGGTGGTTAGTGGGGCAGGGGAGGCATGGGAGGGTGAGAGATGGGACAGAGGAGGAGTGTAGTTCATGGACCGGAGTGCAGAGGGAAATTAGCACAGAGAGGTAGAGGGGAGCAAGGTTGTGAAGCGCTAGGAGCTTGTGCAGGATTCGTTCAGGAAGGGAGAGCCAGTAAAGAGAGGAGAGGAGGGGCCGCACATAGTCGAAGCGACGGGTGAGGTGAATGACCCTGGCAGCAGAATTTTGGACAGAGATAAGGGGAGAAAGGTGAGAGCGGCGGAGGCCAGTGAGAAGGAGGTTACAGTATTCGAGGCGAGAGATGACCAGGGCATGAACGAGGGTTTTGGCAGAGGAGACAGAGAGAAAAGTGCGAATCTTAGCAATGCTATGGAGGGAGAAATGACAGGATTTGGCAACAGAGTTGATCTAGGGTTTAAAAGAAAGGGTGATAATGACTGATCAGTTATGGATAAAATTGGGGTCCAGTGATTGGGGGGCTAGGGGGATTATTATAAAGGTTTTTTAAAATTATTGTTGTTTTTATGATTAGTTTAATTCACTTTGTATAAAGTTGATAATGAAAATAAAATAAAGGGGGGGTTAAAAAGAAAGGGGTGAGTCAAAGATGAAGCCTAATCTATGGGCTTGGGGGACGGGAAGAATGGTGACGCCATCAATAAGGATCAACGGGGGGGCCAATGCGCATGCGCGGATAGCTGGTCGCACTGATCCCGAGCTCCTCAAGCACACCCGCTACCGCGCCACAAAAAGCAACAAAAACAGCGAAATAAGCGGAAAAAAAAGTAAAGACCCTGCAAGGGGAAAGCTGGGGGCATGAGCCCACCAAAAAAAAACAACGAAAAAGGGCCAATCACCCGATACTGGCAACAGAAACAAACCACAGAGGCATCACATGAAGCAGCATGGGTGAGTGAAAAAATGGCGGCCGCCTCCTCCCCCACAGCCTCAGGAAACATGGAGTCAGAGCAACAGGCTACCATGGACATAATTTTAAAAGAAATAAAAGAGGCAAGGGCAGAAGCCCAAAAAGACAAGATAGAAGTCCTGGATAAAATTAATAAAGTAAACAGCACAGTAGAAGAAGGAAATAAAAAGCTAGAAACTATGAACAAAAGAATGAATCAAGCAGAAGAAAGGATATCTAACCTAGAAGACCAGGCACTGAA
>QEPC01002120.1:2045349-2067473 GCA_003113815.1 Sphenodon punctatus | reverse complement strand
GGGGGGGGGGGGGGGGGGTCTGCTTTCGGAATCAACTGGCACTTGATCCAAGCACTTGCTGTCGTTGAGGGGATCCCCATGCACCGTGGAAGCAGCGTCTGTTCTGACCAGTGCTTCTGTCATGAAGTAGCAGGAAGGGTTTACACTGGGGGCGGGGGGGATGCAGACGAGGCCCTTTCTGCAAGCTCTAGGAGTGGGCAGGATGGAATCTCCTTCCCATGAACCTGATATGCTGGACTGGAGAAGGAGGATATTTAACAGTTTGGGGCAAGAGTATAACAAGGGGGTCCATGAGGGGTAGGGGTATCCTCTCCCCAGCTCTCACAAATGCTCTCTCCTCTCTGCTCCCCCCGTCCCCTGAATCCTGTTCTCTCATTCTCTGACACCCGACCTTTGTTCACCCCTGCCCCAGGCCAATCTCCTCAGCCCCAGTCTGTTCCCCTGTTGGGGATCGTCTCCCCTCCCCAGTCTCAGGAGTAGGGTTACACCCCACACACACCAAGTTTAAGTGGAAGTTTCCACATTTAGATCCATCATCTCTGGGTGATGCTGCCCCCCTGGGTTAACCAAGGGCGGCTGGATAACTCAAGGAAATTCTCTTCAGGAAGGTCCAAATAGGCTCTCCTGCCCACTTTCTGATGTGGCCCTGCTTCTTCAAAGCATCATGATGCCACAATGCGTGAAGGGGCATGGCCACACCAGAAAGAGACATGCGTCCCTTGCTGCCCCCCACCCCTTCAGGCTGAAGCTTCTAAGATGGCGGTGACACTACCCAGGGCTGCTGTTGCTGTTGCTGTTGCTGTTGCTGTTGCGTCCAGTGATACCTCTGCACCACCCTGACTCCTCGCTGGAGGAGCAGCAAGGGGGTATGGAACTGACCACAGTGCTGGTGGTGCCTCCACCTTTGAGGTGAAGATCTCCTCTCATGAGGAAACGAAGGCGGCCATCGCCCTCTGGCCCTAGCTGTCATCATGTTGTCCTGGTTTGGGGTCTGGTTCCCTCCCTCCCCTTCTGCTGTGAAGCCTACCATGGTTTCTCTCTGTGTAGCAGAGGCTGCAGCTGGGCTGTCAGGCGAGGCCACGTAGTAGGAAGTGACAGCAACAAAAGCCACAGCAACAGCTGTTTACTTTGTTTCTTAATCAAAGAAAGTTTGATTCAGTTTCTTAATGCTTCCCTTCCAGCAGCAGTGCACAGGCAGGAATCCCCCAAGCCCAAGTCATCCTGCCTGATTCACTGGGAGCTCCCAAGTCAAGTAACAAGACACCAGGCCTGTTCTGTGAGTCCCTGCCTTCCAGAATCCCCATGTTTCCTCTAGGTGTGTGCATTTCATTTTTGTTGTTATATAACAAAAATGAAATAGAGATTTTTTTTGTTTTTGTTATTCAATAATCCCTATGAACGAAAGAACATAATGAAAAAATGGGGGGGTTTTTTTTTTTTATTACGAATTAATAGGGAAAATCCTGAAAACCAGATCTTCAGATGTATCTTTTTAATCTTTCATCCAATTTTGATGACACTTGGCAGGATTGTACCCGCAATGAAGAGCATTATGAGTGCCAAATGTTAGAAAGATTGGATAAAAGGATCCAATTTTATAAGTGGTTGGAATATGTTATTTTGAATGAAATTTTACTGCTTCAACCATCAGGTTATAACAAAATATAAAATATAACACTAAAAATACAGTTTAAATAACAAATATAAAACAAAATGAGGATAACATAAATTAATTAAAATAAATAAAACCACCTCCCCAGACTCCAAATTAACAGTATTTGTTATTTTACAAATATCTGTGCACACTTTCCTGGCTGCAACATCTTTGTCTCCCATATGATTTGGATGAAATTTGACAAGAGTATACCCCCTCTTCCATAAATTACTATCTCTGCCAAATTCCAGAAGGATTGGATAACGGGTCCTTATGTTATAAGCAATTTACTTTTAAATGCATTTCTGGCTGTAACGTCTTTGCATTCCATTCATTTTACATGAAATTGGCAAGATTGTATCTCAGACCTTCAGGATAATCTCTGCCAAATTGTAGAAAGTTTTGATAAAGGGTCCAAAATGTTATAAGCAATTGAAGTTTCCCTCTTGAAGACTCGTTATTCAGGTAAATAGCACATGGACTGCCATTCAGAGACAGGCTTGGGGGGGGGAGCTGTAGAAGGGAGGGCGAGCAGCCCAATAGACTGACAGACACGTTCACTGGCCGATTACTGCATGCCCCCACCTTTACAGGAGGACCAATCAGTGGTGGCTTCAAGGCAGGCATAGAGGGTAGATGTAAGCTGCTGTTCTTTGGGCCTGCTCTTTGTCTGTGGTTAGTACTGGCTTTGGTCAGAGTATTTTCTCATACGTTGCTGGCAGGCTTTGTGTGTGTGTGTGTGTGTGTGTGTGTGTGTAGAGCTCACTGCAAGAGCTCAGCTAGCTACATAAATCCAATCCCTACGCACCTGGGGTATGACCCAACATTCTCCTTCTCTCTCCTGGGGCATTCTTTGCAAGTTGATGGACACCCCCCACGCACCTGTGGTGCCCACCCAGGCTGAAACCTGTGCCAAACAGCAGAGATGACCGATCTATCCTCTGGCCAATTGGCTTGACATTTCAAAGACACCCTGACTGGGACAGAGATGTAATTGCCTCTCTTACTGCATGCTTCCAGCTTTCCAGGACCAATCCTGGGTGGCTCCGAGGCAGGCATAGAAGGGACATAACTGGGAATTCAGGCAGCAAGGCAGAGAGCAAGGGTAAGCATCCCAGCAATCAGGAGACATGGTTCACACATCCAGGCTGGCCAATTGTCATCATAATTGCATCCTGCAGCACTGTGACAGAGGACATAGGAGAATCCCTTATTGGCGCTTTCCTAAGCAGATGCTTCCGACTTCCCAGTAACAAGTGAGGGAGATGGATTGTGGTGGTCACAGCACAGATGATATATGGGTGACATTTCTGCTGGCCAATTGGCATCGCAAACACATCTTGTACCACAGTGATGAACATAAGAGAATCCTTGGCATAGGCTCATACTCTCCAGACACTGTGCAGGCTTATAACTTTGGGAGCCTTTATCAGATATTTCTGATATTTGGCAGAGATGCTCCTAAAGGTCTCAGATACAATCCTACAAAAATGAATGTAAACTGGATGGAATATAAAGTCATTACAGCCAGAAATACATTTAAAAGTAAATTGCTTATAACCTTGGGACCCTTTTTCCAATTCTTCTGCAGTTTTGCAAGTGTAGTACCCTCAGGGAGCAGTATATTCTTGTCAGGTTTTGTCCAAATCAGATGGGAGACAAAAATGTTACAGCCAGGAATGTGTACACAGAATTTTGTAAAACAACAAATTTCAACTGCTTATAAAATTTGATTCTTTTAACCATTCATTCTGAAATTTGGTGCACATAATGCCCTCCATTGGGGGTACAATCCTGCCATGTTTCATCAAACTTGGATGAAATATAAAGTTACAGCCAAAAATGTGTTTTCCATCAAAACCAATGGAAATCAAAAACAAAAGTAAAAACAAAAATGAAACAAAGACTAACAAAATATAGCAAAAATGAATGGCATTTTAATAATGAAAATTAAATGAATAATGAAAATGAGTTACTGTGCACATCCCTAGTTTCCTCCACTCTGCTGGGAAGTGGAGCTCGGGGGAGGGGGTGATATTCCCTCGTGCACCTTTACCCCTTGTTCAGACCCCATTCCATCTTCCTCCCTCAGACCCATTCCAACCTAGCTCTTTGCTCGGTTAGGTTCCATAGTCACAAATATTGTTCCCATTTTTGGATAACATTGCAGATATCCAAATGGATATTCACACTAAAATGAATATTCACTTATTTATTAAAGCTCCTATTTTTAGGGGGGTCATTTTGACCAGAAATACTGACAAAAACCAAGCAGAAAGCCCAAAATGAATTTCTGCACAAAGCAGGTGTAAATAGTGTTTCATACCTGCTTTGCTGGCCCCGAATCAAAGTGGATGAATTTGCCACATACGGTATTTTCCATGGAGATTCATTTCAGGGCTCTCTTGGGCCTAGTAAGGGCAAGGGTAGGCCAAAAAAGAAAAGATATATATGTGGAGTGTGTGTGTGTGTGTGTGTGTGTGTGTGTGTGTGTGTGTGTGTTTGCACATAGGCCTCCTACCCCTTTTAGTCCAGCCCATTGGCTAAGCTGCATTTACACAAGATGTTTAGTACATGAAAAAAACGTTCCCCTGCTTTATTTTTGAATGTGTGGAAGAGTTCGGTCACAACATACACCAGATATAATGCTCATTAACCCCTAAAAATTTAAGCTGGAAAGCAAGCTTTGACAATGGATCTAAATCCATCACATGCATTTCTCGTAATGTGTGAAGGGATTAATCCACTTATCAGTCAGCCATAATTGCTACAGGAGGAGCTGGAGATGATATCTGCTTCAGGGGATGACTCCTCTACTGCCTGCCTACTCAGGACAATGCATTGCGTCCCCCCACCCACCCACACAAAAAGGCCAAAACAAATGCAGCATAATGGGGCATCTATTGCTATTATACCAGGCTATTTCCGCTGTATGCTGGTAACTTTGGAAGTGGGGTAAGGACCTTTGAGGTGGGGGAGGGAAAGTGGGAACCACTAAAATGTGCAAATGCAAACTCCCACAACAAACAGTAGAAACCGTACAGGAGGGAGCAGAGTCCCAGGGGAATGCAGCTTGAGTTTAAATTGTCTGTGCATTGCAACCCCTCAACCAAAACGCTTCCCGGTACGAGCAGTGAGTCAGTATTGGCTCTGCCTGGGCACCAGGCCAGGAATCCCTTCAGCGTTGAGCCTAAATGAGGAATTGAGCTCTGCTGGAGACACTGTGGTCATGTGGGATCTGCTGCCATTAGGGGCACATAGAGAACAGGCTGCTGTCAGGAGTTTCGAATCAAAGCCAGATCGCCTGTTGGACAAGACAGAGCATCGTGCCCAGTGTGGTAGCCATGGTGGAGGCACCAAGGGGTCCTCCAGATGGGGTGGCGGTGGTCATCTACACTTGGGTTTTTACCCAAAAGGCAGGACTCTGCCAAAATGGGGAGACACAAATGGACTCTCCCATACTTTTGGATCATGGCCACACCCTCTTAGAACACTTGGATGTCCCAATGCACTTCACAACCTTGCTCCTCCCTACCTCTCTGCACTTATCGCCCTCCATACTCCAGCCCGTGCACTTCGCTCCTCCTCTGTCCCTTCTCTCACCCTTCCACGCCTTCCCTGCTCCCCTAAGCGCCTTTGTCCCTTCTCACTTGCTGCCCCCCATGCCTGGAACTCCCTCCCTGTCCACATCCGCCTTGTCCCCTCCCTTCATACCTTCAAATCTCTCCTTAAAACTCACCTCTTTCACTCTGCTCTGTCTGACTCTTTATCCTGCTGAGCCACTATTCCTATACCTACGATCGGTTTACCCTTATCCTTGCCACATGGACCTGCCTGCTGTCATTCTCATTGTAACCAAGCCAAGTACGTGCACTTGAGACCTCGCATCTTCATGAATGTTAGACCCCTTGTCTCTCCCTCTGTTCCCCTCCTAAGTCTCTCCCCCAGCTCCTGTCTCTCAGATTGTAAGCCCTAGGGGCAGGGACCATGTCTATTTTATTACTTTGTAAAGTGCCAGGTACACTGCTGGCGCTATATAAATGTTTGTTAATAATAATAATTAATAAGTAGGGAGGGGTCATGCCAAAAATGGGTGGGGCAGATGGATCCTCCTGCACTTTTCTGGCACCCCCTGACTCACCCATTTCTCCAGATGGTCCAGGCACCCCTGCATAATTTAGAAGAACTGGGGCTTTGCCCAAAGACTGTAGATCAAACCAGGGGGGAACAACCCTACTCACACACCCCTCGGAGGCCAAACTACCTTCCTAGATTCCTGTTCCATGCTTTCCCTTTGTTTCCCCCAAAGGTCCCACATCCCAATCAGATGGTTGGGGGGAAGCAGGCACTCACCCACCCCCCACTGCAAACCCACAGCTGGGATTTGCAATGTAGGGGCGGGGGAGACTGAGGGTGTTTAACCCCCTTGAGCCAGGCCTGCTTAGAAAGCCCCAGTCTGTGAGAATTGCTGCTACCCACTCCTACTTCTCCTTTGGATGACAGTGCAGAAAATGGATTCCTCCCACCCCAGCTGGGGTGAAGGGCACGTTTTGACTTAGAAAGAGTCCCCCTCTTTCCATTGCAACCACTTCCCCTTTGGGCTTTGCGACATCACAATACTGCGTGCACGGTGGGGGCGGGACACTGGAAAAGGGTGGGAGAGCTTCTTTGCCTTTCTGATGTGGTCCCACCTCCCCTGTCCCAGTACCCAGATAACTCAGAGAAATTGTGGGTCCCCTTAGAGCCGAGAGGCTCTGGGCCAAACCTAGAGTCCCAAGTCAAACTCAGAAGGGTGGCCACCTAGGTGCACTGACTGCACTCGGGAGCTGCTGGAAGCACTTCCGTTCCTAGTACAACCAGAAACCCAGTCCCTGCCCCCCCACTTGCAGCAGAGCAGGTCCGCAGTGATAAGCCCATATCGAGCACTGTCCATGCAGCACAGAGGGACTGCCTGGTGCTCGACCCATTCGCACAGCAGGTAAGCCAGGAAGTATTCTATGGTATAACATGGGACTTTGATCCCTGCTGCTCCTCTTTGGCACCATGCTTAGGGGTATGGTTAAGTGAAATGAATGGCTCTCTTTCCATCTATGATTTGCTCTGAAGTCCATCATCTTATTCCCTCTGGTTCTGATAAATGGGATGATTTTACAAGAAGTCAGGGGATTTCTTAAGCTCTACAATTCTCCAAAGCCACTTCTCTATTTACATATTGTACAGGCAAGGCTCAGCCCAGCGCGTGAGGGTGAATCATCCCAACCCTGGCTTTGCTCAATCATCCAAAGGTATTTCAATAATATCACCTGGGACAACGTTTTGCCCAGTGGAGAAAGACATTCTCATTGTCTGCCTCAGAGATCACCTGAGAGAATTAGCGCCGGCTAAGCAGACACTAAGGAAATTGCTGTTTCACTATGAACGGGGCAGGGGGGCCAGCATGATCAGATCTTTTTGAATAAAGTTGCCACTGAATATCTGGAATGGGCTTGGTTCTCAGACATTTCCACCAGTGACACATTACACGGCTTTAGCAGTGTCCAGGGGGCATTGTGTGTGCGCAAGAACAAAGCCCTGTATGAGAGGCGCTCAGTGTCCTGCCCGGGAACTACATGTGGCCTGCAAAGCCATTCCCTGCAGCTCTCAACTGTATTCACACGAGACTCTTCTCCCACCTGTACTCTTGGTTGAAATAGTGCATTCACTCATTTTAATTGTTCCCTCATTCCCTCCCCCACTTCAAAGGCTATCACTGGTACTGCCATGGCTGCTAATAGGTATCTCATTATATTGCATTTTTTGTTTTTCTTTTCACTAATGTGTTGTCCCAACCAGTCAGGCAGTGGAGAATTTACACCCTGAGGAGGAAATCACCTCTATCCCCTCTGGCAGAAATCAAGGTGGACTGATAAGGCAAATTAATCCCATCACATGTTACAGGTGATGAATTTAGATCAGGGACATGTGTTCACTGCATTTTCCTCATTGCTGCCAATGGCAAAAATGTAGTGAGCACAGGTCCCTGATTGAGATCTATAGTTCAACCTTGCTTTCTGGCTTAGCTTTTTAGGAATGAATGCACATTTCAGCTGGTGTATCCTGCTGCCTAACCCTTTCGCACATTCAATAATAAAGTGTGTGTGGGGAGGGGCAGGGTTTTTCATGTAGTAAGTGTCTTGACTCGTGTGAAGAGATCTTCAGACAATTGGCCTGCTGTCTGTGGTCTACAGAGCTGCTGCCTCCTTCAAAACCCTACAAGGGAGAGTCCCCATGTGGTTCTTCTCTGGGATTTGGGCAAGAAATTCATGGGCTGGCGGGGAGGAGAAAGAGGAACTTCCTTGGGGGCAGTGATAGCTGTGAGGGGGCTACAGCAAAGACATTGATATCTCTCCAGGGTTTCTAAAGACAGATTGTCCGTTCCCTGATAACTGGTTCTAGCCGGATTGCCCCATGGACCAGCTCCGGTGGTGGCAGTGGCTCCCTATGGCTAGTTCCTGCTGCAGCAGCTTCTCTTCAGGAGTCTTGGGTGTCGGTTTTGGCAACAGCTGGAGTTTCCAGAAGCCAGTTCAGGTGGAAGTGAATGGGACGTGTGTGCGTGCTAAGTGATGGCGTGCGTGTTTGTTTGTTAATTTAAATGTTTAGTCCACCCTTCCATGAAGTCTCACTGTGGTTTACAGTATAATATAGGATACTATATAAAGTATATCAGAATTAAAACCTATAAAAATGTAAACTGTAGAAAATTCTCCAATCAAAACCAATCCCCATATCCTATCCCCACCTGCTAAAGACCTAGCCAAATAAACAGGCCTTACATCTCCTCCAGAAAATGCCCAGGCTTGGGCTTTGGCCAACTTCCAGGGGGAGAGAGTTCCACGGTTGGGGAGCACTGAAAACACCTCTGTGTGTCCTCAGCGTATGGACTTGGTGCAGTGATGGAATTTTCACGAGGACGTCCCCAGCTGACCTTAGGCAGGACCGGTGCAAGGACGTTTGTCGCCCTAGGCACACCCCTGCGCATGCGCCCCTTGTGCAACCTGTGCACATATTGTGCACCTCACATGCAACCCACGTGCATGTTACTCAAACCCCCATGTGCACACAACATGCACGTGCACAGCCTGCTTCTCAGGCACTGAGTGGTTGGTAGCCCCGCTCCCCCCTGCCTCCCGGCCCCTGACCCAGCCTCAGGGTTTACCGGCGGTGGCAGCTGGATCAGGAACAGGAGAGGCACCCACTCCCTTCAACTTGCAAGAGACGTGGCAGCAACAGCTGGATCAGGAGCAGGGGAGATGGCAGCGGAAGCTAGATCAAGGGGATGGAGTCACCTTGGGGGCATCTCTCCCACCCCCAATCCAATGCTGAGCATATTGCCAAGGTCACCTAGGGCAGCAAGTTGAAGGGGGTGCCTCTCCCGTGCCATCCAGTGCAGAGCTTATGGATGTTGGCAACAGCTGGGCAGCTTGATCAGAAGCAGGAGAGCCGCCCCCTTCATGTTGGCTCCCTAGGCAGCTGCCTGAGCAGCCTAATGGTAGCACCGGCTCTGACCTTAGGGATAGCAATGGAGCATGGGGAGGAGGCAGTCTTTTAGATATGTAGTGCCCAAGCTATTTAGGGCTCAGGGATCCAAATGAGCACCTTGAATTTTGCCCGGAAAGCTATTGGCAGCCAGCGCAGACTCTGAAGCACCGGTGTAATGTGCTCCTAGTGACCCACCCACATCAGAAGGTGAGACGGCATGTTCTTTATCAGCTGCTGCCCCCCGAACAGTTTTGATGGGCAGCCCCATGTAGAGCAGATTGCAGTTGTCTACCCTCAAAGTTATGAAGGCGTGGATTATGGTGGCCAGATCCTTATTGGGTAGAAAGGACCGCAGCCGCCTCACCAGATTAAGTTGGTGAAAAACACACCTGGCCACTACCGCTACCTGATGATCCAGACTTGGCGAGGGATCCAGGAGCACCTCAAGGTTGTGAACCTGCGTGACCTGAGGCGTCCAGACACCATCTATGGCAGGCACCCCTATTCTTCCCAGGTCACAGGCCAACCATCATCACTTCAGTCTTGTTTGGGTTCAGCTTTATTTGGCTCACCTGCAGACAGTTCCCAGTGGCAGCAAGCACCGAGACTGCAGGGCCTGCGATGGATGAAAAAGAGAGAGCTAGCTGGATGCCATCAGGGTATTGATGGAACCCACCCCAGATCTACACACAATCTTCCCGAGCAGCCTCAGATACACGTTGAATGAGATGAGGGGAGATAAGATGGAAGCCTGCAGGACTCCACAGAGGAGGTCCAAGGAGTGGAGGGGACAACGAACCATTGTCCATAACTACCCGCTGGGAGCTTCCCGACAGGAACAAATGGAACCACCCAAGAGCAGCCCTGTAAACCCCTGCCAGGTCCCACAGTTGCCGCAACACCTTGTGATCAACTGTATCGAAGGCCTCTGAAAGATCCAACAGGATCAAGCGGGTACAATTTCTTTGTCACTCGCCAGGTGTAGATGATCAACCAAGGCCACAAGTATGGTCTCCGTGCTCTACTCAGCCAGACTGATGCCGTAGCATCAAGTTTCTATCTAAATTCAAGTGGAATCCAATTAAATTTAGATCAAAGGGTTGGGACTCTTGGACTTTCTTGGGCTTAAACAGCCCAGTGTTGAGCCATTTTATTTGTGGCCTGTCCAGCAATTTAAGCTGAACACCGCTGTTCTATAACAGTTTTCTCTTTATAAAAGAGAACCTCAGGCCAGTTATCTGGCCCAGGAGATGTGGGAGGTATGGCTCCTTGGGTGGACAGTGGCTCAGGTTATTTCTGCGTGCCAGTGCCGTAGACCCCAGCCCTCTGCCCCACCTCAGCTCTCCCAGAACAGAGCCCATTCTGAGTCAGACCAGTGGCCCATCCATCCCAGCATCCTGTCTCCAACTGTGGCAGCTTTGGTTGCTTTAGAGAAGTGTATATAGATGCACGTAATGGGATGATCTATTTCCTGCTATTCACTCCCAGCCATCAACAGTTAAGAGACTTAATCCCCCATCCAACTTGACTAATAGCCATTGAGGAGCCTACCTAGTAAAAAACTTAGCCAACCCTTGTACCTCAGGGACTGTCTCACCCTCCGCGACCCAGAGCAACTCCTTTGGTCTGCCACCCCGGTGGCCGGACCGCATCTTTGGAATTCCCTCCCCAAGGAAGCTCGCCTGGCTCCAAGCCTTTTGATATTCCGGCGGGCTTGTAAAACCTGGCTGTTCGCCCAGGCCTTTGGGGGAGGGTGGGTTACGGTTTTAGCTCTTCCCTACCTTTAAAAAAAAAAAAAATTATTATTTTTTTCCAACCCTGTTTTAGTTTTAAATTATTGCGTTGTTTTAAAATGTTTTTATGAAATATTTTTATTAACTTGTACGTCGCCCCTAGATGCCGTAGGCATGGGGGGCGACTCATAAATGCATAAAATAAATTAAATAAACCCTTTTATTAAAGGCAGCAACGCACTGTGCTCCACACTGCCTCCTATTAGCAAGGCAGAGGTGCTCAACCTAAATCATTGCATAGGACACAAAGAACCACTGGGCCACTCATCCATTCTGACCTTTAAATCCTGGGTCTGAAGGAAGTGAAACCTTGGCAGCTCAAAGGGAAGTGTGTCAGGAAGAGAGGGGTGGGGGTGCTGGTTTAGTGTGGGGGGGTGTCACAAAATCTATTTTTGTTTTCAGAGCTGGTTCCAGCCACCCCTCCAGAGAGTCTATAAACCAAACAGCACCTCCAGCTGGCTACAATAAAGCATGTCCCCCCACTTGTGGCCCTGAGGGAGAACATAAGTAGTGCTATACTGCGTCAGACCAATGATTCATCAAGCCCAGCATCCTGTCCTCTGACAGTGGTCAATCTCGAACGCATGGGAGAAGAACCAACAGTCACAATGAGCAATCCATTCCCTGTTGTTCACTCCCAGGTCCCGACAGTAAGTTCATCCCGTAAGCTACTTGGTTAATAGCCATTGATGTGAGGAGACACTTCCTCTGGACAATCGTCGTGCAGCACAGACTCTCTTCTTTGCCTGAGCAAGGATGGAGATTATTATGCAAATAAGTGGAAAAGATATCCCTTAAAGCAATATACACCAAACCACCCAGAGTGAAGCATGCCCTTCCTGTTATTTAACATCATTGCAATCAGCTCTTTTGGGACAGCCCATGAAGTGGATTCCATGTATGCACCCAGGGGCATTTAATATGCCACGTTCCTAGGCAGCTGGTGGGGCCAGTCTGGTATCGAGCGAGGCGGCTAGGGTTGAATGTGACAGCCCTGCATATGTCTGCATGTGACAGGGGCGTGTGCTGCTTTACGTCTGAAGAGGGGAAACAATGGAATGGTTGTGACTGAGTAGGTAGCTTGGCTTGGCTGCATTCCTAACTCCATTTACTCCAGAGTAGTCCAGACTTCTGTTGATCTCTCAGCTCACTGACTGCGTTTCCCCGATTTGGGTCAATGCATGGCAGGGGCTGTAGCAGTCACCTAGAGCCATCTCAAAGCATGGGCAGTAGGGCCTGAGCCGCTGTTGGAATGGGACCCCCCAAGAGTCGTGTCCCCCCCCCCCTTCAATCCTTAGGGCAGCTCTGCAGCTTCCCATCTTTGGACACCTGCACAGGGAGTGTTTTCTCCTCAGAGAGTGGCTCACTATTGCATAAACCTTGATGTGTTATTCTAACAAGGGGTTGCCTGATTTACTGTCTGTCTTGTGCAATGACTCAAACAGCTGGGGGGAAATCTACTGCTTATCAGAGAAAATGTTCTAATAGAGGTGGAGCTGATCTGGAAATTGGCAGGTTCAGTGAGGCAGTGTCATAAGACAGAAGAAGGCTACTTCCTCTTAAGGTAGCGTCAACTACTATTCACGGGGGGCCCTTGAGAATAGAGGGGTGGCGGCTGAGTGGCTAAGGCCCCCAACCCACAGTACTGGAGCCAGGCTGGTGCAGCCCCACTTCCAACACAGAAATGTTTGATGAACACATGCTGACTCACCCATTAGAAAAAGGAAAACATTATCATCGCTGATTTTTGATGTTCATCTGAACACAGCGTTGCTTTCAAAGGGCTGGGGTCCCTTGCATTGCAGGTCCTGTGTGCCCGCCTCTATGCTATGCATAGGCTATTTCTAGTTTACTCATCGTCCTCGATGGGCCAGGGCTCCTGCATTTTGAGAGCCCTTCTCACACTCATGTCATTTAAAGTTTATTCATGGGCTCCAATGTCTTGGGGGCCCGTGTGTGGAGTTCCCCAACACATACCTCCCAACAGTCCCTCTTTGGGTGCTGAATCACGCTGTCTCTCTTTCAGGGAGGGTGGAGACAAAAAGACGGGTGTTCAAGCCTCAGATGCCTCGTTGCTGGTGGCCTCCCAGAAAAAGCACTTGAGAAGACAATGGGGAGAGGATGGAATGGGAAGCGGGAGAGCTACTGTGCCTTTTAATGCACTTGGAATGTTGAGAGGTCTGCGCGCACGTGTACGTGCGTGAGAGGGCAGAGCTTATTGGTCAAGGGGGTCGGTCTCCTTGGCCACTTGAAATGTTGGGGGTGGGAATTCTGGTTCTCCCGAGATCCAATATTGCCGGTATTTGGGTGTATCGGCTTAATCTGATATTTACCTGTACCAGCATACCGGATTTTTAACGTTGGCTGCGGTACCGGATTTTTTACATTGCAGCCATTGAAGTCAAGAGCTGCAATGTAAAAAATCCAGTGCCATGGCCAATGTTAAAAATCTGGTATGCCGATACCGGTAAATCCGGTACCAGGGAGATCTGATACCGGTGTATCTAGTATTCTCCCCGGTGTCCCACCCCTAGTTTCACCCAACATAAGGTGAAAACAGACATGCCCCTAACTCCGCTTTAACATTTCTTATATATCTTGCAGGGCTGTATTGGTGCCCTATAACATGCATAAGAAATATTAAAGGGGTGTTAAAGCAGAGTTAAGGTGCATGTCTATTTTCACCCATAGACAGCCTTTTGCAGTCACACAGTTTGCAGTTGTCTGGATCCAGCCCAGCTCAGCTACATCCCTGGAGGTTGTGAGTTCAAGTCCTCCTTGGTCTCATGCTGAATGTCAAGCCGGTTGTAAATGGGGCCCAGATTTGTTGGGATGAGGAAGTCAAAGATGTTTGGCTTTTGCTTCATTGTGTACCATAGGCCACAGAAACTGGTGTGCCTCACTCACACGTAGGGTGGCCATACCTCCCCTTTAAAAGAGGACACTTATGAAAAATACATGGTGCAGGGCTGCACTGGAACCAATGCAACCCTGCAACATGTATTTTTCATAAGTGTCCTCTTTTAAAGGGCCAGTATGGCCACCCTACTCACACCAATCAGATGGGCTGTATGGAGTGCAATGGCCTTTGATACTGACCATAACCCTAGACTTCAGTACACTGCTTTTAGAATACCTTGATACCTTGATCAATTACCCTGTGCCTATCTACTTAGGACCTTCTGCTGAAAATGAGGAACCTGCACCTGCCACCTGTGTGGGAAGAGGAGTAAACGTTAGATTCTACTCATACAAACTCTGTGATACATAACTGAGCAACTCTGAGTCTAGCTATTAAAGGGCAGTGGGACATCTAATCACTGGAGATGTTAAAATTAAAACTGGGTTGAAATTCTTGAAATTTTGATTTGAATTAAAATTCAAATGCTATGAAATTGATTTTTAATGTCAATGCTGGACCATCTTTAATAAAAATTAGTTTTCTCACTTTAAAACAGGTTTCTCAGATACCAAAGGGCTCAATAGTAAAATCCCATTTATCATCACAAGTGATTATTATATTTATACAACAGGCTGGATGCTGTACCAGTTTCCAGAAACTTATCTAATGACAAACCGCATGACCTTCAACTGCTAATAATCCATGAAGAGTCTGCATGTGACTGTTCATTCAGGTTCTCAGAAAAGACAATCACAGCAAGTCATTTTCTTTGCAAACACGTCTTTATTATCATAACAAAACTGCAACAGAGAGCGATTTATCAGACATGAAACCAGACCTCTGTCCCTTCCCACCCCAAGAACTGCCCTGAGAAAATGGGGAAATTCTAGGGCAGATCATTATGAAAAGTAACATGAGAGATCTGTATCGAGGGAAACAGTTGATCTTACAGAGATGAACTCTAGGTCCTTTGAACGAGCTCTTCTGAACTTACTGTAAACAATTCCAGTCAAAGTAAACAGTATCAAACTGGGGATATGGAATTTAACAGCATAGAAACATTACATGGAAAATAAACAGGCTCTTTAGAAATCCATACAATAAATTGGCTTGTACTTCCCAGCTGAGATACCACTCTATTTACATATAACATTCCTACATCTTTACACTGACCGAACACTGTGAAAGCCTTTGTGGCAGCCTGTTTAATGCTGAGTGCATTGTGCTGTGAAGGCCTCTATTTGGAGTTATTTTAGCAACAATGCTGTGGCTAAATACTGATGCTAAATCTTCCTTAGATGCCTATCCTGGGACTGTTTTGGACAGGCTGGAGCTTTCCTTGAGAACCAGTCCCTTAGAATACAATCCCGCTCCATTGAAATGGATGGAGGACCTTAATGAACCAGTTTTGCTTGGAGCTGTTTAGAGAGCCCAAGAATCTGACCTACCAGAAATGGAAAGTGAAACCTTCCATTTTTAATACCTGAGGCAGGGCTTCTGGAGCAGACATGGCTGAACAGTGAGCACAGCTACTGCTTGTCCGTGAAGCATTGTGGATAATACCTGATATGCTACATTCTCCGGGGGAAAAAATGTTTCTGCACAATATTGAATGACTGAAAGGAAAAAGGAAATGCTGCAAGGACTTGCTCTTGCTCTCATTTAAGCCAGTGGGTAGACTCCTATTGACTTTGTGTAGAAGAAGAAAAATCTCTCAACAATTAATGCTCCCGACTCTTGGATTATGGCAGATGAAAACAACTGTCAAATCAGCTGACTGACTGACTGACTGACTGACTGGTCTTTGAGTAATGCTTTAAAATTAAAATTTCATTTGTGAGCAATGGGGCCAAATGCATCAGCAATGTAAGCATGGAGTTAATTACACCTAGAGGCAAGCCGACCTAGAACTGGCGTGTGGTGGGATGCAAATAACTGTCATTTATACAAAGGCAAAGCAAAAAAAAAGGGCCTTAAAGCTGCTTCCATTCAGCTTGAAATTCAGACTTGTTTTCCACATCTACTGAACACCTAATCCATGCAAATTGCATTATTTTGTCACCCAGTTTCCTACTTGTTTACAACCCACTGTGTAATTTTAAGCCTCCATTTATGTCACTTTATGAGTTTGCCCCAATATTACAGTTGCTCTTTATCTTGATTTTTGGCTTAGGATGCCTTAAAAATAATAAGAAAGATGGTTTTGAATTGGCTGAAATGTGCCAAAAGCCCCTTCCCTAAACCAATCCCAATTTAGGACAGAATAAACATCTCATTTATACTTCACCATCCAAAAGACAAAACAACAGCATCCTCATCCTTACACAACAGAAATTACAATGCTACAGAATAAATGTTGATTTCCTTTATTCTCTGTTTCCAGTTTACATTTTGACTTCCACCAGGAACAGTATGTTACTTCCTGTAACAAACCTATAATTCCTTTCTAGTGAAATTCTTGTTTAAATAATGGGGTGGTTACTTTCCTTTGCAGGGGAAAAAACCAAAAACATTTTTTTTCTATAGTGAATGGCAGATTCACTTTTAATGTAACTTTCTCGTGGATACGAGAGTAATTTTGTTATCTCATAATAAAATGGAAAATATAGCAATTGCTTATTGTGAGTCTTTACCTGACACTGTGTAGGTTTTTTTTCATCTTCTGACCTTATTTTGGTACCTGATAAATACTTAGATGTCTTGATTATGCAGTGACCTAGTAAGAACACGGTACCCATCACTGTTGTGTGAACTACACTGTTTAATATGTATCAGTGCATTCTTTATGGCTTCATCTGACTATTCACCCATCATCTCCAGTTCTTGTTTATAAATCAAAAGGCGTTCTCTTAGGTTCCATGAAACACTTGTATAATTTCATACCCATGGGGCATATATATAAACATGCTACAGTCAATGTCATACCACAATTTTCTAACTAAACATACATCAATTTTATTTAGTAGAGAATCATCTATATAACAAGCAACATTTTTCCTGAGTGCATATTTGCTTCCAAAAAAACCCACAAAAAAAACAAAATACTTTCCCACTCCTACGTTCTGTACAATAGATAGAAAATGAATGCAGTCAAGAACAAAAAAAACTGGTTTTCACTGTACAATCCAATCCAATATTTGGAAAAGATGGCATTTTTGATTGTTGTTTGAAATAACTTAAACTTTCTAGTCAGGTAACTATGCCAGACACTGAACTAGATGTTCACACATAAATCAGAATTCTGAAATGTTGGTCATATCGAACTCCAGGCATTCCTCTCTTCCAATACACTTCCCAGTTTCAGCTTTGTAAAGGCCGGTGAATTGCCATTCACTTCTCCCGGTTTATATCCACAAGCAAATTTTCTGAGAAGCTGTCCGGAGAAATCCCACAGCCTTCCTTCAATAGGAACAGGCAGCATCTTTCCATCTCCTCCACCTCATTGAAATCTCTTATTCCAGGTTTACAAATATCAGATCTTTCCAAAAAATCATCTTGATCTCCTTCGTTGTGTTTGTTCGCCATTGCCCAGAGCGCTTTCACGTACCGGGGCAGAAGAGCTTTGTGATCAGATTACGAATCTTCTGATGCAAGTTCAATTTGTCTCCAATCTTGCGCAGCTGCAAAGCACATTCCACCACCGATTCTTGCTCTGTGAAATATACAAATACAATGACTGTCAGCTCTGTTGGGTCCATATATACATTTTACAATTCCATCTCTTGTCACATAGTGGAGAGTTTTTTATAATATGTAAGGCTGCTAAAAACTGATCCTGATTGCAGGCCACGCCTATTAAGTGCGGAGACACTGAATGAGGACAGGATTACATCCTACATCCACAAGCCACTTACTCCAGAGTAAGTGGCTTATGACTCACAGAATCTCTCCTTTTCTTGAACTTTTTGTTCAGTAGCAAAAGTCCTAGTGAAAGGGACCTTTCTCTTACCACAACTGTTCAGTGCCAGGCACATTCCTACATCTGACACCAATGACATTTTGACAGATATTTCATTTGGGTAATCCTAGAATTTTAGGGCTGGAAGGGGACTCATAAAGGTAATCTAGTCCACCCCCTTCCTTAAGTAGGATCAAATTTATCTAGGCCACCCCTAGGTTTGTCTAATCTATTTTTTAAGATTTCCAGTGATGGAGAGTCCACAATCACCCTTGGGAATCTGCTCCACTGACCATCAGTTCCTATGGTGAGAAGATCCTTTGTAGTATTTAGCCTATTCCCTCCTCCCCTCTTCTTCAGTTTAAGCTCATTAACCATAACCCAAAACTTTTCACTTCAAGAAACACATCCATCAAATGTTTTGTTAAATTGATTCTTGGACATCCCCCTTTTTGCAGTACCAGCACTGAAACTTCAAAGAAAACGTGGAGACCTTCTCCATTGCATATTTAATGGGGATGTTGTTTCACAGTTCGATTTTGACATGAATTTTTTCCCCCCAGTTCCTCAATGGTCCACCAAGAAAGTAAACATGTTATGCTGACAGTTAACAGATTGTTAAAGTTCTGGTTTTGGTGAAAACTTGTCATGTTCCAAATTCAGATAAAATTTAGAAGTAAAAATGGGGGAAACTCCCCCCACCCCTTTTCAAATTTGTTCCAGTTGCTTGTTTTCAGGAAGAAAATGTAAGAAAGTCTACACTTCTCTTGACTGGAAAAGAAAATCCCCCTAAAAAACAGCAACATTTCTATTTCTGATAGACTGTTGTGGGCTTGTTCGTGTGAACTCGGTTTTAGTTAGCTTGGGCAAAACAAAACCCCACAAAATCCATTACATTAGATTGCTCAGATTAATAGTTTTCCACTGTTCTGGATCACATAGGACCTGATTCTGCTCTTAGACCTATTCAAACTAAAAGTCCTGTCACTGACATAGGTTAATTATACTGGTGTAAAATGACACTGCTTAAGCACATAATGGGTGCAACCCAGCTCCCATTCAAGTCAATGGCTAAACTCTCATTGACTTGTATGGAGCTGGATTGCACCCAATGTCTGTGGAGTGAGAGAGTCAGAAATGGTTCACCCACAGAAACCCCAAATCCAAGTGCCCTGGGGTGGTGGATCAGAATTCATATACAAAATGCTTGGGCTCCCAGCTCCTAAGACAGTGAGAACTGTCAAGACAAGCTCTAACAGGACTCAGTCTCTGAAGGCAGCAATTACTGGTGGCTGGAGAATCTGTCTCCTTTACCTCAGCTGAGTATCCCGATGATATCTTTTATCAGATCAACTTCTGGATTACTTTGTCTCCATCTCTTACATTTGGGGCCAACACAGCAATCGCCCCCGGAACGTCTGAGATGCTTTAGCTACAGGATATCACCTGTCTCAGGCGGTTCTAGGATTCTAGAACCCTAGAATCCTAGTATTCTAGAACCGGGCATTTCTTCAGAGAGAAACTTAGAACCCATCTTATTTCCAGGGGGGGGGGGCATTACAGGAGGGCAGTGCCCTCCATATCCACCCCAGCTATGTCCCCCTTGCTTACTAGTGCCCCGATGCCCTTTCACTGTCCCAGTGACCCTGTTTGCCGGATCGGCGCCCCAGAGCACCAAGCACAGGCTCCCCGAATGGCACTGACTGGGTTCCCCAGCCCCAGAGAAGGGCACGATCCTGTTCCCTGGACAGACAGTACCTGCTGCGGGCAGTGCGGGAAATGGCGCTGGCTTGCGCAGGGGTTTGCCTGCCATCATCTCGGCGGGGGGGGGTTTCAGCCTGGGAAGCGGCAGGAGTTGGAGGACGATCCGGTCAGGAACAGGATGCTCCCCTCTCGCTGTCCAATTCAGACTGGGGGCTGGTGGTGCCCTGGCGCCTGGTGCTGAAGAGCAGCCGGGGATTTCCTCGGTGACGTAAGGCAACTGAAGGGAATTCCCGCCTCCCCTAGCGCGCGGCAGCCAATCAGCAGCGGGGATGCCCTGGCAAGCGGGGGCACGTTCGGGGCGGAGGAGGGAGCATGTCGGAGCTTGTTGCAGGTGCCAGTTACCAGGACCGCGAGCCACCAGCCACCTGCTCCAGAATAGCTCCCTCAAAGCTCTCTGGGCTACAGTGGGGTAGGGACGGCGAGGGCCCGGCATCTCCGCGCTCCCCCGACTCCCGTCCCAGATGCATCCGCCTGGCACAGCTCGCTCTCAGCTGCTGTCGGAAACCGCCCTGCGGAGCACCTGAGCCTGCACTCTCTCCCCCCATAGAAGTGACAGTGAGTCCAAGAAAAAACCATCCTCCCAAATCAGGGTAGCAGGCCTGTAGCTAAGGGGAGGTATGGGGGGCACTGAGCCCCCCCCCCCTACACACACACCCTTATAGGACAAAACTGTGTTCCAGGTTTCCTCTCTCCATTTGTTCCTCTCTAAAGACTAAGATGTCTGACCACGCAGCTGAGTGACTATAGGTCTAAGGGCCAGAGAATAATAATTGCAATTCTGGTAAGAAAATGTCTGAATATTACATAATATTCATCATGTAAGAACTTCTGAAGTAAGAGCAATCCCCCCCCCCTCCCTTCCTTTTGTTATGCAGTATGCAGCACCCTGTCTCCTATTAGTGTGATGTAGCAGTTATGTGCTTTGACCTCAGAGACCAGGGTTCAAATCTTTCCCTAATGAACTCACTGGGTGACCTTGGGCGAATCACAACCTCTCAGCCTCAGTTCCCCATCTGTAAAATGGGAATGTGTGTGTGTCTATCTTTGCCTGTGTGTTCCCCTCATTCATGTCCATCTTGGATTGTAAACCCAGTGGGTGAGGACCAGTCTCTGAAAATCTGTCCAAATGCTGCATATGCCTAGGAGCACTAGAGAAAGAAAGTAGTAGTATCGTTTTACATCTTTACATATACAATGTATGTAAACATGTATCATCTTTCCATACCTGTACCTGATGCTGGGTTCTGATCCAGGTGTAGGCACTCAGGAGAAGGATCTTGGCATCATTGTAAATAGTTCCTCGAAGACATCGGCTCAGTGTGTGGCAGCAGCCAAAAAGAACTAACTGAATGCTGGACATTAGGAATAGAATAGGCAAAAGGAATGGAAAATAAAAGGGAAAATCTAATACCGCTGTATAAATCTTTGGTACAACCGCACCTTGAATATTGTGTGCAGTTCTAGTCGCCCCATCTCAGGAAAGATGGAGCAGAATTGGAAAAAGTTCAGAGAAGGGCAGCAAGTACTTTTCTAATTAGCGGACAATACAGTTGTGGAACTTCAAACGGAAATGAGATAAATTCATAGAGGATAGAGCCATAAATGCCTGCTAGTTGGGGCTCAAACCCCTGGCTACCAGGAGTTGGGAGTGGTCAGCAGGAGATGGGTCACACTTCCATGACCTGTCCTTGTCCTTCTCTTGAGCTACTGTAATCAGCCACTGTCGGGTGGACGCTGGGTCTGACCCAGTATGGCACTGACTATGGTTCTTATGTTCATTTAGTCCCTACTTCTGGCAACCAAAGGTTTGGGGAGAGGGTGGGCACAACGCTGGATCCATTGAGCTCATTCCTTTATTTCCTTTTTAGAATCATAGAACTGGAGAGTTGGAAGGGACTGCAGGGTCAGCTAATCTAACCCTCTGTCCTGGGGCAGGATATCTAAAGCATCCCTGACAGATGCCTGTCTAGTCTTTTCTTGAAAACCTCCAGAGAAGGAGATTCTGACCTCCCATGGCAACTCTTTCTACTGTTGAACTGTTCTGATAGGAAGATTATCCTACTGTTTAATTTAACCCTACTGCCTTCATGTGGTTTAAATCCATTCCTTCTTGTCCTGTCCTCAGGGGCAAAGGAGAACAAATATTCTCCATCTTTTTATGGCATTGTTTTAGATATTTGAAAACTGTCAGCATGCCCCCTTAATCTTCTTTCCGCTAAGCTAAACACACCCAGTGGTGTCAGCCTTTCCTCATGGGCATTCCATGCTGGACTTCTGACCTGCTCTACTCTGAACTCATTGCAGTTTGTCAACATCCTTCTTGAAATATGAAGCCCCAGACTGAGCACAGTATTCCAAGAGATCTCTGGCCGGTGCCGAGTAGAGGAGTACCGTAACTTCTTGACTCTTTATTTATTTATTTATTTATTTTCTAGATTTCTATACCGCCCCATCCTGCCATGCAGCTCGGGGCGGTTAACAACAATAAAAACAGTATAAAAACATTTAAAACAAATATAAAATATATCAATAAAACAGGGCGTGGTACAATCATAAATAAATATATAAGGTGGGGGATTAAAAATCACCCCCCCC
>QEPC01002120.1:1993194-2025650 GCA_003113815.1 Sphenodon punctatus | reverse complement strand
GAGAAGCCAGTGGGTGGTGTTGGTGGCTGAAACATCAAGCCCCTGGGCCTTGACCTGCGGCGTTCCGCAGGGTTCGATCCTGTCTCTGATCTGGGGGAGATCATGAGAGGGTTCGGGGTGCAATGTCACCAATATGCTGATGATACTCAGCTATCCCTCTCATTTTCAACTGACCCAGGTCCTGCTGTCTCGACACTTTCCCAATGTCTGGAGGCCGTGGTGGATTGGATGCGGTGGAGCAGACTGAAACTTAATCCCGATAAGACAGAGGTAATGGAGGTGGGAAGATGGACTCCATCAATGATGGGGGACACTACCCCCAACTACCCCCACCCCACCCCCTGGCCTTACCCACAACCAGGGTCTTGTCAGAATTTAGTTACAAGCGGCTCGCCCTCATCCAATCCCCCACAGCCGACAAACACAGGGTAAGCACTGAGACTGCCTGGCCTGAGTCGGAGGAAAATGAGAGATATAGCTGGGTGTCATCAGCATATTGATGACATCTCACCCCAAACTTCCTGACAACCTCCCCCAAAGGCTGCATGTAGAGATTTGACTGCTAGGATAGCCCAAGCAAAACACACTTTGCTTGTCTTTTTCACATGAGTAATTACTGGGGCTGTGCACGGGAACGAGTAGTTGTATCTATACGTTTACTTCTATTTGTATCTTTACTTGTGTTCGCTGCATTTCCCCCCATCATTGCCAATGTGAAAAATGCAGTGAACACATATATCTGCGGATGGGTTATTTTGGCACAGAAGTGCAGAGAGGCTCTGCCAGTTTGACAAGTCTATAAGGAAAGGAAAATGTAGTCAAAACTGTTGCTACGTCTGCTACCAATATTAAAAGGGGAGCACTGGTTTGGGGGCGGGTTGTTAGCTTGGGGAGAGAGGAATGGGGCATGGGTTTAGCTCAGGGGGATTGCTGGCTTGAGGGAGTGAGGCATGCAGTTGGCTTGGGAGAGGGGAGAATGGAACATGGGGTTGGCTGAGCTGCTAGCTTGGGGATGGGGCATTGGTCTGGCTTAGGGGGTGTCACTGGCTTGGGGGAAATGGGGCATGCGTGGGAGGTTCCTGGCTTGGGAAGGGGGCAGGGGAATGGCCCAGGGAGGGAGTTGCTGGCTTGGGGACAGAGAGATGAGGCATGGTTCTGGCTTGTGGGGATGATTTCTGGGTCAGAGGGGAGTCACTGACTTGTGGAAAGTAGGATTCCTTAGTTGGAAATGGGGTATGGAGCTGGCTCAGTGTGGTCACTGGATTGCAGGAGGTGTTGCTGGCTTGGGGAAGGGGGAATGAGGCTGCCAAGGACTCACAATCTCTTCCTGGCTGGGCTGGGCCTGGGTGCAATGCTGGAAACTGCAGTTTTGAGACAGCGACAGCCCCTGCAGGTGAGAAGAGGTCACGATAGGCTCCCCAAGCAGGCAGTTCAGCTGAGAGTCAGAGAGCAGCCCATCTCCAAGCTTGAGATGTGCTGCAGCTTTTGGGATCTGGTTCGATACCTTGGACAGTACATTTTCCAGGAAATGCTGGGTTTACTTGAAACCCAATTACACAGACCTAGTGTTCATGTTTCAGCTATGGAGCTGAAAAAGGCTTTTTCTGGTTTATTTGGGTTTTATTGAAACCCAAATGCACAGCCCAAGTAATTACATTGAAAATAATGGGTGAAAACAGACATGCACGTAACTCTGCTTTAACACTGCTTTACCATTTCTTATGCATATTGCAGGGCTGTATTGCTGCCCTAGGCAGCCCTGCAACATGCATAAGAAATGCTAAAGCAGTGTTAAAGCGGAGTAAAGGTTCATATCTGCTTTCACCCATTGATTCCTTCAAGTCCTGTCCTCCCTTAGCTTTCCTGTTTTGGTGCAGGAGAGCACAATCCTTAGGGTCAGCGACCCCTTGCATGAATTCCTGGGCACTATATTCACTATTACTGCTAGGCTTCAGGTCACTAGTGCAATATCTTAGCCATCAATGCTAGTCCAAGCTGTATCCCTTTCCTACAATTGCATGTTCAGCAGCTGGTACTACTTCCTTCATGGTTAACTGTGATCAGGTCAAGGTGCACTGAGAGACCCTTGTAACAAACATGAAAACGGACATGCACCTTACCTCCACTTTAACACCACTGTAGCATTTCTTATGCATGTTTCAGGGCTGCATGGGGTGCCAGTACAGCCCTGCAACATGCATAAATGTTAAAGTGCTGTTAAAGTGGAGTTGCGTGCATGTCTGTTTTCACCTAAAGTGCCCGCCAAAACAGGCAGCAAAGTTTGCTCGGGTGACACACATGCATTTTTGAAGACAAAGGTGCCATTAGCAGGCTTTTGGCAGCAGCCACCAGGCTCCAACATCAACATCCAGCAACAAGGCAGTAAATAGTAACACAATACTGACTTGGGCCACTTGCCCATGTTACCGGGGCCAGCGATTCTCCCGGCGGGGAATCTCCCCACTTGGAAACTTACGCTGAGCTCCGCATGTGGGCACGGAGCTGAAAGCGTCATCAGTCACATCCAGCAACTTTTTTTCCTCCGAAATGTCAGGGTTTGAAATCCAGCCCTTACATTCAGAGGAAAAAAAGCCACTGGATGCAGCTGACCCGCGCCCACATGCGGAGTTTGGCGTAAGTTTCCCGGCCGGGAGATTCCCAGCCGGGAGAATTTACCCAGTAATGTGGGCAAGTGGCCTTGGACTGAGGTTCATCAGGCTGCTTGAATGTCTTCTGGAAAAAGAGATCTGGGATTCTTCTCTCTTTCATTGTGTGTGTGTGTGTGTGTGTAATCCCTCTGACTTTCACCCATGTAGAATAAATAATCTACTTTATTCAGTAGCTAAATAAGCCATCAAATGATACAAACCATGCTGACTTGCTGTTATTGAACTAAAATGATTATTTATTTTTTTTTAATGGAACTTTTACAGTTTGGGGTGTGGAATCTTTGGTCACTTTTTTATATTTTATATTGAATTAAACAAGGTGTACCCTTGTTTGGCTTCTGTCTACTTTACAATGGGCAAGCACTGGGGGAGTTTACTTAGGTTTGGCATTGGGTGGAGGTGCAGAGTTTAGTGCACCAAATTCCTCCAGTCTGCCACGTGATAGCAGTGCTGGCATCCCAACACTCGAAATGCCGGATGGAGCAGCAGCACATCAGCAGTTTAGGTGCTGCTGAGACACCATTGGTGCAGCCACACAAGACGCCTTGGGCAGCCTTACCCCACTTTGGGCAGCCTTGCCACGCAATGCCATGTATCGTGTGGCCGCCAGATATTTCTCCTGCCCCGGCACGGGATGGGCAGCTGGCTGCTAAGTGCTGTGTCCCTGGGAAAGACCAAGGACACAGCACATAGCAGCCTTACCCAAAATGTGGGAAGGCTGCCCAAGGCACAGCAGCTCATGTGCCTGGTTGCTCTCTGCCCTGCTGCGGCCTGCTGGGGGCTTTGAGCAGTGGTCATTAGTTCCAGTCCTGTGTGGCCACATCACAGCTTGGGGAAGGATGGTGATCTGGGGAGGGAGCAGGGTCAGGTGCCTGCTCATGTGGCCGGCACCTTGGCCTGGCCTGGCGTGCACCATGATAATACTGCTAGAAGAATTTCCACACAGGGTTTAACTTAATTTATAAATGGATGTGATTAAGTGTCTACATGTTGAGTGAGCCCTGGATGTTTGTGTTTTAACCTTTGTCCTACCAAGCTTGTTGCCTCCTCTTGCTTGATAATTGCCCTAACTTCTGAGCTGCCAGAGTTTCAAATTCAGGTCCAAGTCTGGCTCTTCCAGGGTCTCCAGCAGAGGCCATCCCAGTGTGCTGCTTGAGACCTCTCCAAGCCCCCAGCAGAGGCCTCCCCCAGGCATGCTACCAGATATCCTGAAGTGGAGATGCCGAGGATTGAACTTGGAACCTTATACATGCAAAGCACGTGCTTTTACCACTTGAGCTATGCCCCTGCCCCTGGCTGGTTGACCCTTTACAATGCAGAGGTCAATGTGCTTCCTCACAACAGGTGTGTAATGCAGCTGGGTTGTTCTGCACCTGTGGAAAACAACTCTGGCCGTTGGGGGTGACGCTGAGGTCGGCTATCTCTGGCACCTACTGCCAAACAAGGGAGTTCAGAGACAGCAATGAAATGTGATCTCGATTTCCTGATGCCCACTGACAGCTGGCTTTACATGTCATTAGTCTACCCACTCACAGATGCTACCAGCTTGGTCTAGATAGATACTGAGGAGAGGGAGGGTGGAGGAAAGGAAAGAGGGAGGGTGGTGGATCTGGAGGTTGAGACGGAGAGGAGAGATGGAACATGGGAAATGAGAATAGGGGAGGGAGGAGGGAAAATGGGGGAAACATCAGGCCCAAGCAGGAGGGATTTGGCATGGGCTGAACAGGAGGAAGCACTAGGATTGGAGAATCAGAGGTGGCAACCCTATCTGTGATTGGCTGGACCTGAGTGGGAAGGGAAAGAACGGAGCACAGGGTTCATCATTGGACAAAGCACCAAACTGGCTTTGGATTAGGCATCCATTATCTCAAGGGACCAGCCAATCACAAGAAGGGTTGTCATCTTTTCTCTCAATTTAACCAAGAGGAGGAGGAGCAAAGGAGCTGCCTTGCTCCTTTCTTCCACGACCCCCAAAGAGAGTAATCACAACATCACGTTGCCCTGCAGTGCTGGGGCCCAGGGTTCCTGTGGGGGCCATGTTGGAAAGGGGGTGGGGCAAAGGAGTTTCCCTGAGTCTTTTCCAACGTGGCCCCCACAGGGGCTGTGGGGCTCGACGAGGTGGGAAAGAGGCAGGTAGGGTTGCCAGATATGCAAATGATTCTAGGACACTTATGAAAAATACATATGGCAGGACCTGCATTGGTGTAGGGTTACTATACCTCCCCTTTAAAAGAGGACACTTATGAAAAATACATGTTGTAGGGCTGCACTGGAACCAGGGTAGCCTTAGGTGCCAATGCAGGGCCTGCAACATGTATTTTTCATAAGTGTCCTGGGAAAATATGCATATCTAGCAACCCTAGAGGCTAGGAAATCCCTTTCTGGCATGGCTTCACCCCACAGCTGTCCCCATGAAACCAGATTTCCCTGGACCATCCCTAGAAAAATCAGGGCTTGCCTGGAGTCCATCCCTTCACACCCAGAGACACTGGGTCAAACCCAGAATGGAGCCAACCTTAATTAGAAGTCTTGTCTGAGCATCCGAGACCTCAAGAATTTGCTCTGTCCTGCTGTCTGTCTGCAGCTTCAGAATCAGTTCAGCTACTGCTCGTCCTTTGCTGTCTGACCTATGCACGGCACCTGTTAGCGATAGATGATTGTGAGTGGAGTTTACATGCAGGCCTGAAGGGGCCACTTTAAAGGACTGTGAAAATGCTTAGTCAGTTGTCCAGCCTGTTCTGAACCATAAACCTGAGGGTCATTTTGATTTTCCTTTTATGTCTTTTTATCTCTGCTGTCTGCCACCCATGTAATTTACCTTATCTGGATTTCTTTCACAAACTTCTACCCTAACCAGTAACTGTTCAATTCAGTGCTGGGCAGTTCTGTCTCCAAAGATCACTCTCTTTTAGGCTCCACACTGTCTGGGGAAGAGGATGTGAGTAATTGTTCCCAGGCTACAAGGCAGCAGCCTTGGAGTACTTTGCTTAACTTCTGAATTATCTCATTCCTACCCTGGCAGAAGTTCTCAAAACAAACAGTAGGCAGACTTTGGTTCAGATTGGCAGTCTAGCTTTGGTTGGAGAGGTATAACGTGGGAATTTGATTTTAATTGTACCTTGTCCTTGTGTAAATTAGTGTGCTGGGGCACCGCCATGTAGACAGCAACTTAATGAAATTTGTAACGCCTGTCAACACCAATGTAAATTTCCCAGTGGGTCCATCCATCTTCCCAGTTCTAATGAAGAAGATGATGATGCAGGGCAGCACCTTAGTGATGTAGGGGCATAAGTTGTAGGCAACAACCTGTTTCATCATGTTGTGTGGCCTGTGGTGGAAGCTTATTCTGCTTTATACCAGTTAATCTCTATCAAGGGTGTAGCTAGGTGGGAACAAGTGTGTTACTAATACATAACCCCCTCCCCCCAAAAATCCCAACTCCCACAAGACCCACCCAGTATGGAATGTGATAGAATTTTACAAAATCATGAGTGGTGTGGAACAAGCAAACAGGGAGCCATTATTTACCCTCCCAAATAATACTAGAGCTAATCTACTCTATGGCAACAGATTTTAACAAACTGGCAACAGATTTTAACAAACAAACAGAAAGTGATGTACTTTTCCACTCCACATACAATTCACTTGTGGAACTTGTTTGCCAGAGAATGTTATGAAGGCCAGTAGCATAACTAGGTTTAAACAAGGATTGGATTACTTTTTGGAGGCTAGGTCCATAAATGGCTGGCTCTCAGGAGCTGGGAGTAAACAGGAGGGAATGGATCACTCCATTGTGACCCGTTGTGTACTTCTCCGAAGCAGCCAAAGGTGGCCGCTATCGAAGACAGAATTCTGGGCTTGATGGACACAGCAAGGCACTTTTTACATTCTTATGAATGATGGAGACGCATGTCAGAGGCGGCAAACTCCTGAAGGACTGGGTAGCTCTACCCTTAGGATGGGATGGTCCACTAGATGGGTGTCCAGTTTTGAACTTTGGAGATAGAGAAAGGTGTGAGATGTTTGGATTAAAGGGCAGATGAGTAGATACATGAGAAGATGAAGAACTGATGAAGATAAGAAGGGCTATACTGAGTCAGACCAATGGTCCATCTGGCAAGCCCAGCATCCTGTCTCCGACAGTAGCCAATATTAATTACATGGGAGAAGTATCAGCAGTCTTAATGGGCAACACATTCCCTGTTGATCTCTGCCTGTTCCTGATAGTAAGAAGTTCCTATCTCGTAATCTATCTGGCTAATAGCGGTTAATGGACCTATTCTCCAAGAACGTATCCAGTCCCTTTTTAAACGCAGCCATACTACCGGCCTTTACAACCTCCTCTGGCAACAAATTCCACAATCTAACTGTGCGTTGAGTGAAAAAATACTTCCTTTTATGTGTTTTAAATCTGCCACCAGTTAGTTTCATGGAGTCCCCTAGTTCTAGTGCTACTTGAGAGGGTAAATGTCCCCTATCTACTTGTTCCACACAGCTCAAGATTTTATAAACCTCTGTCATATCCCCTCTCAGTCTTCTCTTCTCCAAGCTGAAGAGCCCCGACCTATCAAGCCTTTCTTCGTACAGAAGCCGTTCAAAACCCTTAATCATTTTTGTTGCCCTTCTCTGCACCTTTTCAAGTTCTACTATTTCCTTTTTGAGATGGGGTGACCAGAATTGCACACAGCACTCTAGGTGCAGTCGCACCATCGGTTTATATACGGGCATTATGATGCTTTCAGTTTTATCCTTCACCTATAAATTCTATTCTTCACCTATAAAGCTCTTCACAACCTTGCTCCCCCCTACCTCTCTGCACTTATCGCCCTCCATACTCCAGCCCGTGCACTTCGCTCCTCCTCTGTTCCTTCTCTCACCCTTCCACGCCTTCCCTGCTCCCCTAAGCGCCTTCGTCCCTTCTCACTTGCTGCCCCCCATGCCTGGAACTCCCTCCCTGTCCACATCCGCCTTGCCCCCTCCCTTCGTACCTTCAAATCTCTCCTTAAAACTCACCTCTTTTGCTCTGCTCTGTCTGACTCTTTATCCTGCTGAGCCACTATTCCTATATCTACGTCTGTTTACCCCTATCCTTGTCACATGGACCTGCCTGCTGTCATTCTCATCGTAACCAAGCCAAGTACGTGCACTTGAGACCTCGCATCTTCATGAATGTTAGACCCCTTGTCTCTCCCTCTGTTCCCCTTCCTAAGTCTCTCCCCCAGCTCCTGTCTCTCAGATTGTAAGCCCTACGGGCAGGGACCGTGTCTATTTTATGACTTTGTAAAGTGCCAGATACACTGCTGGCGCTATATAAATGTTTGTTAATAAATAATAATAATATCCCTTTCTGAATAATTCCTAACATTGTTTGCTTTTTTGACAGCCGCTACACATTGAGCTGAGGATTTCAATGTATTGTCCACAAAGACTCCAAAGACCTTTTCCTCAATTCTTACTCCTAATTTAGAACCCAGCATTGTGTACATATAGTTTGGATTATTATTCCCTATGTGCATCACTCTGCACTTGTCGACATTAAATTTCATCTGCCATTTAGATGCCCAATCACCTAGTCTCGCAGTGTCCTCTTGCAATTCTTCACAGTCTGCTCATGTTTTAACTATCTTGAATAACTTTACATCATCTGCAAATTTGATCACCTCACTCTTTACTCCTTTTTCCAGATCATTGATGAAGATATTAAACAACCCCAGTCCCAGTACAGAGTCCTGTGGCATTCCACTATTTACTGCTCTCCATTGTGAAAACTGACCATTTACTCCTCTATGCACCTCTCTGTCTGCCTCAGCTCCTCCAGCTCTGCCATTCTAGCCTCCAGGTATTGTACATGTTCTCTGAGAGCCAGGGGCTCTTTGCACCGGCTGCACACGTACAACCCCTCCCCAAGAGGAAAATAGTCATAAATGTTGCAATGGGTACAAAACACTGAATAGCCCCCACTCTGCTGCTGGACTTCTACCTGCATCTCCCTAATTAACCTTCCCCTTAACTAGTCTTAAATCTAGAGTTATTAGGTCAAGGGCACTTTATTACTCTACCACTTTATTACTTTTACTCTGTTACTCTCCCTACTTTATTATTTTATGTTACTTTAAATGTTATTAGCTTCCCAAGGGTGTAGGAGCCCTCTTGGACGACTTACAGCCTAGAGCATACCCCCCCGAACTCTCGCAGTAGCCAAACTCTGCTCACTCTGCCTGTGTCTCTCTGCTTGAGAAAGGGCTCTTACACGAGCGATCCCAATTTATACTAGTGGCTAGGCCTCCGCCCTGCCTATAGCTTGTTGTTTAAAAGGACTCAAGCAACCCTTTTGATCTAAGGTGAGGCAATCACGCAGTTGCTAGAACAATCAGCCCACAATAACAAACTGAGTCACTGCAATAATCTCTGCCTAGAACAACTAGCAGTAAGGTCTTGATCTTAGATAGCTATTCTGCCCCTACTTTCTTACTATAACCTACTCCATTTTCCTACTTCCTTTCTTATTATCTTATTTTCCCTGAGTTTGTTTGTTTTAATTCAGTTTGTTAACCTTAAGTGGTTAGTTCAGCCGTAGCTTTTAAAACAAGGGTTGCTAACGCTAACCCTAGGTGTTAATTAATTCAACCCTGTCTTTTACTTGGATATGCTAAAAGAAAGATCTTGGAATGTGCCCATTGGAAAAGACATTCTCATAGCCTGGCCTTGATAGAAGATTTTTTTTTGGGGGGGGGGGGGAGAACTAAAAAAGGTAGAAGAAGGGTTGGTTTGGGTGAATGATTTCAAATTCAGGAAAAGAACTCGCCACTGGCCAAGAACTCACCACTGACATACTACACGTACCAAATTTAAAGCTGAAGAGACTTTTATTGGGAATCTTATGCTAGACCAGGGGTGGGGAACCTCAGGCACGGCGCGGGGGCCAAACGAGGCTCTCGGCAAGTTTTTATGTGGCCCCTTCCAGTGTCTGGATCTGACTTCTGGATCCAGTCTCTACCCTCAAGCACTGAAAAACTGAGCTCAGGATAACGGAGCAGAGAGGCGGGCCTGCACACAAGGGTAGGGGACAGTTCCATGGCCCAAAGCTATGATCTGGGCCCTCCTTTTCTTGAACACACCCGTTAAGCACCTCCTCCCCCAACCTCTATGTGGTCCTTGGAGCTCGAACTAATTTTCAGTGTGGCCCCTGACACAGAAAAGGCTCCCCACCCCTGTGCTAGACGGTGGGGAGTGCAAAGCTACAATTATAATAGAAAATAAGATTTAACTTTAGGGAAGGGAGTGGAAATTGCGAAATTCACTTCATTGCATAATTCACCTTAAAAAAAAGAACCACTGCTATATCCGTAGGCACATGAGCGTCTCCAGCCCAACTCGTAGTTCTAAAAAAGGCTTTCTACAACTTTATTAATCTTATTCCCCTTCCTTTAAATTTACACCCTGTGTTATGTACTATTATGTTGCGTTGTCCATATATACTGTAGCAGGGAACCCACGTTCACTGCATTTCCAGATTGGCAGCAATGGGGGAAACGCAGGGAACACAGGTCCTGATTGTAGCACAATACACTAGAGGAGTATTCCAGTGTTATCTGCGCACAGTCTAACTTCAGACCCTGGTCTGTCCATCTCTAGGTTACTGTATTCTTCTCTCCTTTTGTTTAAAAGTGCCCTGTAATTTGTACTGCTGCTGTCCTGTTTCATGTTTTGCATACAAAGTTGACAACAAAGTGGAACTCACTAGAATCCTATGCCCTCATTTGGTTTCACATCACTGTAGCTTTTGGTTCAGATGAAGGGTTATGTAAAACTAGTCCACTTACCTTTCCTTCCAGAGCTTTCCTGGAACTGCTGAATTTTTCACAAATTCTCATTTTTCAAGATGGAAACAAATTTTTCAAAACAATATATATTTTTTTGGAAAATTTGAAAATGGAAAAATTCAGCATGCAATTTCCAAATGGGTCACTGAAAGACAGTGGGGGGAAAAAATGCTTTCACTACCGGGAAGAAAAAAAAATGTGAAAATGGGGGAAATTCTATAGACATGGGATGGATCCCACCTTATTGAAACTAATTAAGGTATACTATGAGGACACAAGGACTAGTGTCCAGTACAGAACAGATGAAAAACAGATCATTGTGGAGCGCTTTTTAGATATCTCGGCCCAGGAAGGCAAGAGTGTATCATCACATCCCTCTTTATTAATATGCTCTTTTGGGTAATGTGCAACCGTGTTACTTGTCTAGTATTACACCATTCTCCCATAGAGAATCTTTAACAAAGCTTTTTCGGGATCAGTTAGATACCAAGGTGCAAAAAGGAAGGTGGGCTGGAATTCCCTACTATCAAAGGTGATGCTCATGCTCCATGGGAGTAGTGGAAGATACAGTGCACTTTCTGTGGGTTTGTCCTTTTACCAGGTACCTAGGGACTGCTTTTTGATTCAGCTGCTGCCTCAGTTCCTTACTTGGATGTTTTTGAGAAAACACTATGGTTGCTCCAGAATGAATCCTTGAATGTTTTGACTGCTCTGGCAAATTATGTATGTTCGGCCCAGAAACATCGTAAGTGTCTGACTAAGAGATGCTAGTTTCGGGAGCCTGATGTTTGAAGATGTAGTCATTGTGTTATGAGCTATAAGGCTGAGCTTATCTTATGCATCTATGATGCAATATTTTTAGGAAGTAAAAGGATTAGATCCTTTATTTTATGAATGGTTTTATATTTATTGTTATATTTTGGCCTATGGCCATAAATACAATTTGATTTGATTAGATTGAGATGTACTAGTTTCTGAGTGCAGTTTTGGCTGTGGTCAGAGCCTGGATGGTATTTTTCAAACATTAATGGGATAACCTTCCCAACTGCCCTGTGGCACCCAGAGACAGCGAGGTGCATCAGAACCAGAACCTCAGTCTACCTGTTTGGTGTTAAAAGCATCTTTGCCTCATTTGTGTTAAGTTACCCAGAGGTCCCCAAAGGATGTGTGAGCTGTGACGCTCCACCATCCGCCGATGGGGTCACAGTCCCAATTAATATATATTATACCGTCCATGCCTTTTGTTGTTGTCTGGTTAGGACAGGGATAAAGTCTCAAAGTGAGGTGACAGGCAAGAAGTTTGTTCCCCACTGATGTAAGTGCTCGCTCTCCTGCTGGTGGGTTTGAGTCCTGTCCCTACAGCAGCCCATTATAACACTCAAGGAGATATGTCAGAAGGAAGCATGACACCCCCTCTGCTCCAGCTCCTCTTACGTGGTCCCGTCCCCTTTGGGTGTCCTTGGAGGAGGTGGCAAATCTAACTGCAGAGCAGTGTTGGAAGGGGGGGGACCAGAACAAAGGCATGGGTGTTACCTTACTTTCAAATAAAAATTAAAAATAAAATAATATCATATGATATAATAATTAATAAACTCATTGCTCTAAAGTTCATTTTGCCCAGCAGAAGTGAGCACAATTCACAAACCCATTATTTTTCTGTGCATGAGTCAGTGCATCTGTTTTGAAAATCAAGTGATAAACATTTCAGACGGACTTCCTTATTGATAGTTATGCCCGAACTCACACTTTGTTATTCTTGACCTTATGTTAGCTACAATCTAGACTGCATTGCCAGCCGTTAGCACAGCCCCTGGCTTGCTTGCGGTAACCAACGGGTAGCTGTCTTCCATTCCCTCCATCAAGCCCAGCATCTTGCCTCCAACAGTGGCCACCCTTGGTTGCTCAGAGAGGTACCCAACAGATCATAATGTAGTGATCCATTTCTTGTTATTTTCTCCCAGTTTCTGACAGTCAGAGGTCGGTGTTCTTAAGGACCACTCCTCCAAGAACTTATCCAATCCTTGTTTAAACTCAGCTATATTTTTGGTCTTCACAACATCTTTTGGGAACAAGTTCCACAAGTTAGTTGTAGTTTCACCCCTATATATCTCCTATATCATGTATATGAAATCTGGAATAGAGAGGTGTGCAGTACTGTATTATATGAGATCAGGAAAAATCCAAGATAATAGTCAAAGTCTGTTCTGAGCCATGTGTCCCATCAGGTTAATGTGGTTGACACACCAGTTTCTGTCATCTACGGTGCACAAGGGAGTGATTATTTTATTGTATTCTTTATTTTATTCACCTTTACCCCACCTATCTTTGCCTCTGGCAGCTCAAGGCAGCTTATAAAACATAATTAATACAATATAAAATTATATATTAAAAAAACAAACCAATAAAAACATTTAAAACAAGAAAAACCCATCATGGTGTGCAAATAGCATTCAAACAAAACATCCTCCCACCCGTAAACCTCCCCAAACCCTTCCCCATCACTGAACGCTTGGCAGAAGAATCATGCCTTACAGTGGCGCCTGAAGGTGAGAAGGTTAGGGCCGAGACAGCCACCCACTGAGAGCAAGTTCCACAACACAAGTGCACCCGCCGAGAACGCCCGCCTGTTGGTCCCCACCAATCTATAGCGGGGAACTTCCAGGAGGGCACACCCCGATGCCCCACAAGGGCAGCCCCGGTCTCGGGAAGTGAGGCGGTCCCTCAGATAGATAGGACCCAGACTGTGTAGGGCTTTATAGATTAAGACCAGTACCTTGAATCGGGCCCAGAAGACAACAGGCAGCCAGCGCAGAGCCCGAGCACCAGTACTCCCAGCAGCCGGTCCCCGTAAACAGACGGGCTGCGGCATTCTGCACCAGCTTCCAAACTGTCACCATGGGCAGCCCTACGTAGAGGGCATTACAATAATCCAGCCTTGAGGTGACAAATGCATGGATAACGGTGGCAAGATTGGAGTCTGAGACATACGGACGGCGCCGCCACACCAGATGTAGCTGGCAGAAAACACTCCTGGCCACAGCCAACACCTGGACATCAATGTGTAGCTGTGGATCCAGGAGCACTCCGAACGTGAGATGACAACTCCGGGCGGACCCCATCAATGATGGGAGATTCCCTCCTCACCCAGATCACCAATCCCACCAACGAGCATCGCCTCTGTCTTGTCAGGATTCAGTTTCAATCAGCTGGTCCTCATCCAGTCCGCCACAGCCGCCAAACACTGAGAAAGCACAGAGACTGCCGGGCCTGGGTCAGACGAGGTACAGCGGAGTATCATCAGCACATTGATGACAACGTACCCCCCACCGATGCACAACTTCTCCCAGCGGCTGCATGTACACATTGAACAAGAGAGGGGACAGAATGGAACCCTGTGGGGCCACACAGGAGACCCCTGGGGGAAGATGTATTTCCCCCCAGGACTACTCGCTGAGATCGATTGGCCAGAAATAAATGGAACCACTGCAAAGCCATCCCACCCACCCTGGCAAGGCCCTGCAGGCGCATCACCAACACCTCATGGTTCACGGTAAGCATCACCAACACCGTGCTGGCCACAGTGATGTGGCCAGCACCATGTCCAATCACCTTTGTCTTCTCCAGCCCAACAGATCAGGTGCCCATTCACAGCTGGGTGGGCTGCAGGCAGCCTTTCAGTGTGGAGACCAAGCAGGGCTTGAGCTCACAGCCTTCAGATTTAACAAGCACAAAATTGCTAGATCAAACCAAGATAGTCTTTGGGTGAAAACAGACATGCGCCTTAACTCCACTTTAACATGGCTTCAACGGTACTTTAACATTTCTTATGCATGTTGCAGGGATGCATAGAGTGCCAGCACAGCCCTGCAACATACATAAGAAATGTTAAAGCAGTGTGAAAGCAGAGTTACGTGCATGTCTGTTTTCACCCTATGTCACATAAACAGCTTGGCATGCATCAAATACTTATATGAAAAACTGACAATTATTCCAGCTATTTATTTTATTTTATTTTTTATCCCACTAAGGGTTCAGAGCAGGTTACAATACATAAAATATATTTTAAAATGCACGAATAAAAAACAAATTCCCCTATACCAAATGACCCCAACTCCTATCCCTGCCTGCCAAATGCCTGGACAAGCAGAAAAGACTTCAGAAGATAAGCAAGCTTGGGCTAAAACAAACCTCCAGTGGGGAGTTCTATAACTGGAGCAGCTTCTAAGAGCTTGTGAAAATGCCTTGCAGACAACACAGGATAGTCCAAGTTGTTGAATATTTGGAATATTCTCAACTGTGGCTGTTTATTAGCCTGCTATGAATGGCAAACAAGGGAACCAAGAAAAAAATATACGAATACAATGGGTTTAGTATATTAATTGTTACGCATCGTCAATAACAGAATAAACTACGCCAGGGAAAGACAACTTGGAGCACCCACAAGAATAATATTTGTGTCTTGCTTCTTATGCATGAGAGAATGGGAGCAGCATTCTTTCCCAAGAACGTGGGCCCAAATCCCCCATGTTTTTCAACCCCCCCAGCGGTAAATGCTGCAGCTGAGAAACTAAAGTGCAGACCAATAAATGCACTTTCCTTTTACTTGCCTACTACAATTGCCAGATTCCTTGGCCAAGAACGCAGGAAGATAGAGTATTTGAATATCCAGGAGTGGAATTTTATCTTCTTTCTAATATACATATTAATGTTATTAAAATTAATAGGGATGGGCGAACAGATTGCGGTTCGGGTTCGGGTGTTCGTTTCGGCTGTGTTCGTTTCGTCCGTTCGGTTCGGCTGCGTTCGGTTTGTTGGTTCGGATGTTCAGCCGTTCGGTGTTTCGGGTCGAATGTTGAGTTCAGATTCGGTATTCGGTTCAGTTGGGATCGGTTCGGTCTTTAGTTCGGTGCAATCGGGAACTGAAAATGACATTTGGTTTTTGAAATAAAAGGAAAAAACTAAAAAACATATTTCTGGCTATAACATTGCCAGAAATCCCTTTATCTCTGCCCTCTGCCTCCTCTTCCTGCCCTTCTTCCTGCAGCCTGCATTTCTTGATAGAGGAGTTACTGAGTACCGGGCCAATTCCTTGATTGCTCAGTACTCAGCAAAACCGAGTTGAGTGTTGGGATACTCAGCAAAACCCAAGTAATTCCGAGGACTGAGTTTCAGCCCTAGTCCTGAGTCACGTGGTGTTAGTGTGCAGGAGCATCCTGAGGTGCAGACAGTTGTGGGATTGACCCAGAGCCCCAGCCCAGCAACACACCAGCTGTCTGTTCCCAGGCAGTAGCCGAACCCCTGAGCCCCAGTGGTGGCCTGCCCAAGCTTCAGCACATGTAGGGTTCCTTGGATGCATTTTCTTGGCAGATCCATAGGGTGTTGCTGCCACCAAATTTGTTTAGTTTGTCTGGGTTTGCAAAATAACTAGTGCCCGCCCATCTCTATGGTTATTATCTCTCTCCGGGCTTTCATCCGGAGGGGCAGGGCAAAGGGGCTGTCATGCCACTTTATGACATAACCCTGCCTCTTTCAGAATGTTGTGATGCCACAACTCTCTGCAGGGGGTGGGGCCACATTAGAAAGGTGCCAGGGTAAAGGGGTTACCACGCCACCAGAGTCATAGCTCGAGTGGAGTCTCGCAGGGTTCTGTTTTGTCCCCTCTCCTATTCAACGTGTACATGCAGCCACTTGGCGAGGGGATCAGGAGGTTTGGTGTGCGGTGTCATCAATATGCTGATGACACCCAGCTATACTTCTCTTTTACAACAGACCCAGGCCCGGCAGTCTTGGTGCTTACCCAGTGTCTGACGGCTGTGGGGAACTGGATGAGGGCAAACTGACTGAGGCTGAATCCTGACAAGGCGGAGGTGATGTTGGTGGGTAAGCTGATGGAGATGGCGGCCCCCGTCAGTGACGGGGTCTGTCCTTCATTGGCTTCCCAGGTTCGAAGTCTGGAGGTGCTCCTCGATGCGCAGCTCCACCTGGATATCCAGGTCGAGGCTATGGCGAGGAGTGCTTTTCGCCAATTACACCTGGTGCAACGGCTCTGGCTGTATGTCTCAGACTCTGACCTGGCCACCATCATCCATGCTTTCATCACCTCCAGGTTGAACTATTGTAACACGCTCTATGTGGGGCTACCCATGGTGATGGCTCGGAAGTTGCAGCTGGTGCAGAATGTGGCGGCCCGGCTTTTGGTGGGGCTGGGCCGCCGGGAGCACTTTACACCGGTGCTCTGTTCTCTGCACTGCCTGCCAGTGGTTTTCCAGGCCTGATTCAAGGTGTTGGTATTGGCCTATGAAGCCCTAAACGTAGTCCCTGCATATCTGTGGGACCGCCTCACCCCCCGGGCTTTGGATTGGGCCCTGCGGTCATCTGGGGGTGCCTTTCTTGAGGTCCCCCGAGTCTTCTGGGGGGCCACACAGGAGAGGGCATTCTCCATGGCTGCACCATGGCTGTGGAACTCCCTGCCGGTGGGGGCTCGGCTGGCCCCTGATCTCCCCTCGTTTCGACAAAGTTGGAAGACTTGGCTGTTCCACCAGGCATATAGCGAGGGAGATGGGTGGGGGGTTGGGTTTGAGTGGGGTGGGTGGGTGGGGGTATTTGGTAGCTCCTTTTAAAGTTGTTTTAAGTGTTTTTACATTTACATGATGTGAGCCACCCCAAGCTGCCTGAGGCAGGAGGGGTGGGTGGGTAATACATTTGTAAAATAAAGAAATAATGTATGTGCATCTCACATGGGGGTGGGGAGGGGCAGGATGAAGAGGCCCATTCCTTCTTCTGCACCAGGCTCCAATCTACCTATGCATCTGCATATTCCTTTCTAACGTTACCCCTTCCCTCCCATGCACCCTGACTTCCTCTGAAGCCTGAGATCCTGCGGCTTGGCCAGGGTGGAGAATCTAGCTAAGGAATCACAGGCCTGAGAGTCCAACGTTTTTGCAGGCCTGTTGTTTATCCCCTCTACTATAGAGCTATGGGAGCAGCTTTATAGTTAAGACAGCTTGCACTCTCTCTTAAAATCACAACAATTCTACTTGTTATAAAGTCAAGATGATTTATCCTATCACTGTGTATCTTGTACAAAGGATTGCTTGGGAGACGGGGTAGAAGCTGTCCAAACAGCAGAAGGACCGGTGGAGAAACAGCTGAGTTACAAGAGTTTGAAAAGGAGTCGGGGGTGTGGGGAGAAGGATTTTTCCCCTGATTTTTGCTTGTCTCCTGTTGACAGAGAAAAGTGTGATGAAAGTCATTCGTCTGGAGTTGTGGAGGTGTCAGAACATTCAGGGAAACAGTGTGCATTCTAATGATTGCCTGAGTGGAGATTTTGAAAATTCATCTTGCAGTTTTAAAGTTTATGTTTTGCAGTTCCCATGTTATCCAATGGAGCGAGTGAGTTTGACGTTGTCACATGCGCGCAGTGAGGTGAAGCTGCATTGAATGGGGCTCCTTATTGCTCAGTACAAATAGCAACCAACCCTGGGAGTTGCTGAAGCCTGAGAGAAGAGCTTACTAATCTGTCTGCCATGCAACATGCTCTGCGATGCACCTGGCCACAGGTTAGAGCAGGGTTGATTGATTAGAAGTCCTTTTCTCAGAGTTCAGCAGTTCTTGGGGTCGAACTCCCTGGGCAGTGGGGGAAACTCTCTGTATCGTGAGGGGGCAGCCAGATCCTGGAGGAGTGTTTTGTGGGGACAGGGTTGAGAAATGGGTGATACGTATGTATGAGGCGGGGGGGGGGGGGGAGGACAGGCGGGGGGTGGGAATGGATAATAAATAATATCACAAAGTGTGAGGATGAATCATGCTTTAGTTTGGGCATATACTAGAATCCCTATTGTGCTCAGCCTTTATCTTGGACTGAAAAGACTTTCTTACCCCCTCAAAAGACAGAGGAGAGTCCTAGCTGATATTATTAGTACCAACTTACCTCTGTTCCCAGCTGGCAGCCATTCACAGGGAGATCAATGTTCACTTCAGACCTTGTCAGTAGTAAACAGCCTCCAAAAAGGCACTGACATCCTTTTATAGGCACAAAAGTAAGTCCGCAGGCGGGTGATTGTTGACTTTGTGACATGTGTTTGCTCAGTTTGAGGAAATAGAGACTAAAGGGAGACTGCAAACCTTCCCAATCATATTAGCCACAGCAATACAAACACAGTGTTTATAAACAACCACTCCAGCGCAGTAGGTCAGGGAGGAAGAGAGTTCGTAATCGGGAGAAATTGTCATACAGTCTGTTCTACCTCCCCCTAGTGCTAATGCAGCCCTCCCAACCTTCCAACTGCATCAAGAGGGACAGATGCTCCCTGGCTTCTCATTCCACTTAGTTCCTTGTCATTCCACCATCTCTCCTCTCACTGGCTTTTCCTGGAAAGAGGTGCCTGGGGCTTGAATCAAATCATTTCTCTCTCTTTCTCTCTTCCTCCCTGAAAGAGGGACAGTGGGATTCAGCACCCGAAGAGGAACTGGCTGTCCCTCCTAAATAGGGATGGTTGGGAGGTAGGCCAATGTCCTAGCTATAGGCCTGCACCATTTCAGGGTGGAGGGAAAATCTGAATACTGAACACAGAGGATCATGTGACTAAGCTCAGCAGAAGCATATAACAATGTTGTATTTGTCTGTATCATAGCAGTTTCGTGCTGCTACTCGCCTGAGACACAGCAGCTATAATAGCTGCAGCAGATACAGCTGCACCAGGGCCCATGGGCGTGGGGGTCCGCACTCATGTAGAATGGATATGCACACTGGAGTGGAGTCCTCCCCCCCCCATTCCGTCTTCTGCACCAGGGCCCACCATGCTATGCCCCAGCTACTCACGGGGCTGGTCTGAGGGAGTGTAGGTCCTTAGACTGTGATAGAGGGATGACCCACCCCCCGCCCACCGTATGCCAGCTGCAGGTTGCATGTTGACAGTGAAAGCAGTGTGCTGTGGGGGCACCCCACCTCTGCAGCCAATACGCAGGCATCACAGACCATCCCCCTGCCCATTGTTGCAGAGTAATAACTGAATCACAATCAGTAAGGACAAATGCAGCTGAAGGTTTAAAAAACAGAACTTTACTTAAGCTTTCTCAGGCACAGATCCTTAGTTACATCTAGCTAGTATGAAGACAAAATGGAGACTGAGACAAAAAGAGAGATGGGAAGAAGGAGTGGTTACACAAAGGAATTCAACTGCGAAACCCCATCTCCCTTCCATGTACACATAAACTTAGCAACACCATCTGGTGGCTCTGTAGTCAATTACTGTTCTTAATACAGCAGACATTAACTTATGGATGTTGCATACACCAACACCCCTTCTCAAGAGACAGAAGTTAACCTACTATGCCCATTTTACTTAGTAGCTTTCGGTGGTGCTCTCCTGCTAAAGGTTTTGTATGGGCATCTGCTACCATGTCTTCTGTAGCTGCCTTTGTCCATTTGTTGTGTTCCCCTTCTGACGTTTGTAAGACTCTTCCCATGTTGATGGCTCAGACAGTCTGTTGGTACTTGCTTTGTAGGACAGGCGGGTGGGTGGTTTGCCTTTATTTTCCCTGGTGGATCTTCTGATTTCAACATCTGCAGGCGATTGGGTTTGTTCCTGCATCTCAGTTGAGCTTGTGCTGATTTCAACTATTTGTTCAGGACGCTCTTCTCCTCCTGATTCAGGACATGCTTCTTCTCCTGATTCTTGTAAGGACATTACACTGTTGCTTGGGTTTTCTTCAAAAGTCACGCTGTTGCTGATAGTTACTTTGTCTGTGTGTGGGTTGAGGATTCTGTATCCTTTGGAGTGTTCGCTGTATCCAACAAGAATCCCTTCCACAGCTCGGTTTTGTAGTTTGGTGCGTTTCTCTTCCGGAATGTACATGTATGCCTTGCATCCAAACACTTTGATGTGTCCCATACTAGGCTTCTCTCCATACCAGAGTTCATATGGAGTTTTATTTGCTGTTTTTGAGTAGAGTCGGTTCTGTAGATATGTTGCCGTAACTACTGCCTCACCCCAATATTTTTCTGGCAGTCCGGAGTCCATCAACATGCACCTGATCATTTCTGTTAAGGTTCTGTTCTTTCTTTCAGCTACCCCATTTTGCTCAGGCGTGTATGGTACCGTCTTCTGATGCTCTATCCTGTGGACTCTCAGGAAGTCTTCAATTCTCTTTCCTGTGTATTCGCCTCCATTGTTGGTTCGAAGTACGAGCGGCTTGCGTTGGAATCTGTTGCTTGTCATGGTTATGTAGTCCCTTAATTTTTCCAGTACTTCATCCTTTTGCTTCATGAGGTATGTGACTGTGTATCTTGAGTAGTTGTCTGTGAATGTCGCTATGTATCTGTTCCCTCCAGGTGTGGGTACTTTCATGGGGCTGCACACATCGCTGTGTATGAGGTCGAGTGGCTTGGAGGTTCTTGTCTGGCTTGCCTTGGGGAGCGTTGCTCTGGTGGCTTTAGCTTTGATACAGCATTCACATCTCATGGTCAAGAGACATGCTGTTACTATCAGGTCTTTTGTCAGCTGCTGTCTTTGCAGTTCCTTTATACTTTCTGGGTGCCTGTGACCCAGGCGTCGATGTCCCAGATGAATGCAGTCCTTGTGTTGCTCGTGTGCAGTAAATTTTGCTTGTTTCTTGGTTGCACTCAAGCGATACAGGTGCTCATCTGCATAGGCTCTGGCTAGGACCCTTGTCCCCTTCTGGATTGTGCATTCATTACCCCGGAACTTGACAGTGAGCCCTTTCTCTGTTAGGCGTTTAACGGATAGGAGTCCTCCCTCTAAGCCAGGTACATACAGCACATCCTTTACCGGTATTGCTAGTGTGCCTCCGTGTGGCTTGTTGCAACTTAGAATTCCTTCGCCAATACCTTCTGCTGTGATGCTGCTTCCATCAGCGAGGTATATCTCTTCTTTGTTGCTTGGGCCCAGTACCGTGAAGAAGCTCTTGTCGCTGGTCATGTGACTTGTGGCTCCAGAGTTGACACACCAGTCGTGTGATGAGTTGGCCTTTGTTGCTCTAAAACATCCACTCCACTGTACTGTGGTTGTGTCACTGGTTGTAGCCTTGACCCTTTGCTTAGACACTTTTGGAGATTGCTTTTGTTGTTCTGCCTTCCATATGGAGCAGTCTTTCTTTAGGTGTCCTTCTTTCTTGCACTGAAAACAAGCCCTTATTTCCTTCTTGTGCAATCTGTTATCTGCAATTCTCAGGGCAGTTTCCTTATCCTGGTCCTGATCATCTTGCATGATTTTTTTCCTGCGCTGGAATTCATCCATGAGTCTCTCTTTTACAAATTCCAGTGTTAGATCTGCGTCAGGCCTTGTCTCTAGGGCATTTATGAGGGCAATGTATGATTCAGGCAGGCTGCAGAGAAGTAAGGCCGCCACGTGGTTGTCTTTTATCTCTTCACCGATGCCTCACAGTTGTGCTACCACTTCCAGCATTGAGTTTATGTGATCCTGCATCTCCTTCCCTTTACCAAGTCTCATCTGGTACAGTTTCCTTAGGAGAAACAGCTTACTGTTCAAGCTGGTCCTTTCATGCAGCTTCTGCAGTGCATTCCACATGTCCTTTGCTGTAACCTCTCCTCTTATGTGGATTAACTGGTCATCTTCTACTAGCAGGCTTATGGTTGCCTTTGCCTGTCTGTTCTTTCTGTCCCACACCTCAGGGTTTGCTGCAGGTCTGTCTGTGGTGATCACCTCCCACTGGTCATCTTTGGATAGGAGCATTTCTATTTTGAATTTCCACAACTGGTAGTTTGTGTTATTCAGCTTGCAGACTGAAAGCTTTAATTCAGAGCTGCTGGCCATGCTTGCTTCCCTCCCCTCAGATTGGGATTCTGGTTCTTCTGCTCACTTACAGTTAGTAGGCCTCCTCTGGGAGTTTCCTTTGGGCCTCTTTTCCTTTCAGCTCACTTCCAGTCTTTAGAGTTGTTCTGGGCTGTTCTGAAGAGGTCTGGGCCCATAACCTGTTGCAGAGTAATAACTGATTCGCAATCAGTAAGGACAAATGCAGCTGAAGGTTTAAAAACAGAACTTTACTTAAGCTTTCTCAGGCACAGATCCTTAGTTGCATCTAACTAGTAGTAAGACAAAATGGAGACTGAGACGAGAGAGAAGGAAAGAAGGAGTGGTTACACAAAGGAATTAAACTGCAAAACCCCATCTCCCTTCCATGTATACATAAATTTAGCAGCGCCATCTGGTGGCTCTATAGTCAATTACTGTTCTTAATACAGCAGGCATTAACTTATGGATGTTGGATATACCAACACCCATTCCCCTCCCTGCACCCATAAGCTGGTTGAGCCCAATACATCATACAGCCCTACACAGCCACCTTCCTTGCCTTAAGTTCATTGCTGGGCAGCCATCCTTGTAAGAATCTGAACACCATTTTATAAAATTGCCAGCAGCAAAGACTCCTGTGACTTCATGGATACTTTTTTTAATCAATCCAGAGATAGAGTGTGGTCATCGTGTTGGTCCCAAATGATAGAGAGACAAAGTGGTTCAAATGATATCTTTTATTGGACCAACTGTTGTTGGAAATAAACAAGCTTTTGGGCCACACAGGTCCCTTCTGAAATAAGCAAGCTTTCAGGCCACAGAGGGCCATTCCTCAGGTAGGAAGGGGCCCTCGGCCCTGTGTGGCCCGAAAGCTTGCTTATTTCCACCAACAACAGTTGGTCTAATAAAAGATAGTATTTACCATTTGAACCACTTTCTCTTTCTTTATCGAGATATAGATAAATCCTACATGGTTTGGGTAGGATTTGATGGTGGTAAAAATCAAATGATGGATTTCAGGAAGATAGAAAACCTCAGCAAATGTCTTTATGGAAGGAACTTGCACGACTGGACAACTGGGCAACCACATGGCCAGTGAAATTCATTGTTGGCAGGTGCAAAGCGATGCATGTAGGGAAAAAGAATCTTAACTATACCTACCTACACGATGCTAGTTTCTAAATTAGGTATAACCACCCAGGAAAGCCATCTTGGAGTCGTCATAGACAATTCAGCTCAGTTTGCAGCAGCGGTCGAATAGACAACTAGAACATTAGGAATTATTTGGAAAGGGACAGAGAATTAAAAAAAGAAAATGTAATGCCACTATATGAGTCTTTGGTGCAACCACACTTTGAATACTGTGCGCAGTTCTGGTTGCTCCATCTCAAAAAAAGATATAGTAGAACTATAAAAGGTACAGAGAAGGGGTAACAAAAATGAAAAGGGTATGGAATGGCTCCATGAAGAGGGATTTGATAGGTTAGGGCTCTGAAGTTTGGAAAAGGGATCGCTGAGACGGGATATGATGTAAAGGTACATACATATTCTGTAACTAAACTCTTCAGTGATCTCCAGAAGACTCTGCAGTTAATTTTGATGAGCTACATATATTCAGTGTCCTCCATTAGAACCAGTAGGATGTTTTGTAATTTCAGAGCAGCGACCAGCCCTTCTGAGCAAACGCCTTCCTTTGGGCCCGGCTGCTCCTTGTGGAGGTTCTGTGGCCGTCAGGCCACACCCTGTTCCAGCTGTACTGTTGGAAATACCCTGATTGTTTGTTGCCACCTGGTGGACAATTTGTAAATAGTTAATTACCGTTATAAGGCCCAGGGCTGTACTGAGCATGCTCTGCTTCCAGCCAGGAACAGAGTTTTTGTGATATCCAAAATGGAGGTTAGCAGTGTGCTGTGGGCAGCAGTAAAGGATCTGCTTTCCATTCCAGCACTACTTTGTAGTGGGCTTCAATACTTTACACTAGGGACAAGGAAAAACTGAAAAACAGCAGCCAGCAAACTCATCACACCAAGGTTCCATTGCGCCGTTCCAGCCAAACCCGGAGACAGACTGGCTTTGCAGTAGTAAGGCAATTATGCAAGAAAGGGCAGAATAATCTTTTACAACTGACTGAGGATCAGGGCAGTCTCCCCCTACCTCTTAGTTTGGATGATTTAATATTGTTGATGTTGGTAAAGTATTGTAATTTTTATATTATTAATTTAAAGGGGGAGGAGTGTCATGTCGTAAATATTCAGATTATGTTTGTTGCCACCGGGTGGCTATTGTGTAAATAGTTAATTACTGTTATAAGTCCCAGGGTTGTCCTGAGCGTGCTACAGTCAGGAATAGTATTCTTGTGATAGCCAAGTGTAGCAGGGGAGCTTATTGCATCCCTGCTCCAAGCATTTTGGAGCCACTAAATAAGAACTGGCCCCTTTAAGAGCACTGCAGCTGGTGGGGCTCGGACAAGTGGTGCTGATGGCGCAGGGTATTTAAACCCGCTGCCACAGGAGTTGAGGGGAGGGACGCCGCAGGACTCCACAGACCGGAAGTGGCTCAGCATTTGGCGGACGAGAGATGGCGTGGATGAAGGAGTCCTGAGATGCCGGGAGAACCCTGTGGGAGATTGAGAAAGCGGTGGACTCGCTGGTTAGAGACAGAAGGTGTGGAGCATCTGAACACAGCCTAAGGCGAGGACTTAAAAATTGTGAGTGACCCCACTGTGGGACTGAAGTCCAGAAGGTTTAAGGAGGCAGAAGCCTCAGCAGGGCCCAGGTTGATCCAGACCTGCAGCCCACAGAAGGACTAGGACTTTGAGAAGCAGGGTACAGGTTTGTTCCTGCCTGGTGCCCATTGAAGGGCAAGGACATTACACTGGTGGTAGAGTTTGCAGGAAGGCTCTGGGACAGTGTTAAGGATTTGGGTGGAAAACCAGGGAAAGGCTAGGGGTCTTGTGTGCCCTAATACAAGTGGGGAAGGCCTGTGAGCCTAGGCCTGCAAGCCTAGGATTAATTGTAAATAAAGTGTATATAAATAAGATGGCTGCCTCGCATGATGCATCTGAGGGCAAGCATGTGCTCCTGCCCCAAACAGGCCAAGGGAAATGAAACCCTGGGAGGGGATCCCGTTACACCAAGATGGAGGCTGTGTGAGCCTGGGCAGCAATAAAGAATCTGCTTTCCAGTACTACTTTGTAGTGGGCGTCCATGCTTCATATCAGCCTCTGCTATGCCTCCCAGCTTCCTGGATGGTTGCCAACCATCCTGGCTGTCTGGTAGCAGCAGGAAGTTGGGGAAAACAACACTTCTGGTTCCAGTGCCTGGCACGTCTTGTCTTTGCCTTGCTCCCCTTCCTGCCTCTTTGTCACTCATGTTCCTTGCTCCCCTAGACTGTCCCTCCCCAGGAATGACTCGCTGGTGTTGGCAGGAGACCCCCCCCCCTTCCACGCATGACTGTTAGGGGGCCGGTACCCCAATGACTGCTCGATTCTTAAATTTAGGGGAATTAGTCAAATTAGTTGAACTAGGGGTCCCCACGTGCCACAAGGATCAGTCTGAGGTCCAATACGTGCTACAGTCAGGTTCATGTACCCTCCCCAAGAGTAAAGAAAGTAAAGGAGACAAGTGTTTAATAAAAAAAGGAATGTTTATTTCAAAGGGACACCAGAAAACACACAATGGGATATGCACACATATACTAATCAACACAGCCCCGGTCTGGCTGGTGGTTTACAGGGAGAACAGAAGCGGCAGAGGGGAAAATGAAAGTAACGTGGAGGGTGAGGGAGGGGGAACATGGGGGAGATACACACAGAAAGAAAAGAGTGAAAGAGAGAGAGAGGGATAAGCAAGAGGGGAAGTCAGGACCAATGGTTACCTCTCCTTGTCATTGAAAGGGGACAGGTGGCCCGTGGATCCAGCGAGGTTCGGGGATGAAGGAAAAGGGGCAGACCAAAGTCTGGGAGACCTCTTAAGACACAGACACGCACAGAGGGACCCGCACGTGTCTGCATCCAAAGCTTTCTCAAATTCGGAGGGGGAGAAAGGAGCAGTTATAGGGTTTAGGATAAAGGATTTGGGATAGGCTCAGGGACACTTACAATAGGCTCATAGGGAGGACAAAAGGGATTCCGGGTGTGTGTCCAGGTACAACAAAGGGAAGATGCATACAGTTGCTGAGGGGACAAAGGACACATCTGGGCGTGAAAGGAGAGAGGTTTTCAGGTGATTTGGGAACGGAAGGGAATCATGAGGGGAGCCGTAGGCTGAAGGGCAACACCAAGGTGCATTTTCACCAATCGGGCGTGGGGGGTGTTGGCTTGTATGGGGGAAACATAGGGTGCTCTAGTTTTCCATTCCTTTGAGGCTGTTGCTAGTCCAGGTTCTATTCACTGGTGGTTCCTTAAAACAGGGAGGAGGCCCTTTCTTAACTGCCCCATACTTATTCAGGGCTTCCTCCTCCTAATCACCTTTTCCAAGGGCAGAGGGGCTTTCTCTCCCTAGGCTCCATCGTGGCTCGGCCTTGACCCCGCTCAAGCGCCTCAATGCCCACCGACCCATGTGGCCTTGCTGAGCACGTGGGGGCTGTATTTTGGGGGAGAATTCCGCATCTCTGGCAACACTGGCTTGACCCCTGACCCTGATTCTGGTTTTCCCTTTGGCTTTGGTCTCTTGTCTCATAGTTTTGGTGTTGATCTTGTCTCCCAGCCTTGATTCTGATACAAGTTTTTGCCACAGCCTTGCTGTCGGCCCATGTCCTGGATGCTCCTGTACCCCCGCCTGCCCTGCCAGTTCCCTTGACAGGGGCATAATTGAAACTGCTTGACAGGTTGATACGACTAAACCAACGTTGCTCAGAAAAGGAGTGCATTGTGGCAGCAGCTGTAATCAATCTCTGGCATGGTAACAGATCCAGCATGTTCTTTCTGCAGTGGGGTTGCACTACTGGTAGCTTCCTCAGGATGGACAATGCTGACACCTAGTGATCAGATGCAGGACCGGCCTTACAATTTGTGGGGCCGAGGGAGAAGATAAAATGTGGGGCCCCTGGTCACCCATCCCCCTAGGGGGCACCGTCTGTGGGGCCCTAAAAGTGGTTGTGTTTGGGGCCATGTCGGGAGGGAGTGGGCCCTTCACGCCTGGTCTCAGTGAAGACAGTGGCCGCTGTGGGGCACTTGGAATGAGTGGGGCCTGGGACGGCTGAGATCAAATGACATGTTTGGATTTTTAGTTTCATAGTTTGGTTGTTTCTTGGAAGTTCTCAGAAAGCCTTTTTCCAACAAGTTCCAAGGTACCTAATGCCAGAGGGGTTCTGAGGACTGGAGACAGGACTGGAGACTTGCTTGTGCTACCCCACTATTTTCCATTCACCTTGAGCTGCATTTTAACTCCGGGAGGGAGAACTAGGGTTATCTTAAATCCCGCATTTTAACAAAAACATTTCGTACAAAGTCACATGACTCCATCGCTGGTCTATATGGATATAAATGTTAATAATAATAATAATAATAATAATAATAACTAAAATCAAAAGAGCCTCACAAACCTTTATTTGTATCCCTGGGTGTTCCTGTTTCATAGTTGCAGTATGTTATACATCCCGATGATCGTCTGGCTCTCTAGGTTATGGAGGAGCTGGGATAGACTAATCTTCAGGAATTCCCGTGTCCACTTACTGAGGCACTTACTGAGCTTCTGGAAACTATATCAACTGTCACTTTGTCTGCATGTTATGGTGAGGGGATACAATAAAAAAATAAAGAAACCACAGGTATTTAACCAGTGGTTTCTCTGGGTAAATGCTTCAAAGTGTCATTAGCCACTTCAAAGTGTCATTAGTCACACTCATCATCCCCCTATCTGCAGGTCCACATTGGGTCACAAGGGGATACTTAAGCATGAACGAATGGCAAGGTAATTTAAATTTGACTCCGATGGAATGTGTACACAGTGTGCTGGACATAGACCCTTTAGATGCGGAACCCGTGGTTTTGGCTCCCTCTAGTGACAGTGAGGTGCTGGTGAAGAGCTGCCTGTATTAGGATCAGTCAAAAGCTGAAAAGAAGTGTGCATTTCTCCTTGTAACACATTTAGGAAAAATTATATGGACTGCCTGCCTACAACGTGTGCTCTGATTCTCTGACCACAGTTCTGCCTTGTGACTTGGTGTTGGACCTTACATCTGGATGTGGCTCCCAGCCCTGATGCTGATGCGTTTCCTGGCCCCACTTCCTAGCACCTGCCCACATTCCAGACAGCAGGTCCACACAGACATAAAACTCTACGCAGGCACCTATGCTGATCTTTTCTTTATGTTCTCTTTCTGCTTCTGGCCGATGCAGAATAGAGGCCCAAGGAATCAAAAGTAAAAACTTCAAAAAGGCCCAGCACTGGTATTTTGAGATGCAGCTCCCACTAAGGCCAATGATAAAGCTCCCACAGATTTCAGTGGGTGCAGAGAAAGGCCAAATGTGGGTGAAAATAAACAAGACAACAGCCCACGTGAGCACGCACCAGGTGGGTGTTTGCCTGCCTTTCCATTAGATGTTCGCCAGATGTGAACCCACACCCCCCATTCACTCCCCACTCATGGTGTTGTCCAGGGACATTGTGGTTCACTGTGTGGGCCAGGGCATGCTAATGTGCACCCATATGGCTGTGTCCCACTACTTAGCTTGCGTGCAGACCTGCCTGCATCCAGGTCCACCAGCACCATAGAATCGCGCCTAGCACGCTGTGTCAGCTGACAGGTGGCTGCTAGTGGAGAGAGAGTGACTGTACGCTCTAAGCTGACAGGAGGCTGTGAGAGGAGAGAGTGAGGCGGGGGTGCAGGAAGGACCTTCTCCAGAGGATCTGCACCCGCACTTCTCTGTCAATTTGATAAAGGAACCGAGGGGAGTGAGGAAGGGGCCAGGCTCTTCTGGAGGATCCATGTGGCTCCTCCCCTCCCCTCCCCTCAGTTCCTTTCCCAAACAGAGAGGAACGTGGGTGCAGATCCTCTGGAGATCCTTCCTGCACCCCCTGCCTTGCTTTCTCCTCTCTCAGCCTCCTGTCAGTTAAGTGACCACAATCCCACTCTCTCTTTCTGCAGCCTCTTGACAGCTGGGAGAGTGCAATCACTCTTTCCTCTCGAAGCCACCTGTCATCTGGGAGACTGTGATTGCTCTCTCCTGCAGCCTCCTGTCAGCTGGGAGAGTGCAACGAATCTCTCCTCCTGCAGCCACCTGTCAGCTGGGAGAGTGCAACGAATCTCTCCTCCTGCAGCCTCCTGTCAGCTGGGAGAGTGCAATGAATCTCTCCTCCTGCAGCCTCCTGTCAGCTGGGAGAGTGCAATGAATCTCTCCTCCTGCAGCCTCCTGTCAGCTGGGAGAGTGCAATGAATCTCTCCTCCTGCAGCCTCCTGTCAGCTGGGAGAGTGCAATGAATCTCTCCTCCTGCAGCCTCCTGTCAGCTGGGAGAGTGCAATGAATCTCTCCTCCTGCAGCCTCCTGTCAGCTGGGAGAGTGCAATGAATCTCTCCTCCTGCAGCCTCCTGTCAGCTGGGAGAGTGCAATGAATCTCTCCTCCTGCAGCCTCCTGTCAGCTGGGAGAGTGCAATGAATCTCTCCTCCTGCAGCCTCCTGTCAGCTGGGAGAGTGCAATGAATCTCTCCTCCTGCAGCCTCCTGTCAGCTGGGAGAGTGCAATGAATCTCTCCTCCTGCAGCCTCCTGTCAGCTGGGAGAGTGCAATGAATCTCTCCTCCTGCAGCCTCCTGACAGCTGAGAGATTGCAATCACTCTCTCCTCCTGCAGCCTCCTGAAAGCTTGGGGAGTGCAATCGCTCTCTCCTCCTGCAGCCTCCTGACAGCTAGGAAAGTGCGATCACTCTCTCCTCCCACAGCCTCCTGTCAGCTGAGAGACTGTGATCACTTTCTCCTCCTGAAGCCACCTGTCAGCTGGGAGAGTGCAATGAATCTCTCCTCTTGCAGCCTCCTGTCAGCTGAGAGATTGTGATCACTCCTCCTGCAGCCTCCTGAAAGCTTGGAGAGTGCAATCGCTCTCTCCTCCTGCAGCCAGGAAAGTGCGATCACTCCCTCCTCCCGCAGCCTCCTGTCAGCTGAGAGATTGCAATCACTTTCTCCTCCTGCAGCCACCTGTCAGCTGAGAGATTGCAATTGCTCTCTCCTCCTGCAGCCTCCTGACAGCTTGGAGAGTGCAATCGCTCTCTTCTCCTGCAGCCTCCTGACAGCTGAGAGATTGTGATCACTCCTCCTGCAGCCTCCTGAAAGCTTGGAGAGTGCAATCGCTCTCTCCTCCCGCAGCCTCCTGTCAGTTGAGAGATTGTGATCACTCTCTCCTCCTGCAGCCACCTGTCAGCTGAGAGATTGTGATCACTCTCTCCTTCAGTTTCTTGACAGCTGGGAGAGTGCAATTGCTCTCTTCTCCTGCAGTCACCTGTCATCTGGGAGAGTGCGATCACTCTCTCCTCCTGCAGCCACCTGTCAGCTGAGAGATTGTGATCACTCTCTCCTCCTGCAGCCTCCTGACAGCTAGGAGAGTGCAATAGCTCTCTTCTCCTGTAGCCACCTGACAGCTGAGTCAGGTGTCTCTCCTGTCTGAAATCGCTCTCTCTCCTCTTGCAGCCGCTTCTCAGTTGGGAGAGCACGCGAGCGCTGCTTCTGTTCACAGCTGGGGAAGAAGCCTTTTTTGGCTGTGACCCCCCCCCCTTTTCCATCAGAGCCTGGGCTGGGGAGAGGGAAAGTGTTGAGTGGTGCCACTGGTAGTGGCTACCACCAGCACATAAAATGCATGCAGGGGGCTGTCTGTTTATTAGCTCTACATGCTAAAACATGTGAGTGGGGGCTGCACGGACAGAACGTAGACTCCAGAAGTCCATTGTCTCGTTTACAAGCACCCTCTGAGTACTTCTGAAAATGCTGCCCACAGTATGAATTTAGTTACTTTGCATTGACAGGAGTGACTGTGAAACTGGTGCCTTCAGTAGATGAGCAACCCCTCAATATCCACTTTATTGTGTGAGCACTGACCTCTTTCCTGCTGTGCGGTTGTTTAACAGACCAGCCTTTGGATATTTGTTTTTAATTTAAGATAGTATAAGAGGAAGTAGCAGGAAGACTAATAAGCACCGTTCAGCCAAATTTTCATTCCAGAGATGGCTACTGATTAGCAAGACTATGACCCTGAAAAAGAACTGCTCGATTTTGGGAAGCATGAGCTAGAAGGCTTGGCTCAAGGAAGATGCCCTGGATGCAGACAAGTTATGTTCATGGGCTATCGCATTTTGCTTTGACTTTTGTAGTCTGCTTTGGTCGTGCAGGAATTGCTATTCATCCCTCCCTGGTGCGACTCAGGCATGTCAGCACCGTGGCAGCAACCTGACTAGAAAGCATTGCAGTTTTATTTATTTATTTAATTTTATCAATTTATATCCCGCCCCTCCTGAAAACAGCTCGGGGCAGCTAACAATTTCAAAAGCATAAAAAATACAATAATAGTATCATAATAATATAAACAATTAAAACAGGGCTAGGACAGAATAAAACAATAAATAAGGGTAGGATAGAGATAAAAACCCTAACCCCCCCTTGCCTTCCTCCCCAAAGGCCTGGGCGAACAGCCAGGTTTTACAAACTCGCTGGAATGTCAAAAGGCTTGGGGCCAGATGAGCTTCCTCTGAGAGGGAATTCCAAAGGTGCGGCCCGGCCACCAAGAATGCCCTCTCCATTGTGGCCCCCCGCTTAACACAGGGGACCTCCAAGAAGGCACACCCAGCAGACCGAAGGAGCCACTCTGGGGGGCGGAGGGCGAGGCAGTCCCTGAGGTATGAGGGGCGCAGACCGTGAAGGGCCTTATAGATCAATACCAATATCTTGAACCTGGCTCGGCATGCTATTGGCAACCAGTGCAGAGTCCGGAGCACAGGTGTTATGTGCTGCTGATGACCCGTCCCCGTCAGGAGCCGGGTCGCCGCATTCTGCACTATCTGCAGCCTCCGAACCAGGAACAAGCGCAGCCCCACGTAGAGTGCGATGCAGTAGTCCAGCCTCGAGGTGACGAAGGCATGGACGAGGGAGGCCAGGTCCGGGCCGGAGACGTACGGGCACAGCCTCCGCACCAGATATAACTGGCGGAAGGCGGCCTTCGCCACCACCTCCATCTGTCGATCCAGGCGGAGATCTGCGTCCAATACCA
>QEPC01002120.1:1928394-1971156 GCA_003113815.1 Sphenodon punctatus | reverse complement strand
TAATAATAATTAATAAAAGTAATGTTTGCTCTTCATGAGGGACCTTAACCTTAGTGGCAGGAAAAATTCTACAATTATCAACTCTCACAAAATAACTTTGCAGCTGCCTTTTAAAAATCATTGATTAGACCTGGAAACTCCTGCAGTTGAAATTCAAGAAACAAAATTGCACTTTAAAAATTATAGCTATGTGGCTATACTTTGAACACACACACTCCATGCCCATTAGCAAGAAGCAAAGCAGTGTGCACATCAACACCCTTCTCTCTCTGCTCCAGTCCCTAGCCCCCTTACAAACACCCACCTACAAAACCATTGACTCACCTTTGAAGTTGTGCTGCAGCAGAGTCCTGTGCCACATCTCCTCATGAAAGCCTTCCATGGAAAGCCAGCCAGTCTGCCTGCCTGCCGGCAACATAGTGAGTCTGGGTTCCCCTCTGTTAATGGCTGCCTGGAGCAAGCTTAGGCAGGCACAAAGCAAGTCCCACCCCTGGCAGCCTTATTCTCTGCTGTCATTGGCTAGGGGCGATATGAATTTTGCCCCAAGACTACTCTCATTGGCTTGATTCCTTCATAGGCACCCAGTATGAGAGACTCCACCCCCATCTGTAGCCCCCTAAACTGAACAGATTATGTGCTATTTGTTTGTGCTCCCCGCCCTGTGTGGGGGGATCCCAGACATGCTCCGTGAATCTCTAGGTTGAGGCAAAAAAGCTCCCAGTCCAGCCCCTCCCTTACAGCGTCCTGTGATGAACTGAATCAGACTGGTGAATCTACTTATGTGAATCTATAGACAAGTTCTTTAGGCAGTTGTTTAATTTGAATCTGCTGATATGGGTTGCTTACTATGTTCTTCCTGGAATGCTGATGTAATACAGATTGCACTTGTAATGGATGTCATGTGTGCCTGTCTCTAAGCTGGAGTCACCTATAACCAGCAATACTCTGCACTTCCCTGAAGCAATTACAGCTTTAGTGGGGCAGAGCTCATTTGTCTGTATGGAGGGGGCCTCTCCTCGATATTGTATCTATAGGGGAGTTGAGCCTTGAAGTGAAAATTGCATATTTACAGCGGGTGCCTCTTAGTTTCTCTGTACACTAAGCAAATTTCTCCTCCTTGCTGTCATTTGTGCTGTGAGATTCTTGTTTGTGCTGAATGTTTCAACTCCTTATCTCTAGCCTTCCAGCTTGTTTATTGAACTTGGGGTCAGTTTATTCAGGTTAATGACTCTTCCAGTGCATGTTTTCATTCCAGACAGCAGGGAGCATTCAATATGCTATAGTAGGCTTCTTTTAAGGGGTTGATCTTGGGTCACTGTAGAATTGGGAGAGGAGTGAAATGGTGGCTTGCAGTGGTTTCATTTTAAACACATGGTTCTTATTTACATTCTCATTTCTGACTGCAGGAGCAGGAGTTGATGGAAATGAAAAGGGAACAGATGCTTCCTCAGATGCAGGGTGAGAGTATTGTCTACGTATAGGGTCGCTACCCCTCCTGGAGACTTGGGATTTTGGCCCAGAGTCTCAAGCTCTGGGGGGAATCTCTGCTTTCTTTGGGGTAGTCAGTAGGCCTGAAACGACAAGTTGTGGCAAATGCTTTTTCTGTCACAAACCGGTCATTCACGCGACATGGAAACTTACTGGCTTTTCTGCAGGTCGAACAGACTTGCCATGAGGCCGATTCCCAAGCCCTGTGTGCACCCTGTACATACCCCCTGGGGCTGTGGAAATGCAAAAGTGTTGGCTAAGTGCTGGAAATTACTGTAAAACTGCCGTAAAAGGCCCAGGAATTGACGAAAAATGATGAAAAATGCCAGAAAGTGAGGAAATGGATGGGAAAAAATTACATAAAACCACATGCAGTGATATTGACAATGGCATGGGAGCGTGGAATCACCGGAGACTGATGAAGTACCTCTGGACACTTGCAAGCACTCCTGAAAGGTTGGCATTTCCCTGCAGAACAGGAACACTTGTTCTTGTCTCAGCTGTAGAAGTCAGGAGTGTCCCCAGTAACCTGGAGCAATTGGGTCTTCTGGGACTTGCCATGTCAGAAAGGAGGCATGCCACAAAAATGTTCCCCATCTCCTTTCTGGCATGGTCCCGCCTCTCTATGAAGCATTCTGATGTTGTGATGCTCCCTAAGGGGCAGTGTTAAATCAGAAAGAGGTGTGACAGCCCCCTTGCCCTGTCCCGTCTGGATGAAAACAGGAAGGAGGTGGTAAGGTAATCCTCTCTGTGCATCTTATCTTCGCTAGTAGTGAGAAGATACCTGCAAAGGGGAGGAGATAGTCTTGTGTGTGAAGCAGGTGTTGAGAAGTAGGAGACCTGACGTCTCTTCAGAGCTGTGTTAAGAGCAAATGAGTTTAGAGGAAAGAGAGAGGAGATTAGGAGGAAGGGAGAACTAGGACAGAGAGGAGGCCGGTGAAGTGGGGCTGAGATGAAAAGGTAACGAGGGATTTGGGCTGGGAGGGGGGTGAGTCAAGCAGCCAATAATCCCAGAGCAGAAAATGTGTGGGGAGAACCCTAGCAAAAGCACTTTCATGACAAAGGCAACGACCAGTGGTCCCTGCTGTGGCTTCTGCTTCTCCTACTGGCAAAATGTTTCTAGCCAACTGGGGCTGGCAGAGAATCTTTGTCCTCAAGTCCACATGGCTGGGAGGGAAGGGAGAGGGAGGATGCTGCATGAATCTTAGTGGCTCCAGAAGTGTGTGTGTGTCCCTGCACAGTTCTGGCTCAGCTAGGACCCTGGCAAGCTCCCAGGTTTGGAGAAGGAGGCAGAAGTCTTGTGCTCTGATCCATGTTGTCTTTATTAGTTGTTATGCAGGAAGTGGGTCACTGGAGTTTGTCTGGCTCTCTTCTTTGGGAGCTATCCAATCCCACAGAGCTGTCCTGGAGTCCGATCTGTCCATGCAAAAGATCAAGAAGGAGCAGGCACTGCTGTGAAATTAACTTTAAAAATGCAACAGTGATTTAATTTGAGCACTGCAAGTCGTCAGGCTGTTCAGTGAGCATTACCAGTTCCACGGTGCTGGGGGCAGCGAGGCCATTTCTTCACACTTGCAAAAGGCTCAGACTGCAATCCACAAACCACTTGCTCCCGAGGAGCCCCACTGAAGAAGTAGTTTGTGGAGTGTGGCGTGTGAGGTTCCTACAATGAGCGGAACCCATTTGGTTTTAAAGTGCAACTTGAAATAGCGTTGCCATTTCTCACGTTGTTGATCCTGAAACTCCCATTTTGGCCTATAGGAGTCTCAGGATCAAACTGTGAGAGGTGGCAACCCTGGACTGAAAGCATCACCACCTCCCTCCGAGCTCTCAACCAGGGGGTGTGAGGCCTTGTCGGCAGAAGGGTTGCTGGATCCCTTTCTAATGTAAATCCTCATCCCTTATAGAGTATTCTAATATCATCCTGATGCTTCGGAAAGGGGGCAGGGAAGTCCCTTAGGCCTTCTCCCTTTCTGACATTGCCACTCACGGAAGCCTTGACTTCAGGTTATCGGGATGATCCTGCCTGACCTGGAGAAACTGACGCCGTTTTTAGACGAGGCGCTGAACAAGCGCTTCCTGAGCCGCGCGTGAAGAGAGAAGCCGACCGCGCTGCTGGAAGTGACGTTCTCCCCGTTGCCGGCAACGGCCAGAGACGCGGCGCTTTGTAGAGGTGCGTTCTAAAGGCCTTAAAATTGAGGTCTCTCTAGAATGCACCTCTGCAAAGCGCCGTATCTCCAGCCGTCGCCGGCAACGGGGAAAACGTCACTTCCGGCAACGCGGCGTGGCGTCTCTCTTCATGTGCGGCTTGGGAGGCGCGTCTCAGCGCCTCGTCTAAAAACGGTCTGAGAATTCCTCCAGAGCCCAGTGAGTCTCAGTCAAAACTCTGAGTCTCTGGCAACTTTACTCTTGGGTGTGCCCATGGGTGCTTTTAGCCAAGCAACTCCCCACCCACTCACTTCCCACCCATTAACCACTATACAATGTTGCAGGGCACCCATCCGGCACTGCAGCCCTGCAGCATGTATGATGGGTGGAGAGTTGGTGGGTAGTGGGTGGGGAGGTGCTTGTCTAAAAGCGCTCCATCTGTTGCAGGGTGCTGGCCAGGGTGAGCCTTTGCAGGATCAGCACCCTGGCTGGCAAGCACCCTACCATTAACAGGGGTGGCTAGAAAAAGCATCAGTGCAGCTGAGCCCTTTTAGGTCGGGAGTCGTGTCTCTGAGCAGGGAGGGGCTGAGAAGGAAAAGGCAAAAGCCCAGGAGATCTGGACGGTGGTGGGAAAAGCTGGAAACCCCATCCTCCCTCTTCTGAGGCTGATGGGGAGGGACCCTAGCACGGGAGCTTACATCGGTGTAGTCTGCATGGGGGTCTGCAGCTCAGAGACCCAGAGGGAATGTGTCTTAAGAAGCAGGCCCGGCGTTGAGAGAAGTTTGGGGGCCTGGTATATCCTGGTAGCTGGGTGGCCCCTGACTCTCATCCCAAATAAGTTTTGAAATCAATTGGAGACCATACTGGTACTTCATTTACACACATGCAATTATTGTTTCTCCCATCCTATTTAATTTATTAAGAAAGAGAAAAAATTTTTGTTGTTCTTTTGCCACCCTCTCCTTCCCTCCAAGGAATTGGGGGGGCCTGGTACTTCCATTTCCCCCTTTTTGACAGGTCTGTCAATAAACCAGCCCTTTGGGAGAAGGAACCTGACATCTGGGAGTTGTTTGTACCTGGTCCTACAGGGATGCCCCCACCCCAAGGGGCTACCCCATCACACTACCACATACACAAAACACCTGGGATCTCTAAGGGGAAGGATGTTTGCCCCACAAAACAGCGCTCCATTTACATGAATGGAATCTGCCCTCTCCAGTGGAGTAATTGTTGTCTCTGTGTGAATGGAATGTTTGAGTCCACTTTGTGACGGTTTAGCGAGCTCTTGTGTGGCATATGGTATGGTTTAATTTCCGTCAGTGTTTGCGGTGAACCGTGACGGAGTACAGTAGCAGTTTGGGAGACATACATAACATGAACCAAACTATTAAAATAAGCCAGCATGGAATGCTGCAGAGAATTGGGAATTTCAGTATAATGTATCTTTTTTAATGGGGGAAAAAGTAAGGTCACAAGAATGAAATCCTTGTCTACAAAACATTCCTACCCCATCTGAAAAAGTATGTTATCCAGCAGTGGAGTAACAATCCATAACTGGGGTGTGTGGGGGGTGGGGCTGAGCATTGGCCCTTCACTATATCTCTCTCCTCTAACATGCAGGCTTGGTGCAGCCATACACCTTTGGGGGAGAAAATGCCAAAGTTAGGGAGTGCAGACCTCCAGACTTGTGGGAGAGGTCCCCTCACTACCCTCTGTCCATTTTTATACCCATGTTATAAAGATGTGGATAAAATATACACTCTTTTGCTTGTGTAGATTGCAGTTGCCTCCCCCTTCAGTTACAGGTGTAGAGACTGTACGTGGCTCACAGTCCCACTGTCAACCCCACTCTGTAATGAATTCCATTCCCATGGTAAGACTCTTTTTCTTTTAAGTTGGTCCTTTATTATTATTATTATTATTATTATTATCAAACATTTATATAGCACCAGCAATGTACCTGGTGCTTTACAAAGTAATTGAGTAGGCACATTAGACCGCTTTGTGAAGTCTTTTTTAAATTTAATATTAATTTTATTTATTTATTTATTTACCCTGCTCTTCCCGCCACAGCCCAGAGCTGCGAACAACAGTAACAAATATAAAATAGAAACTACAAATATAATATAAAACAATTTAAAACATTTTAAAAACATTAAAACAAAACAGGGGAAAGTCTCACATACACAAACATGTAGTGCTCTAATAGGTATCTTAGGACTGCTGAGAGAGAGAGGTTTAAAGTGTGTGAGGAGGCAGAGCTTATTTGTTGAGGGGTGGAGCTTATTGGCCAAGGGGGTGGAGCTTTTCCCTTTTTGGCTGCTCGAAACGTTTGGGGGTAGGTGTGGAGGTCTGTTGGAAATGCCAAATGAGGCCCACAGCCTAATTAATAGATTATAGCTAGGGGAGGGAGTTCTATTTATTTATACCCTTGTCTACCTGTTAATTCCTGCCATTATGGCCTAAGGGAAACAGCCTTTTCTGTTGTGACCACTCCACAGGTTGGGAACATTCTTAACTCCCTGGGTCACCATCTTGGGACTGTGGGGACCCCAACACATGGGGTCCTGTGAATATACACAGTCTGCATGTCCTGCAGTTAGCTTTCCTTTGGGCTCTTAGCCTTCAGCACGTCCAGTTCTTGTTTTTTTCTCTGTCTTGGACAGGAGGAGCCTGTTTCAGGGAGGAGGAGTTCTATTTTAGTTTTAGAAATCAGGCAGATGGTAGAGTGCTCTCTTATTTTATCTTTACCAAGCTATGTACCTGACCTAATTAAAGCACCTGCAACCCCTTTTGAAGACTTGTTCTGCAAGGATTCTTACATGTGGATGGGATGTATAGCTTCCAAACCAGCCAGCATTTACCTATGGAGGCTTCTTTTGGAATCAGAAGCTCAGATCGATGTTAATGGCAATAGAACAAGGAGAAATTAAAACAAGCTGAATTTTACAGATTATTCCTGTGAGTGAGAATTAGAGAACTGAACTATATGGATGTTTTAGAGTAACTGATAAAAATCTAGACCATAGCTTGAAACCCTAACAAATGGGAAAAGGAAGAAAATATCTATCTCCTATTTCCTGTCCATTATTCTATTTTTAATTCTTGGCCGTTTCTTAGTTTGAAGCGTAGTGTGTTTACAAATGATCCTCTTTCTGTCATCAGTCAAACTTTCTTTTCTTCCTTCCTCTGACCTCTCGGCTGTTAATCAAAAACAGGATGTGCAATTTCAAAAGGAGATGGAGTCTGATGAAGAAAGAGGTCAAGGTCAAATGGAAAGCATATAGATTTAAGAAACCAGAATCCCAAATTGATCCCAGTTTGTGTGTCAACAAGTTGCCTGCAAGATGACTCTGGTATTTATCAGGAATGGGAAGCTCTAAGCCAGGCACGTGCAGTGGGACTCTAGTTTAGAACAACAGACTGGATTTCAGCACTAGACTCTGGGCCTAGATCTGTGCAAAACTCTATGGTCCCTTTTTGTTACTCTTATTATTGCATGACAGCAGAGCGGCACAATTTGTCATGTGACATCTTTTATTGGACCAACTACTGGTGAGTGTGTGCGCAGACCTTTGGGCCACATTTACTGTCACACACTTAATAAGGAGGGCATACCTTGGACCTGATATTTTGCACTGGGCTTGAGATGGGAATCCGTTGGTGGGGGAGGTGCCAGCGATGCCCTGGTTGTGGATGGTATATATATTCAACAAGGTATTGTAGAGCAGAAATGTACACAACTGCTCAAAAAATCAATAACTACTCCACTAGGAGGCATTTGCTAAGAAATGAATTCATAAATCTCCCCTAACTGGGGCTGAAAAATGCTACTGAAGCAAAAGATCCAAGAACTAACGCAAACAAATAAACTTTTGTGAGTGTATGAACACATTCATATACAAGATGAAAAAACTTGCAGGGACAGAGTAATTGCATTCAACAAAGAAATCCTAACAGATGAATAATAGCAGAACCAAGAAGGTTCTGACAGGTAAGCAGTAACAAATGACAACATAAAACAATTTTCTAAATGCTCTATGAGTGAATAAAGTCCAGACAAAAATTGAGATGTTGAAAAGTTGAGACTTTTTACACTGCTATTTGCAGCTTCTTCAGGAGTTCTTACTGGACTATCCATACTTCTGCTAGGTTAAATTCAGTGTTCAATCTGCTAGAATTAAATTCAGTGTTCTATCTGTCACACGTGGCCTAATAAAAATCAAGTATATTCAATTACATTAAGACACTCAAGGATATAATACATACATGTTATTATAATCCATTTAATAATCTACAATATTGCAGAAAAATAACACCCATACAATGATTACAATTCAACTGGTCCCTTATCAAACATAGATGTATAAGTAGGACTGGGCGAACGCGGTTCGGAGTTCGGACCGAACTCGACCAGTTCGGTCGACTGAACCGAACTTCCGAACCGAACTCGATTTTCAAACCGAATCGAATTTCCGAACTCGGCTCTGTTCGCCCATCCCTAAAAGATAATATTCCATTTAGTTCAATGGGGTTTGAATTTCCGAACTTTGTTCGGAAGTTCGGAGTTTGGACTGAACTCGAATAGTTCGGTCGACCGAACCGAACTTCCGAACTGAACTGAATTTCCAAACCGAACTGAATTTCCAAACCGAACTGAATTTCCGAACTCATTTCTGTTCAACCATCCCTAGGTATAAGCACTGCCATAAACTGAACTAAGAACCAAGGGCTAAAAATAATACGAAATGTTGAAAAAAGAGCTTAATGATCAGCTGGTGTATTCACCCACGCCATCACACATTAGACGTCCACATGCTTAAAAGGGGACAACATAAATGGAGCAGATAGGAACTGCGTGTCTGTGTCTGCAAAATAAACCATTAACTTATTGTGAACTCACCCAGTTTCAAGATGACAAAAAGGAGTAATGCGATTTGTAAGCTGGAAGCTGCTTCCTATTGTCTTTTGCTTCAGTAGCACTTTTCCGCCCCAGTTAGGGGAGATTTATGAATTCATTTCTTAGCAAATGCCTCCTAGTGGAGCAGTTATTGATTTTTGGGCTGGTTGTGGATGGATCATTACCTCCTTCAGGCAGATGTCTGCCCCTGGAAAGGTGTGGGACCAGTTCGTCCTGCTGCTAATGAAACGAGAAGGGTGGTGGTTGGAGCGACAATGGCGCAGCTCTCATGCTGAAGCCGACCAGTTGCGGCATAGAGCCAGTTTATGTGCCTATGCCATGGCTGTGAGAGCAGCAAAGAAGAAAGATTCTGCTCAGGAAACCATCCTTGGACGTTGACTCCCTTGTCAGCTATCGGCCAGTCTCTAACCTTCCTTTTTTAGGGAGGGTTATTGAATGGGTAGTGGCTCAGCAGCTTCAGGGGCATCTGGACCGCATCAGTTTTCTGGATTCCTCGCAGTCCAGCTTTCGTCCGGGGTTTGGCACTGAGACTGTGCTTGTGGCCTTGGTTGTCAATAACCTTCACTGCAAATTGGACCAGGGTCATTCGACCCTGTTGTTCCGGTTAGATCTTTCAGCTGCATTTGATACCATTGATCACGAGATGTCGGTGACATGCTTGGAGGACCGAGCTGGTTTGGGTGGAGCTGTTCTTGAATGGTTCTGCTCTTTCCTGGCCAGAAGAACTCAGCGTGTGGTGCTGGGTGAGTGTTCATTTTCTCCCTGGGACCGCTCGTGTGGAGTCCCGCAAGGCTCTATTTTGTCCCCTCTCCTGTTCAATGCGAACATGCAACCTTTGGGTGAGGTCGTTTGAAGGTTTGGTGTGCGGTGTTATCAGTATGCTGATGACACCCAACTTTACCTGTCTTTTTCAGCTGACCTAGACCCAGCAGTCTCAGTGCTTACCTTGTGTTTGGCGGCTGTGGGGAATTGAATGAGGGTGAGTCGCCTGAAGCTGAATCCTGAGTCCTGACAAGATGGAGGTGATGCCGGTGGGTAGGGCTGAGCGTGTGGTAGCCCTTGTCATTGATGGGGTTTGCCCGCCATTGGTCCCTCAGGTCCGTAGTCTGGGGGTGCTCCTGGATTCGCGGCTCTGCCTGGATGCCCAGGTGGCTGCTGTGGCGAAGGGAGCTTTCCACCAGTTACATCTGGTGCATCGGCTTTGGTCATATGTCTTGGACACGGATCTAGCCACCATCATCCATGCTTTCATCACCTCAAGACTGGACTATTGCAACACACTCTGCGTGGGCTACCTATAGTGACAGTCCGGAGACTGCAGCTAGTGCAGAATGCGGTGACCCATCTCCTTACGGGGACGGGTCGCCGTGAACACATTACACCAGTACTCCGTTCTCTGCACTGGCTGCCTATAGTCTTCCGGGCCTGATTCAAGGTGTTGGTATTGACCTACAAAGTCCTAAATGGCCTGGGCCACACTTATCTGCAGGATCGCCTCACCCCCCCAGTCTCTGGACAGACCCCTGTGATCAGCTGGGGATGCCTCCCTCGGAGTTCCCCAGGTATCCCGGGTGGTGACAGTGAGGGGGGCATTCTCAGTCGCCGCACAGCAGCTGTGGGACTCCCTCCCGATGGAGGTCTGCTCAGTCCCAGATCTCCCCTCTTTTCGAAGACCGTGTAAGACCTGGCTATTCCGCCAGGCTTTTGGTGAAGGAAGCGGGTGAAGGGTGGGGTTGAGTTATTTTGGCTCTGCCGGAGTTGGTTTTATAGATTTTATATTTTATTGTTTATAATTTTTTGGTTATGTTTTGTTGTATTTATGTGTTTTAGTTTTGTTGTACGCCGCCCTGAGCTACTGTGGTAGGAGGGGGTGGTGAAGAAATTTACTAAATAAATAAATAAATAAATAAATAATATTGCAGTGCCTCCCACATTTTAACATATCACAGGTAAACGTAATAGCTTTATGTGCTTTCCTGCTATTCCCTTCCCTGATGACAGGTTCTCCAACTGCTACTTTTGCTCGTTTTTTACCTGACATTTCCATTGCCTGTTTGTCTAAAAGCATCCTATGTCTTTTCTATTTTGCCAGGTGGGGAGAGGGCTTGGGGAGATTTGGGACAGGGGATTTAATTGGTTTTATTTGCCTATTTATAAACACATTTTACGTATTGTGTTAACCCACCTCTGGGATAGGGTGGGATAAAATTTTAAATAAACAAACAAAACCCACCATGGATGTGAGGTCTTCTGATTTTTCACTCAAAGTCCAATCCTGTGCCATTAAAATACTTTGTCTTCTACAACACTGTATGTGTTGTTTTTTCATAGTACTTGAGGTTTACCACAATTGCCAACATTTAACTTCATCCTGTTTTTTTGTTGTTTACAATATTGTCTTTCCAAATCCACTCTCAAATTATAGGCTTGACTCTTCCCTCTTCTACCAGAGAGCAAGTTTACATCAGCAATGCAAGCGAAGTTACTCCGGTCCTGGTTTCAGTGATTTGCACGTGTAGGTATGTGATGGGAGAATCACAATAATTTCTCCCCAGCCCAAACCCTTGTGTGTATTTCTAGCCATCTTTTGTTTGATGTAAATTTTGCATCAAAGATGCAATACAGTACCAAGTTATTCCTGGCCATCTCTGCTCACATGGAAATCTGGCCCATAAAGTTTCTTCCTTTCTAAGGGATTTAATTTTAGTGCCATTTCCCACACAAAATACCCAAGGAGTCCGAGTAGTACAATGGGTCACTGCACCAGCCAATCCCCCCTGGATACATGATTGATATAGCTTAAGTCACAAGTGAAACCAATTTGGTGGTCTTCCCTAAGCTCCCCATTGGCACATCTCCATTACTTGCAAAACCACAGCATGTAATGGAGCTGTTTAGTACAACTGGTGATCTCTCCTCTAGTCTGGAGAAGTTTTCTATCTGAATAGCAGGGAGACGTCTGGCTGATCAGGACTTTGCAGAGTACATCACATTTGTACTGCACCATCTGTTGTTGGACCTGAAAACATTAGGGCACAATCCTAACACTATTTGGTGCTGGCACTGTTTGTGTTGACATGAATCCTACAGAAGTGAATGGGACCTCTGCAGCACAAAGGGCTACCACAAAGCATTTGATAAGGTCCCTCATGAGAGACTCTTGAGAAAATTAAAAACTCATGGGATAGGAGGTAGTGTCTTCTTATGGATCAGAAATTGGTCCAGGGAATAGAGAATAAAACTGAGGATGTCGTAATGCCTCTATACAAATCAATGGTGCGACCGCACCTTGAATATTGTGTGCAGTTCTGGTCGCCCCATCTCAAAAAAGACATAGCAGAACTAGAAAAGGTACAGAGAAGGGCAACAAAAATGATCCAGGGTATGGAACAGCACCCATATGAGGAGAGGCTTGATAGGTTGGGGCTCTTCAGCTTGGAAAAGACGGCTGAGAGGAGATATGATAGAGGTCTATAAAATCATGAGTGGTGTGGAACTTGTAAACAGGGAATGGTTATTTACCCTCTCAACTAGTACTAAAACTAGGGGACACTCCATGAAACTCACAGATGGCAGAGTAAAAACAAACAAAAGAAAGTATTTTTTCACTCAGCGTACAGTTAGGTTGTGAAATTTACTGCCAGGGGAGGTGGTCAAGGCCAGCAGTATAGCTGTGTTTAAAAGAGGTTCGGACAAGTTTCTGGAAGATAGTTCCATTAGTAGCTATTAGCCAGACAGGATTAGGAAACATAACCCTTTACTGTCGGGAGCCTGGGGGTGACCCACAAGGAATGGATAGCATGGTGACCTGTTGGGTGCTTCTCCCAGGCCCCCATGATTGGCCACTGTCCGAGACAGGGTGCTGGGTTCGATGGACCGTTGGTCTGACCCAGTCTGGCACTTCTTATGTTTTTAAACTCATGGGTGGCAAGTTTAAAAGAAATAAAAGATAATTTTTTTCACTCAGCTTATAATTGGGTTGTGGAACCTACTGACAGAGGCTGGCCCTTACTATAGCTGAGTTTAAAAGAGGTTTGGACAAGTTTCTGGAAGATAGGTCCATTAGCAGCTATTAGCCAGACAGGATCGGGGAACATGACGGAAACTGGGGGCAAACAACAGGGAATGGATCCCCCATTGTTACCTGTTGGGCGCTTCTCCCAAGCCACCGTGATTGGCCACTGTCGGAGACAGGATACTGGACTAGATGGACCATTGGTCTGACTCAGCAGTATGGCACTTCTTATTGATATCAAATGGCTTCAGAGTTGCTTTGATTATTGAGTTTGTTTTTCTTATTATTTATTATTTATTTATTTACATGTTTATCCTGCCCTTAAGGCTCCAGGCAGGTTACAACACAAAATATATATATTCAAAGATAGACAGACAAAACCAAATAAAATCTCCTAATCCCTCAATAAATTAAAAATACACAAAGAAAATCAGGTAACCCACAACTCTCAAAACCCAACCCTGCCTGCCCAAACAGAAAGGTCTTCTATTGCTTCTGATGAGCAGACATGGGGTTAGATGAATCTCCAAGGAAATTTCATAATTGTGGAGCAGCTACCAAGAACATGCCTCTACGTGTCCTTGCTGAATGAACCTGATGAGCAGAAGGTGTCTATGACCTTGGAGGCCACAAAGGGGAATAAGGGTGGAGGCAGTCTTTCAGATACGTGAAGTCCAGGCCACTACAGTGATCTAAAGATAAGGGTCATTACTCCAATTTTACCAATGGAGAAACTGAGGTATAGTGAGGTTATACTTTCTTCCCAGCCACACAGAAGATTTCAGAGCTGGGAGCAGAATCAGCATGGATTGAGAATCTGTCCTACACTGTATCTAATAACCATCCTTTTTACAAAACAAAATAAAAAAACAAAACAGTAGAAGCCAGGGAGGGACCTGTGTTCACTGCATTTTCTTGATTGGCGGTAATGGGGAAAACAAAATGAATACAGGTCCATGGAAGCCAGGTGGACCAGAACCTCAGCTGGTGTTGTAAACTGGCTTGGCTCCATTGGCTGGGAAGCATCTTAGCTGCAAAGATTTACACTAGGCTGTTTGCACGCTTGCTGATCTTTCATGTGTGTTTGTTTCCCACAAGTTTACTGCATGTGTACGTGCACTTTTCTGCATTCATAACAAAAGTTCCTGTCACTGTAATCACGCATTACTGGGTCGTAAAATCCCACCTTTACACTGCTTTGATAGCAACTTTGAATGTGGGAATGCATGTAACTATAATGTCACTTGCAATCAGGCAAGATATGGAACGTGGGCACGGATTGGCTATTGAAATCCAGTGAGATTTGCAGCATATGCATGGGCCCGTCTAAAGCCAAATCCAGAATGTTTGATGTCACCCAAAGTCATGGGGGACAACAGAACATATGGTGTAAACACATAATGTTGAAAAGGTTACCTAAACATTTCTCCCACGAGCTGTGATTTGTAGGAGAAATGCCATCACAGGAGCACCTGCCACTTGTACAGAATCTGGCTCTGACAAGTATGTTGAAAATCCCCGATGAAGGCATCAATAACATTTTCCAATGTAGCTGGTCTGCTGATGGCAAAAGGAAGGCAGCACTATTTCTTCTTTGCTTATGCTTGTTTTGGCTGTCTGAATTATTGATATGTCCCCTGAAACAGTCTCTAATAATTTCCCATTATACAGAAAAACGTTTTGGTGGTAAGTGCCGACCTGGTCAGCTGCTGGCATTTCTGCTGCTGAACTTGGCATACAAGCTGTTCATAGCTGCAACAGATGTTTCTGCTTTTTAAGGTCTGTGGGAATCTTACTAAACATTTTTTTTTTTCTTCCTTCCTTGTAGGAACAAATGCCAACATAGCTGAGATCCAAAAAGCTTGACCTCAACCTTATGTTGTTATTGGAAGGTACTGAGACTGGCTATCCTATTGTCCTTCTCATGTAATAAATGGATACTAGATTTACTTGTTCACACATGAGTTTATGGCTACAGTAGAACCTCATTAGAACACGGTGGTTGGGAGCCATGGTGCGAACTGCATTATAACAAGATCTACGTTATAGCAAAAATGCTAAAATCCACAAGATGCGCCATGTAGATATGCACAGGATTATGTTCTGGGTGACACATTAGCAGTTTGTGAAAAGATCCCAACCAGGAGAAAGCCACACCAATTCTGAATTGCCTAATAATGGCTGGGTTCTGCTCCTTCGCAGTCAGGGGCTTTCTCCTGGGTTGAGATCTTTTGCTGAGGGTGGGGAATTGATGAGGAAGCTTTGCTGTTGGGCTCCGCCTGTCTGTGTGCTGATTGGTCTTTCCTCCATCTTCCCAAGGGACTGGGCTGGGAGCCCAGGCTCTGGGAGCTGCAGGTGGCTGCCGCCAAAGGGCAGTGCCCAAGGCTTCTGGGGGTTGTGTAGCTGTTTGACAACGTTTACAGTGTGGGCCAGACATTGTGGGTCCTGGAGACTACTGATGCTGTTCACGCTTTTAAGGCGTGGGGAGGAAGTGTGGGAGAGTGGAGTGTGTCTGGACCCTCTGTATGTGGGGGTATTAGGTTTTGGTTGGAAGAGGGGAGGTTTCTGCGCTGACCCTTCTGTGTGAGGGGGAAGTTGGTTACGTTGGGGGGTGGGGTTCAGGGTTATGCACTATCCCTTCTGTGAGAGGTTGGGATGGGGGGTGGGAAGAGTTTCCTCTGAGAGGGTGGAAGAGAAGACTGCAATTTTAAATTTGGCTTTTAAAATTTTGTGTATTGTTTAATTGGTTTTCCTGTATTTTCTATTTTTTGGTGACACCCCCTCGCCCCCGTTGTAGCTGCTCTGAGTCCTTTGGGAGAAAAGCAGGATATACATCCATAATAATAATAATAATAATAATAAAAAGAACTGCTAATGTGTCTCTGTGCTCTCAACAAAGGGATTCCTGTGTGCCTCCTCCCGCTCCTGGATCAAGCCCACTGTGAATGTAATTGAAAAACCGTATTCTGACAATAAAACACATGGGGGTGGGGGACATGGTCACAACCTTGTTTAGTCCAAGTTCATGTTAAGACATGTGCTGTAATGAGGTTATAGCAATATTTGTTGTTGTTCAGCTGTTTATCGTTCTCCTTATGGAAATAAATACTGGCCCAAACCTGGAAACAGAAGGCATGAGTTCTGAAGCCAAGGCATGTGAAGGTGCATCTTGCTTGCAAAGTGATAGCTAGCTAAGATGAACATTAGCCTAAACAGAACTTTTAAATCTCAGTTTTGTTCCTGTAGTGGGTTATTATAACTAAATTACATAAAGCCAAATACTTCAGAAGCTTTCTTGGGTGGGAGGGACTATCAAGATAATCCAGTTTGATCTTCTGTATAACTCAGACAACTGAACTTCCTCTACTTATGTCTAAATTCATAGACATATGAACTTGTGTTTGGTTAAAGAAAACACAACTTACTAACTTGTGTTTGGTTAAAGCGATTTCTGAAAGGGCACCTAGTCCTGATTTTGAGACTGTAAATGAGAGAATCCAGCAGGCCTACCACTTTGCTTGGTATGTTCCTGTTGCAATTGTTAAAACTTCGTCACTGGTAAAAATCTGGGACTTATTTATCATTTGAATTTGTCCAACATTGACTTCCAGCCCGTGGTTCTTGTCCTGCCTTCCATCGCCACATAAATAGGATAGTTCTTCTATCTTATAGTTCTTCTATAAATGTAGACAGTTCTTCACAATGCTATAATCTGTCTTTTTAAATTGGGACTAAAGTCATCTGTCTTTTAATTCTGTTTTTGAGTGCCTCAGTTTTGGGTGTCCAAACTGAGGTCCAAGTATTATTATTATTTATTATAAGCATTTATACAGGGCCAGCGATGTACCTGGCACTTTACAGAGAAAAAGATAGACACGGTTCCTGCAAAACTAAAGCTCTAAGATTTAGTGGAGACCTTTCAAAGTTTATGCCTAAACTTTAATCCGACTTCATTTGCCAAAAGCAAACTTGTGCTTTCCGATATCAAATACGAGGTAGCATGTAGCTGCTTTCTGTGGTGGTATAGTCTAGCTTATTCAAGTAAAACTTGCCAGAATTACATTTAGCGCAAGTTGTCCCCTCCCACCCCAAATAAGTCTATATTTATAAGCTCTCTGTTCAGATGTGATGGTGTCTTATATCAAGCAGTAGTTAATAGTCTGTCATGTTTTTCTAGCCAGTGATGTGACTAATAATTACTCAAATAACTTTTGCTTTAAGTCTTAAAAACGGAATGCTTTTCATTAGGAAAAATGTCTTGGCTCATCATTTTTATGCTCTCTGGGCTCAGTCCTTTCCAAAGCATAATGAAACTTTCAGCATCAGATGCTCCAAGAGGCTTTTAATAAACTCCTGCAAACACATGCACTATCTTCTCTTCAAGTCAACTGAGTGATGTGGGATTTTTAAAAGCCTGCTAGGAATGCATATAAAATATGGTGCTGGAAGAAACCACAGCACCCCTTGCTTTCCTGGGGTCTTTTAATTTATACAAGACTAACACCATCCAGCGTAATCGACACCGCTGTTCATCTAGAGGTGTTTTGAGAACAAAAATCAAGACTTATTTGACTATATGAGTACACCCAAATTCTGCACACTTGGCTGGGTAGTTTGGTCTGCCTGGTGCAGTATGATCTGTGTCCTTTGTTTCTTATAATATTGGTTGGTGTTTGGGATAGGACTAATTCTCACTTGTTCTGCTCCAGGGGTGGGGAATCTTTTCCCTCCCAGGGACCACTTTGAAAATTAGTACAAGCTCTGAGGGTTGCACAGAAATTGGGCTGGGGTGCTTAAGGGATGCGCTCAGGAAGAGGAGGGTCCAGAACAAAGATCTGTGCCATAGATTTGTCCCCTATCCTTATGTGTGTCATCCTCTCTGCTCCCTTACCCATCTGTAGTTCCAACTCCTGACCTGCCTGAAGAAGGACCCTGTGAGGTCCGAAAGCTTGCACACCTCCACCAACTTGAGTTGGCCCAATAAACTTAAGTTGGTCTGTTTTGTCTCTGTGACCTATATTTGGGACCAACACAGCAACCACACTCTCTCCCTTACTTTGAGCTCAATCTTTCAATGGTTGGGGATAGGAATTGGATCCAGGGGCCATATCTAGGCAGTGGAAAGGGGCCAAATAAAAACTGTGGGCCACGTCTGTAGCTCTGGTCCTGAGGTTCCCCATCCCTTCTCTACTCTGTTAATAATGTGTTGCTTGATTTACCTTCCCTGGCTTGAGGGCCACTAGAGAATTATAGAGTGTCAGGAACCACTCTATAGTAAAGCCCGAACATTCTATTCATTATAAAATTGACATGCTTAAAGATAGGATTGTGAAATGTGTGGTGAAGGATCACTGGAATAAGCAGTTCATGCTGTTCACATTTCAGCCAAATCTGTTGGATAACAGCTGAGAAATCACAGTTTGAAAACTGCACTTTGAAGCCTATTTTTTCAGCCAGTTAGACCTTCTTGAACTGGGCAGGGTAAAGGGGTTTTGTGTTAGTTAGGAGGAGGTTTAAGCCTTTTAGAAAATTCAAGGAGGCTGGTGGGGTGTGCCTTTGGTTTACGTTTTGTAAATCCAGATAGTAGTTTTTAAGTTATGACATCTTGAAAACTCAATGTTAGCCGATGGAGACCATCCTGAGTGTGGAGTGCTTGCGAACATTTTATGTGTAATGCAGAGACTGTTTAAAAGCAAACAGTCTTGAATACTGGGGACTACAACTCTCAGCAGGCACTGCTTGCCAGAGCCTATCAGTGCTGGGGAAAGAGAGGGAACTGCACCTTCCAGGGGGCAGTGTGTGTGACTGGTCAGCCATGTTTAGAGCTGATCTGGTGGGGAGAGAAGATCAAGGCCTGTGGAAGGGAGAAAGCTGAAGATCATTCAGATCTGATCCTGCACAGCAGACGCCTCGGCTTCAGGGCCAGGGATGCCAAGATGGTTAAACAGAGCTAGCTAATCCCACAGTAATGTTTGGGGTGGCTGATCTTACCCCCTAAACCCATCCAGAACCACAGAGCACATGAATTTCAGTGACAGCTCTTCCTCCTCCAAAAACGTGGGGTGTCTGGGCTGCAGCTCCAATATGGTACCCCATTGGAGGAGAATGGCTGGGGCCAGAGTGCTGGAGTTTGCCTGGGGTAGTCTTAGGTGCAGGAAGAGGGCATAGGTTTATCCCGGAGGCAGGGACAGGAGGCTATAGGCGGGATGGAATCAATCTTCTTTCAGTGCTTCTTCCTCTGACTTTCCCATCCCTACTAAGGAATGGGGGGTAAGGGGGTGCTCTGGGCTGATACAGTGGGCGTTATGCAGGAGGGGAGCAGGGAGTTGGTGGGGTCCTGTGCAGAGCAGCCCTGTGGGGCAGAGTGACAAGTGTAGTTCTCTGGGAGGACTCTGAGGCCGTTTTTAGACTATCGCGGCCACGCCTGCACTTGTTTTGAAAAAATGCCGGGAGCCGGGATCAGATGATACACTCCCAGCAATCGTGTGCCCGGAAGGGGGACGCGCATGCTTTTCCAGCCACGTTTGACCGGGTCAATTTTTCAATTGCCTAAGAGCGAGCCTCAGCCCAGGGAGGGAAATCCTATGGGGGAGCAGGGAGGGAGGGAGCATACACAAAGGGGGGACATTACGGGGAGAGAGTAGGGGCAGAGCCTCTGTAAATAGCTTCCACAGTGGAAGCCATGCATAGGGGGAGCACTTTACAGGGAGCAGCTTTATCGGGGGATACAGAATATAGAACCCAGTAGAGGGAGAGGTCTGTAGAGTGGGCAGTATTGTGCAAGAAAGGGAGCCCTGTGAGGGAGTAAAGAAGGGGAGTCTTGTACAGACAGGGAGCTGCAGAATAATGACCATAATTGTGCTGGGGGAAAGCCCTGGGCAGAGGAGAACTGAGTGAGGGAGCTTTGTACAGGGGGAGAGCTGCAGGATGGGCAGCATTATGCCAGGTGGAGAGTCCTGTACATGGACACAGCAGTCAGGACTGAGCTAGCCAGGGGGTCATGTATAGGGGGAGGTCATTATAGAAAGCAGAATGGCCAGTGTTGCACAAGGAAAAGAGCTCTGACAGTGGGGAGTAGAGTGGAAGACTCCTGTACAAGCCATGAGCTAGAAAGATCATAGAGAGCAGAGTTTTTAGAAGTTTGCAATGCTTAAACTGAACCAAAGTTGTTGTATTCTTAGTAAAGCATGGAGCTACCAGTAAAAATCCACCTTTGCCTTGCTTGTTATCTGAAGGAAGTAACAACCTTCTAAACTGACGGGAGCAGCTCTTCCACCTTAGCCTCCCTTAAGCCCTGCTCCCATAGTGGTTACGCTGCTCAGCATTCTACTGCACCAGCAGGACAAATTTTCTCCATTGCATTGTATTTAACAAAAAACTTGGATATTCCATAATAAAAAAACATCTGGTTTACAGGAAGAGTTAAGGCTCAAATTCAGTCATGCACTAAAAAGTATGGAAATTGCAAGTTAAGGCTCCCGCCTTAACGTCTGTGCCATGTTAACAGTAAAGACGTTGTACAGTCTCGCATATTGTGTTCATTTACAGCTTAGACTCCATGCACCCACACTTTGCCTTCATCTTTCAGCCCCAATCCTCTTCCTCTGCAGGCTGGGGGCAACGCTGAAGTTGGGGACAGGAGGGCATGAGCTGGTCCCTCACCCCCTTCTTTCCCTTTATCCTTTCATTTCAGTTGAGGAGAATGGGTCAGCTGACTAATGGCTCACAACCTCCCCTCTTATCTACTAGTCCCCACTGCCCTCCCACAGCACAGTGAAGCTGGATACAGTCGTATACAAATGTTTAACTAAAACTAAGTTGGGTATGCATTGAAATTAATAAAATGGAATGGACACTGGAAGAAATGGAGGCAACAGCAATGCCAGTTTCTAAATAAATACGATTGTCATTTCAACATCCAATTAAGTGATTGTGAAATTATACAACACAGCTGCATCTTTGGGAGTACATGGAGAAGGCAAGAGAGAGTGAAATGATTAGGAAGGCACCAGATGCAGTAAGTGGAATGGTTAGAATGACAGGGAAAAATACAAAGAGTGTGCAGGCTCAAGTAAGTGGGTGGAATGACAGGAGGAATTAGAAATAGTTACAATAATAAGGTTCTGAGTGAAATAACTGATTGAGAAGACTGATGGGATACCAGGGGGAGCAGTCTTATTGTTTTACCCACTTACCATAGTTGACTCCCTATTATTTGACTCCCAATAGCCTCCCTCCCTGTTGTTCCAGTTTCTCTCCTGTTGTTGTTGTCATTCCACACACCCTTACGTCTGTTCCATATGACATGTACCGACAAACAGTGTATTTCCCAGGACCTTTGAGTTCTCTGTGAGGGGAGGGGAGGCTACAGGGTTAGATGAGCAACTTGGACCCAGGACTCCTGGGTTGTCTGTTACAAGGATGAGAGCAGAGGAGAGGGGAACAAGCTAGGAACCAGGACTATTGAGTTGCTTGTGAAGGGAGTACAGCCTACTGGATTAGAGTGGTGTGGAGATGCTGGAAGCAGGAGTCCTGAGTTCTCTGTTAAAGGGTTGGACCAGGTAGATTAGACGGGGAGAAGGGGTGTGGGCCAAGACTCCTAAGTTCTCTCTTTCTTAAAGAGGAAACAAAGGGGTTGAGGGGCCAACTCATGCCCTCCTGTCCCGAGCTTCAGTGTTGCACCCAACGGGCAGAGGAAGAGGATTGGGGTTGAAAGACGAAGGCAAAGTGTGGGTGCATGGAGCCAGTTGTAAGTGAGCACAATATGTGAGACTGTACAATGTCTTTACTGTTAACATGGCACAGATGTTAAGGCAGGAGTCTTAACTTGCAATTTCCGTGCTTTTTAGTGCATGATTGAATTTGCAAGAGCTTTATCTCTTCTTGTAAACAGGAGGTTTTTTGATTATGAAATGTAGAATAAGCTCAGGTGCTGTGCCCTGTACTCATGCTTTAGTCTAAGCATTGCATAATATGGGTACATCCTCCCTCCATTGAAATGAATGGTTCAGCTCCCATTGATCTTAATGAGGGACGATTTGCATTCTTTGTTTATATACTGTGGTATTCTGTGACTAGGAGTTAATAAGTTGGTAGTTTAACACTTTAAATTTCACTACAGGATTTTCAAAACAAGGAAAAAAGCTTAGTAGATCCTGACCCTCCATTTTGTGTAAAACATCTTGGTTCCAAACTGAGACCTGGGCCTAAAATGCAATCCCAAAGCAGAGGCCCTTCAGATCTGATTCCCGGATGCCAATTTTAGGGTCTTTTCTTGTTCCAGGGCCAGATCTAAAGCATGAAAGATTCTGGTTTCTCTTTGGAATGCAGCCACAGTGCTATTAACTGTCCTATTTTGATTGGGTTTGTACCTCCGTTGCTAGCTTGACTCTAAACCAGTTATGGATAGGAACACATCTCAAAAGCATTCAGTAAATAATACATAATTCACGTGCTTTATTTTTGCCACATTGTTACCTTCAGCGTGTGAGTGAAATCTACATTAGACTACATGGGTGGTCATTAAATATATCAAAACCAGAGAGAAATTATGTACGTTGATCCCACACTATACCTTTACCGGGACATGTGCAGGTTTCTCTGAGGCACTGGTTAGGTTAGCAAGCTAGGACCTGCAGGCCAGATATGGCCTCTCAAGGGTCAGTCTGTGGATGCGGTAAATTTGGCAGTTCACACTGCAGTCTCAATATGCACAAATTTACTGTTACCAAGCAATGACCAGAAGTGGTGGCTGCTACTACTGTGAATCCAGGAAATAGATCTGGGTAGCAGGATGGAGTCCTGTGGTCACATGATTTAAAGGTGATGCAATCCCTTCACTCCTCCTTATGTCCCCTACCCTCCCTGAGCAGCAGGGGTATAGCTAGGTGGAAATGGGCCTGCCCTGATGGAGAAGATGGAATGCCCCCCCCCCCTGCTGGTGGCACTCTACATGCATGTGGCATCCCCAGGCGTATGGGACTCTGGTTGCCTTCCAGAAAAAGTACTTGAGAGGACACTGGGAAGATGAGGGAGTGACAACTAAGCTGAATGAAAAGCAGGGGAGTTTCTGTTCTTCATGCACTTGGAATGTTGGTGTGTGTACATGAATGTTGGCTGAGTGGGTGAGGGTGTCCTTCTTTTGCTGCTCAAATTACTGGGAGGTATGTTGTTGCGCTAGGTGGTCTCTGAGAGATGGAGCTGGAGTTGTGGCCCTTTGATTAGCTTATGCTGTCCACCACTGTTGTGAGGTTACTCCCTGTCTCATTGCTGTTTATTTAGCATTAAATGCCTGAATGGTTCCTTTCTCACTTCATCTTTTGTGCTTGACCAACATTGTGTGACGTCATTGTGAATGGAGTGGGCCGAGCACAGTGCTTCTACATTTATTGTCCTGGTTTGCCTTAATGCCTTCTCCTTTCCGATTGTGTTTTTCTGGATTATCCAAATGCAGGGATGCTATTTTTAAAAAATATCACCCATGGTGAGAACTGTCTCCCCCTAAAGAGATCTGTTTCCTCTGTCACTATTGTCCCCATGCATGTTTTATTGGTGCACAGGAAAGATCATGCCAGTAATTTAGGGTGCACTGACATCTAGTGGTGTTTGTTAGAAACTAGAGGAATCTGTTAAAGGTTGGCTTGTGCTTGCTTTAGGAAAAGGTATGGAAAAATTGCAAATAGCAAAATATTAATGCTTTATAAAACTTTCCTATAGGAGGGTGTGGCAGGGTTTTGTAGGTGAGTTCTTGCAGGATTATGCTCCAAGAGAACTCCCCGCTCCCCCCTGAAGTCTGTCAGAGCCTGAGCATATTCTGGAGGCAGTGTAAAACCTTTTTTCTTGGCAATGTGTTTGGCAGGCGGGGATAGGGGCTGGGGTGAGTGTGTTTAGGGGCAAGGGTGTTTTTTTGAAAAAAGATTTTATGTATTTTGTATTTTTAATATTGTAACCCATCCTGAGCCTTAGGGAGAGGGCGGGGTAAAAAAATTAAAAAAGATAAGACCTTGCAATACGGACGGCATTATCCTGCCACACTTCTTTTGCCAATGCCGGGAAAAATATAGCAGTCTTTGCCCAGAAAGGATTTTTTCTGGGTCTGTTAATACAGAGATGCTTATCTTACTCTAAATAGATTTTAGAAATGTCTCAGATGCAACAACCAAACATTTGCTTCTGGGGGTGAAATTCCAGGTGGTACCCTCAAATTAGTGCTGTGCTATCCTGCACGCTCACAAGTGGAGCTGTGATTTTTATATAAAAATTTGGCTTTTTTATTACTTCACATCCAAACCTTTGCTAGAAGTTTTCTAGCCGACACTGCGAGTCACTATAGAGCACCAAACTCCATTTTTCAGAGGCACATCGGAGGCCTGCAGCCCTAGGGAAGGGCTGTATATTATGAAGGTCCCAGAGAGGAACTAGAGCAATTGCTGGAGAAGTCACCTGAGTTCAAGCCAGTTCTCAGTGGATGTAATGAAATATTAATCCAGTAAATGTGGTGAAGAAACTTATTCAACATTGAAAAATGCAAGAGATGGCATGAACTACAAAGTTGATGTGTGGATGCAGACTTCCTTGAAGTGTACTGGAATCTGGTGTTTTACTTTAGCCTATTTTAGAGGAAAGTCCAGCCAAATCACAACTTTCCCAGTGCTGTATTCAGTATGAGGTATTGTTTCAGGCTGCTGCCAACCTTAACTGGAACACCTCAAAGATCACTTTGTAGCACAGTATATTTTGATGGATTTGTAAAAGAATCCCTCTCCATCTTTTAAAGATGGAAACAATAATTTATCCTACTAGAGATGGGGGCGGGGGGGGGACAGTGGGGGGTTATAGAAAAAGGGAAACTTTCTGGGGGTGCGGGAAGAAACCCTCTAATTTAATCTAATGCTACTCTAAATATTTTTTTTCAAAACCTGGAAAGGAAAAATTGAAAATGTTTGGAAAATTTTCCCAGACCAACAAGAAAAAAAAAGAAAAAAAATTCAGAAAGTTTGCCCCCCCCAGCTATTTTTTTAAAATAAAATTCTATATTTCTATTATTTTTATATTACTATATTTCTCTTACTATACTAAATTCCGTAGCTACTATCTTTTAAAAATAAAATCCTATATTTCTATTATTTGTATATTACTATACTACATTCCTAGCTACTATATTTCTTTCCATTTGACAGAGAATTCTTCCCCCGTTTCATCCCTTCTCCTTCAAAGTAGCTGAATCCTTTGTAAATAATTCAAGCACGTGCACCTGAGACCTCACGAGTTTGTGTATGTATTCTTGTCTCTTCATGATTGTAAGCCTGCTAGGGCAGGGACCATGTCTCTTCCTTACAATTGTAAAGTGCCAGGTACATTGCTGGTGCTATATAAATGCTGAATAATAATAATAATAAATAATCCATCTGTCCATTTTTGCATTAAGAAAACTGGGGGAAGGACAAATAATGGATGCAAAAAATCATCCTGGAGCTATGAAGAATTTTATAGGAAAACTGTTCTTGATGGAATGTCCTTTATGTCACATTTGCTAGCGAACTTCCTTTCCACAACTGAAGTGACAGTATTCTTTCCCTTAGCCTCCTTAAAGGTCCAGTTGGCTACTACTGAGCCAGTACCTCTTTGGTGTAGCTCCACAGAACTGAATTGATTTGTACTAGGGATGAATTCAGCCTAAAGCATTACTTCAAGCACACAACCATGAGATCAATTTAACATTTGGGCACTAAAAACCTCAAAGTTCAGAGCTGTGCTGAATCTGATGCCATGTTGTGATCATTTTGAACTAAACATTAATTGCCGACTCCGAGTCAAAAGGAAGCAATTAAACTGATTGTTTGCAAAGGAAGCTGTCAGTTAAGCTTAATATGACTGACCTAAGTTAAACTTTAAAGTGGACTATTTGAAGAGACTGTTAGCCTCCAACTCAGGAAGTTATCTCTGAACTCTAACACTGCGCACACCTGCCTTAGCTCACAAAAGACCTGTGGCTCCCATTAAAGTTAATAGATGTGCTCCTACTGGTTCCATTTGGGAATGGAATCAGTCTGTACCTGCATAATTGCTCAGAGGGAAGCATTTATTTATTTCAATTTTTATCCTGCCCTTCCCCTAAGGCTCAGAGTGGTGTACAACATTAACAAAATACACATTAAAATACATTAAAATCCTATTAAAAACCCATCCTCACCTCTGAACCCACCCACCCCGTTCCCTATCTCCACATGGCAAATGTTTTGCCAAAAAGAAAGGTTTTACACTGCCTCCAGAATCAGCTCAGGGTCGGGGTCTGACAGATCTCCGGGGGAAGGGAGTTCCACAGTGGGCAGCAAACAAGAATGCCTCTCTGCAGGTCCTTAGCGTATGAACAAGATTGGCTGGTGGTACTTGCAAGCGAGTGCTCCAGGCTGAACGCAAGGGTCGCAGTGGAACATGATAGGAAAGGTGGTCTTGCAAATAAGTGGAACCCAAGCTGTTTAGGGCTTTAAAGTCAAAACCAGCACCTTGAATTGTGTCAGGAAAGCTATAGGGAGCCAGTGCAGACTGTAAAGCACAGGTGTAATGTGCTCAGGGAGACTCGTCTATTGAAATAATGGCCCTTTATGTACACTTATTTTTTAATTATGAAACACCCTATTTTTCTTGCTTGTTTTTAATTGATATCACCATCGGGGAGAAATTGTATTGATCATTAATACTGATGCCACGTTTGATAGCTGGTAGAGTGTCCAGTATTCATTATTATTATTAGCATTTATATATAGCACCAGAAATGTACCTGGCGCTTTACAGAGAATAAAATAGACACGGTCCCTGCCCGAGAGCTTACAATCTAAAGACACGGGGAGGGGAGGCAGGGAAGGGGGAACAGAGGGAGAGACAAGGGATGCAACATTAATGAGGATGCAAGAACTCAGGTACGCGTTCTTGGCTTGGGTGTAGTAAATAGGAGATTGCAGATAACAAGTAGGGGATAATCCTGGATAGGGATGGTTAGCAGGAGTTAGGAAAGGCAGAGCGGAAGAGGTGGGTTTTGAGGAGGGACTTGAAGGTGTGGAGGGTGGGGGCAAGGCGGACGAGGGCAGGGCGGGAGTTCAGGCATGCGGGGCAGCGAGGGTGAAGGGACAAGAAAGGACGAAGGTGGTTGGAGGAGAGAGCTACATTGGCAGTGTGGTGAACTGTCCCTTTAAAAAGTCCAGGGAATGCTCCTGAATCAGGAGTTCTTGGCTTTGCTTTGAATGGTCTGCATCATGATTCCTAACCTCACACTCGCAGGGGCCTGTGTTCGCTGTTTTCCCCCATTGCCCTCAATTGGGAAATTTCAGTGAACACGGGTCCCTGCATCTTTGTGGCAGATCTTACCATATGTTGGACAACTCTGTGGAGCATATATCCCCGTCATGGACAGCCCTGATCTCAGTGGTGCAGCCTTGTAGAGGAGGCATACACTGTGCTTTCTGTCCTGAAGATATGAGTTTTGTTTTCCTACTTTAAAAACAAAACAAAAGAAAGAACAACAAAACAAGCCATTCATGCAGAAAATATGTGGTTTCTGTTTGCATATGGAAAACTGTGGCAAGAGCATTGATTGACATAGCTGACTGTTCCCTCATCCAAGTTCTGTGCAGCCAGCTCAAGAGGGAGAAATTTGCATGCCACATAACAAGGGAGAAAATACAGCTTGGGGCAGCATCGTGACTTCCCCACAGGAGCCCTTTCCACCTCTTTTTCTCCAGGGACATATAAGCAAAAGGCCAAAATGTGTCTCATAAACTGAAGGTTTTAGTTATAGAATAACACAGAGCTTCTGTCACTCAAAATCCATGCTCTGTTTGCTTTCTCAAAGTATTATTTCTATTTGACAAGCTGTTGTACCGATAATAAGAAGACAACAAACCCACTCTTGCTTTGATTAAAGTTGGAGTGGGGGGATTTTGCCATTCTTTTCAATAGCAGCCGGATCCAGCCCTGGATGTTGTCACTTCATTAGTAATGTAATTTTCCATGTTGCTTCTCTTGGGGAATTTTTGGGAAAGCCCCCCAAATTGCAATATAAATATAATATGAAATTTGGCTCCCGAGATGCTGAAGCAGGGGATGTGAATGCCTTAGCTTGGCAGCTGTTCCAGTAACTGTCTACAGATAGTTTAGCACATCGCTATTACACATGCTCCAGAGCAGAAACTAACATGCGTCTTCGCAAGAGAAACGCAGGATTAGAACAATCTGTGTGATTTGTGAAGCATGCTAGGCAGTGACTTCACACTTGCTGCAAGAACAACTGGCAGCAGCTTATCTCTGATAAGACTGCAGAGCTCATGAGTCAAAGCATTTTCATGTTGGCTGGCACATTTGGCACCTTAACGGTACTTCCTAGATTGGTTGTGGTAGGGCCTGATTTGTGGCAGGGCTAGGCTTGCCACCTATCCAAATCTTTAAGGAACACTTATGAAAAATACACGTTGCATTGGCGCCCTAGGACCCTCAGCCCTAGGTGCCAATGCAGGGCCTGCAACATGTATACAAATTTGCATAGGTGGCCACCCTAGACAGGGCTTGCCTGGCCCAGGTCCAGCTTTAGAATTGATGAGGCCCAGGGCAAAAAGAAAACGTGGGGTCCCTGGCGGCCCCTCATGACTCCAGTCCTGGGAGGGTATCCTCTGCAGGCCTCTAGAGGTGGTCGTGTTTGGGGCCCCACTGGGAGAGAGTGGTGGGACTGCCACACCCTGCCCTGGTGAAAAGAAAGGCCTCCCTGAAGTAGAGAAAACCGAGGGGCCCAGCACAGTTGCCCACAGTCACTTTGCGGTAAGGCCGGCCCTCGCCCTTCCCTGGCACCTCTTCCAGGCGCCGTCACTGCTGCTGCTCTGCAAGACCCCAACCCACAGCTGGATGCAGAAGCACCAGCTCGTCTCTCCCTGACATGCTCAGGGCTGATCCGCGGTCCCCAGCACTAGCCCCAATCAAGCTTAATCCAGTCCTGAGCCTCTGTGCTTGGCGAACTAATTGTAGGAAGAAACCAATCGGAGATGATGATGCTAACGGGAAAGCAACTCCATTATAATAGACCTTCCTTATAAACAGAACGAGCAAGTGACCTAGAACAGGCTCTAAAAGTGGCCAGTCCCATGGAGCAAGCCCCTGAGCTAAGGGGAGCGGGGGCAAAGCTCAGTACAAGTTAATGGGATGCAGGGGTCAAAAGGGGCCATTTCACTTCTCCATTTGCATATTTGGTTAAAGCATTTTTACAGACATCTTCCCTTCTGTCCAATGTGGCTGAAACTGGTCTGCCGCCTGCAGGATCAAGATATTACAAAGGCACACCCATAGGGTGATCGCTAAAACATTCTTCCATAGGAAACCAGGCTAAGAAAGAGTAATGTTCAGAGTTGTGAGCAACCTGCTTCTCATGCTCATCCCTGCTGCCTGCGTACACTTAAATGGAGGATCTGAAGGCTACCTCGCCAGAAAGAGTAGCTGATCTTAGAGAACAAAGATCCAGCCCAGCTATTTTCTACTTTCTACAGAGTTGTGCTTGACTGAGTTGACCCTAATCTGTTCCCTTTTCCGGGCCACTCTGCACAGAAATAGCTTATCCCCAAATGCAGTATTTCATGCACATTCTTGTCATTCACTTCAACCCATTTGCTCCTGGGCGAACAGCCACATAGATGTGCTTAATCCAAAAATAAGTGTTGTAGTTTATAAATAGCTCCCGCACAATGAATGTATTCCAGAAAAACATTTGGAAATATTGCCTGAAAGAAGGGTGAGTATGTAAAGGTAGTGTAGGCCAATTTGTCTGTATGCCAAGATATGCAGTGTTGGCTTTATGGGACAGTTTCTTCTTTTATTGGGTAAAAATGAATTAGTAGTGTGATTACTCCAGCGCTTGTTCTTCTTCTGTCATATCGAGGTAGTTCTCAAAAAAGAAACATCTGCTTGACCTTTTGTGGGGTTTATTTATACCAGGTTTCATGGGAGGAAATTCCCTCCCTTTCTAAGGTATTTAAATCCTTTCCCCTCAAGGAGGCAGGATAGGCTTGGCTTTACGAAACCTGCTTTTATCTGTATTATTCACCTCTCTTTGTTAAATCCCTGTCTTGGAAAAACAACGGGAGAAGGGGACTGAGGTAGCTGAAAAGGAGAACAATTTAATTTCTTTGCGACCATATTGGTTCTTCCCTCCTCTAGGACTGCAACAATGAGGTGCCACTGGGGTTCTCAAGCTTTTTGGAGGGACGTACCAGTGTCAATCCTCAAAGTTTCTTATAGACCCACCATGCACTTGCTGGAGAGGGCCGCGGCCCAATAGATACTGCTCCGGGCGGGCAGGCAGGCAGGCAGCATGTGGCTTTATTCCCATTGTCAGGAGGCGAAAGGAAGGCAGTCGCAAGCAGCTCACCTCCAGAGCTGACCTCACACCACCACTCCTCCATGGGCAGGTGGGACGGAGCCTAGCCAGCCTTCCCCAACAGGGTGGCTGACCAGGAGCCTGCCCCCTCACCCTTTGAAGGTGCTTGCCCAAGCTGCACCTCCACCTTCTCCTAGCAGCCTTTCTGGGCCAGCTGCTTGGGTCTGGCTGTCTACTTTGTCAGGTGCTCAGCCAGCCAGCCCCACCTCAGAAAGGCTGCTAGGAGTAGGAGTTCTAGCTCAGCCAGGCCCCACAAGCTGCGTGCCACTTTTCCAGAAGAGTTGATCCAGAAAGGGGCAGGGGGAGCCCATGCTGAATTAGTGGGGGCTAAGGGACTCTCTTGCCCCCTTTCCGATGTGCCTTCACTCCCTGCAGAACACCATGAGCCATGATGCTCTGCAGGGGGCAAGGGCTGACATGCTCTGACCCCAATCTCCCTAAAAAAAAAAAATGTCTCCAGGTTTCCTTGGGTAACCTGACGACACTGGGGCTTCACCCACCGATAACTGGCCAAATGAGAGAGGTGGTCACCTACATAAGGTGAGAGCATGCCTGGCCTCTCCCCCCTACCACGGCCTTGCCAGGTGCTCACCCATGCAGGAATAGAGAGGCTTGATGCTGTCAGTAGGGTGGCCAGATATGCAAATTTTAGATGACTTATGAGAAATACAGGTTGCAGGGCTGCATTGGTTCCAGTGCAGCCCTGCAACCTGCATTTCTCATAAGTCTCTAGAATTTGCATATCTGGCCACCCTAGCTGTCAGGCCTAGGCTTCCAGGTGGCAGGGGTTTCTTCCTTTTACCACTGGCTCATCACCTAATTACTGGTTGTGCTCCATGGGGGCAGCAGCCAACATGTGCACATTAGTGGCCTCAGCATCAATGTGGGCTGAAACTTGCTTTGCTACAGCCACGGCTTAGACCCAGATCAACCTGTTCAGAGGCAATTGCCTTCCCCCGTGACCCAACCAAGAGCAGTATGTAGCTCTGGCCTGTCCGCTTGAATTTTCCGCCCTGTAACATCCAACCCACCCACAGGGCTCCTGATTGGCTGTGGGTGACCTATGCTCTGATTGGCCAGGGAACCCTATCTAACTGTAGGTGCCATTAAGGGCATTTCCTATGCGACATGACTGCTGCATCCTTCCTAGGCTTCTGCTGCATGCTACCTTGATCCAGACTTTCTACCTGTCCCACTCGTGCCTCTGCATCTTGGACCTCTATTTCAGGGCCCGCCTTAGTCCCTTCTACTTGCATTCTGCTCCTGACCATTATTCCTACCTTGGTCATTGTCTCCAGTTCCCAATTGGCCACATACATGTTCCAGCCTCCTCCTGCCATGCCTGAATCCTCCCCTCTGATCCTTCTCCTGCTCTTTGTACTGGACCCTCAGCCATTGCCCAGCATCACTCCTGACCACTGCCTTCCTTTCGCCCATCACACTCTGCTCAGTGCCCTATGGATAGACCAACTGGTTTCCTAAGCCAGTCTAATGTACCCTTCTGGCTTGTTCCTCTGGCTGCAGCATCATCACTGCTACCTAGATCTGTTGGGTCCAGTCCTACATAGACTTAGCCTGGCCCAGTTCCTGCAAAGGCTACCCATGACCAAGTTTTTACACCAATAGCGGCCAACCCAGAATGTGAGCCACATGGCTTGATGAGGCTTGCAGGACCACACTTGAAGAGTCAGGCTACAGTTATAATTTGGCACTGACCGTTATGCACTGATCCTAAAATGTGCATCACATAAGCTTCGCCTGCTTTGACGCCAGTAACTGCATGTGTGGTATGAGGTGCTTTGGATAGTACTGCTTTGCACTCACAGAACTTGCTGAATGTTGTTGCAAACACTGTTTTCTTTTGCCTAGTCCCTTTATACAACCATTTAATTAGCTAAACATGGGTGTAATTGTTGGTGACTCAGCTGCGGAACCAGGCAGGGATTAGCAGGACTGTTCTTGAATGGTTCCACTCTTTCCTGCCTGGGAGAACCCAGCGTGTGGTGCTGGGGGAGTTCTCATCTTCCCCCCTGGTGCCTCACGTGTGGGGTTCTGCAGGGTTCCATTCTATCCCCTCTCCTGTTCAACGTGTACATGCAGCCTTTGGGGGAGGTTGTCAGGGAGTTTGGGGTGAGGTAGCATCAATATGCTGATGACACTCAGCTATATCTCTCATTTTCATTTGACTCAAGCCCGGCAGTCTCGGTGCCTACCCGGTGTTTGTCAGCTGTGGGGGATTGGATGAGGGTGAGCCGCCTGAAATTAAATCCTGACAAGACGGAGGTGATGGTTGTGGGGAAAACCGGGGGTGATGGCCCTCATCATTGATGGGGTTCGTCCTCCTTTGGTTTCTCAGGTCCGGAGTCTGGGGGTACTCCTGGATCCACAGCTCCGCCTGGAAGTCCAGGTGGCGGCTGTGACAAAGGGGGCACTTCACCAGTTACATCTGGTATGTCGACTTAGGCCGTATGTCTCAGACTCGGATCTGGCCACAGTCATCCATGCATTTATTACTTCGAGACTGGTAACGCGCTCTACGTGGGGCTACCCTTGGGGCTGGTTCGGAAGCTGTAGCTGGTGCAGAATGCGGCAGTCTGTCTCCTGACTGGGACGGGCCGACGTGAGCACATTACACCAGTGCTTCGCTCTCTGCACTGGCTGCCGATAGTTTTCCGGGCCAAATTCAAGGTGTTGGTGTTCATCTTTAAGGCCCTAAATGGCTTGGGCTCCACCTACCTGCAGGATTGCCTCCCTCTCCGCACCCTGGATCAGCCCCTGCGGTCGGGCGAGGGTGCCTACCATGAGGAGGGCATTCTCTGTGGCTGCGCTGCGGCTGTGGAACTCCCTCCTGTTGGAGGTCCACTTGATTACCGACCTCCCCTCTTTCCATAGACAGTGTAAGACCTGGCTGTTCCGCCGGGCCTTTGTTGAGGGAGATGGGGTGGGTGGGTCTGGGCTTTTTAGGTTGCTTTAATTGTCGTTTTATTACTGTGTATTTTAATGTTTTCAATGTTTTTAAAATGTTAGCCGCCCCGAGATGCCTGAGGCAGCAGGGGATGACATATAAGTTTTAATATAAATAAATAAATATAAAATAATATGGGACCTCATTTAATTTTGTGTGTGTTAAAAACAAAAGTTATATGAAAAACGGACACTTTTGAAATTCAGGATTTCCTTGACATTGTTGAAACAAAACTCCAGATATTTTCTGAAACGGAAAGCAATTTCAAAATTTCCCACAAAAGTGACATAGTTCTTCTTGTAGGGAAAGTAGGGTTTGCCGTGTTGGTCCCAAATATAGGCAATAGAGACAAAGTAGTAAATTGATATTTTTTATCGGACCAACTAGAGTTGGTGGAGGCATGCAAGCTTTCAGACCCTACAGGGACCTGGCTGACAAAGGACCCTGCAAGGTTGGAAAGTTTGCATACCTCCACCAACTGTAGTTGGTCCAATAAAAAATGTCAATTCACTACTTTGAGAGCCAGTGTGGTGTAATGGCTAAGTGTGCAGTGCTTGGACCAGGAGACAGAGGGGGACCCTGTTTCTAGTCTCGCCTTAGCCAGAAACTCACTGGGTGACCTGGGGCCAGTCACATTCTCTCAACCTAACCTACTTCACAGGGTTGTTGTGAGGATTAAAAAGTTGTTAGTTCTATGTAAAGTGCTCTGAGTGCCATGGCAGGGGGGTGCTATATTAAGATTATTATTATTTTGTTTCTATAGTTCGTTTTTACCAACTCTGTATAATGTGGCCAAGTTAAAATGGTAGCATTTTACACTCACTTTGCATTGATGGACATGGCTGCACAAAGGGCAGGGCAATGAAGCATTGGAGCCACTGTATTAAGTGAGCATGTAGACCTTCCTTTTGCCTGATTTCCTAAGGAAAGAGACTGTGGATGTTTTTAAATGAGCAAGACTTGGTGGGGGGTCCGAGTGGCATGGCTGCGAAGTCCCGATGAATGTGGCATGAGTGGGGAGGAATTCTAATGGGTGGCTCCCAAGTGGCCACCATGGCTATGTAGGCAGCCTCCACGTACTACTGCCACCACAGACTGACCCTGCAAACAACTCACATGGGCAGTCATTCTCCCTCCCCCTGCCTGGCAACACCCCCCACCCCAAGTCCTGCTCATCCTCTGACATGACACGCAGCACCAGACACTATGGAAACATGAAGCTGCAGCAGCCAATAACCCCTTCCTGCCCATGAGCTGGTGCAGCTGGTCCCGGGCAACAACAGAGGTGCATAATGTCAGGGAGAGGGGGTGGGCATGCAGGAAGCTGCTGTCCTCCATGGCATTGGCTCTTCTCTTGTGCATCATGAGGAGGGTTCGATGTGCTTTGAGCCACCATGGGTTTGCACATTTGTTCTTTAAAGGCTCCCTAGAGAGCTCCCAGCAGGGCTGTGAGGCAGCCAGCCGCAGACCTATGTGCTGGTTTGTGGAGCTGGCCCTAGGCATGCGTAACATGTGTGGTCGCATATGGGCCTACACCAGGAGACGGCAGCCCCGGCAAATAATTTAAATTATGCAAATTAGGCCCCGTACCAAGACTTTGCACATGGCCCCGCAAATCCTGGAGCCGGGCGGTTGGTTTGGGTGGGTGCCATGGTTCATACAGGCAGGGGATGTGCAAGCACCTGTCTCCATGCATTTTTTTTTTGGCTTGCCCTGAACGGCGCACTCGTTTTTTCAGCAGTGCCCCGTGAGTGTGCATCCTCACGCACCACCTTCAAACACGCAGTTGGATGTGTGGTTAACGGGTGACCATGTATGGAAACGTCTCATTTAAAAACATCAGACATGTGATCAAGCTCTCTCTCTCTTGCTTAATAACTTGTGGTCCCATGGGCCAATTTTGGAAGAGGAGTATAAGGCTCAAGGGTAAGAAGGGATGGAAAACTGCATAGTAGTAGGAATACCAGGAAAACCTGGCCTCTTTTGGTGTACCTGGATATATAGGGTGATTTTAGACGTGCCGGCCGGTGGGCTTGCCATGGCGCAGGATCAAATCTTCATCCCCCTCTGGAATCAGATTCGGCTGAATCTGGAATCAGATTTGGCCAGCCAACAGACGTGCCAGTTGATTCCGGAGGGGGGTTGGGGGAGGGAGCGGGCTGTACGGCGCGACGTGTGGCCACACAGCCCCGCCCCTCGTGTTCCCCCAGCCGTCTGCCCTCCAGGAGATGGGCAGGTGCAACGTCCAATGCGGCCACTGCATGCGATACGTCCTGGGGTCAGGGCCATGGCTCAGAATCAGCGGCAGTAGCAGACGTTACCGTCTGCTGATTCTGGGCTGTGGGGCAGTAAGATGTTACGATACCACGGTCAACCACGGTGAACCCCACCATGGTGGCCGTAGTACCATAACGTCTGTGGGACGCAAAAGAGATTCCCGCCGGGTGCTCATCCCCAGCGGGAATCCCTTTGACCACGCTTCCGGAGCTCTGGCCACCCGGAAGCGTGGTCAAAGAGATTCCCGACGGGGGTGAACATCTGGCAGGAATCTCTTTTGGGCCCAACAGACGTTACGGTACCGTGGCCACCACGGGGGGTTCACCGTGGTATCGTAACGTCTGAAATTACCCATAGCCTCTTTTGTACCCCCAAAATTCCAGACTTACGTTGAAACTGTTTCATTTAGGAAACTAGGCTTAATTAGTTCTAGTGTTTTCTGCACCCATCTACTTGTAATAATCATCATCATTTTATTCAGCGATTAGCCATTTAAAAGTACAAAAACCCTAGTTGTTTAAAAAAATAAAACATAATATAAAATAAAGTGGTTGGTCACTTGACATACCATATAAAACAATAAAATCTAACGCCGAATAAAAGTGAAGGTTATCAGTTCTTGTTTCCTAACAATAATTGGCAGTGACAATAGATTAGAAAGGCGTAAGTAGCCACTGATTTGATCGTTGTACTATCACTAGATGCAGGTAAGATTTCTAGTTTACAAACATGAGAAAAATGCTCTTTGTTATTCAGCAAAGGTAGAATCCACTGGACTCTTAAATCCGAATAAAAAGAACAATAAAACAAAACACGCAACAAATCCTCAACATCATTACTATCACAAGGGCACAATCAGTTTGAATAAGGAATGTTGGTGCATACCATCCTGCAGAACTGCCGACTCAAACAATTGAAAATGAAGAAGAGTTAAGTGCCCTGTGGAGATGAGGGTTTGACAATTTCTCTAAGATTTGAAGGAAAAAATTTTTTTTTTAAAAGCAGGAAATCATGGAGCCAGAGATGAAGCGTAATTATTGGATAAGTCTTCTTGCCAGGCATTATCTGATATACACTGTTTGATCAACTTAATACAGTGTGAGAAAGATTTCGGTAATAAAAAAGGTAAAGAGAAACCAAGTTTGGAAATCTGTACGGTAGTAATCTTAAATTGGGTATTTACCACTGCCTGGCATAATTAACTTGTTCTGACCAGCAAAGATATGGAAGACAGTTGTGGCCCAATACTTGAAGGCTACAAGAATAACTTGGCTAGCAACAAAAAGAAGTCCTGTTTCAGATCTCATCATACTAGCCAGAACCCATTTGGTAGCCAGAACCCATTTGGTAGACCTAACAGATGTCTTAAGAGTTTATTTTGAACTACTTCCACATCATTAATAAAGGCACGAAACTGGACTTCTGCACCATATAGTAGTTGAGAGTGGGATTTAGATATGTATACTTTAATAGCTGAGGATATTTTAGAGAAGTTTGATGCTGCATAACATTTTAGGATTCCTTTAGAAAAGCAATTTGCTTTAATTATTATGTTTTATATGGCAAGACCACGAACCAGAGCTAGTAACAGTTACACCTAAGTAAGAGAAAAAAGAAACTTGCGATAATTGCTGTCCAGCAAGAGACCAGCTATATTGTGGTGGTCTTTTGCCAAAAATTATCACTTTTGATTTCTTGCAATTTATAGAAATATTATTTTTACAATAAAATGAAATTTGATGTAGATTATTCTGAAGGCCATGTCGAGTTTATTAAAATAAAACAAGGTCATCAGCATATGATAAAATTGACAAAGGCCTTCCAGAAAGAATTGGAGGTGAAAAGGCATCAGTACTTAATGTCTCAATAATATAATTGCTCTGCTTGTAATTTGTCTACATTCATCATCATCTTTCCAAATTAGTTTATTTGGAAATATATGAACAGCATGCATTCTTTGATTTTTATGATGGTCACAAATGCCATAAAGTGGCTTAAGCACCTTCACAGCAAGTGAAGTCCCATTGGCCACAGTAATAAATTAGTTTTCAGGTAATACCTTCTGGTTCCAATGAATGATTAAGGAGCCCTGTAGTTGTCATTCCACACTCTCACCTGCTCCAGAAGGATGTGACATCTTGGCAGCTGGGAGAACAGCCAAGAAGCCTTCACAGAATTAAAGTCCTGAAGAGTTTTTCTGTTGCCCCATTACTATGTGCAATGAGCCAACATCCGTGCAAGATGATAGGAGACATCAGAGCTTTGACTTGGAGGAATCTCATCAGCCCAAGGAAGACCAGGTGGTGGAACTGTCATGGAAATTTCTGGCAAGGTAGGTTAGCTCCCACTGGAGCTTCAAATAGCAAGAGTTCCTGAGATTCCCTTGGCTAAGTCTCCTGCCAGTCAATGCTACCAACTCCTTTCCCCCATCACAGGGGAAGTCAACAAGGCTGTATTAGACTGTTGCAACATCATCCCCAGGCAGAGTGTCAGGCCCTGGATCTTGAACCCCTGGACCTGGGGGTTTGGAGTTCTGCCCCAGCTGCTGGCACCACCTTTCAGGCCTGATTGCAGCCCAGTTCCCTCCTCCCCATGTCGCCTCCTGTGTCTTCCACTCCTTGCCATGCCACACCCTTCCCTAGCTGTGCCCTATTGCGCTAGTCCTGCATCTCAACTTCCTGATTGGCTACCAGCCAATACTTAAGGCTGCTGGTAGGCCCAGGAAGTTGGGTGGAGCAATTGCTTCCCCTCCCCATGGTTCTTTTATTTTGTAGTTACATGTGTCCCCAGTTCCTGCTTTAGTGGTGTTCCCTAGCCTTGATGTGTTCCTGTTTCCCCCTCTGGTTTTCAGCCCCCTTATTCCCTTCTAGTTTCTAGGCCCTTGAACTCCTTTAGTTTCCAGCTTCCTGGTTCCCCCTTGTTTTTTCTGAGCCCTGGCTCCCTCTGTGTGCTAAGTTCCTTGTGTCCTAAGTCCCTGTTCCTTCCTGGAACTCAATGATGAGCCATATGCTCTCCGAGGCTGGCAAGGCCAGCTTTCTATGATGACATTCACTCTCCCATAGATTGGAGAATGGCTGAGAGGTTTCTCCTTACCTTGTTACTACCCTGCTATAGGTCCCAGGCTGCACTCTCCCAGTTCTAGTCCCCTTCAACCTTCCTTAGCCTGGACTCTGAAGGCCCCGGACAGACTTTTTGCTGCCAAGACTTCAGTCAGTGGTGACAAGAAATCAAAATCTTCTCTGTGGGCTGGGTAATAGAGGGTAACTTGGGCCAGTTTTTCATGTTACATTGTGGGGAGGTGGGGCGGGGAACTTCCATGAGAGCAATCGTGGCTGTATTCTCACGGGGATTAGCGGATGTAGGAATGCGCTATTCTGCTTTTATGCCATGAGAATGCTTGCATGTGACCGGGTCCCTCGATGTAGAGAACGGAGCACCGGTGTCATGTGCTCTTGGTGCCCTGTCCCTGTCAGGAGGCAGGCCGCCGCATTCTACACCAGCTGCAGTCTCTGAGTCGTCACCAAGGATAGCCCCATGTAGAGTGCATTGCGTTAGTCCAATCTCAAAGTGACGAATGCATGGATGATGGTGGCCAGATAGGAGCCTGAGATATACAGGTGAAGATGATGAACCAGATGTAACTTGCAACAGCTGCCACCTGGGCATCCAGGCGGAGCTGCGCATTGAGGAGCACTCCCAGACTCCAAACCTGAGGAACCAAGGAGGAGGGATACACCTCATCATTTATGGGGGCCTTCACTCCCTCGCCCTTTCCCACCATTACCTCCATCTAATCGGGATTCAGTTTCAGATGGCTCGTCCTCATCCAAGCCCCCACCGCAGCGAGACACCAGGTAAACACCGAGACTGCTGGGCCTAGGTCAGATTAAAATGAGAGGTAAATCTGGGTGTCATCAGCATATTGACAATGCCCAACCTCAGACCTTCTCACATTGTCGCCCAAGGGCTGCACTTACACATTGAACAGGAGTGGGGACAGAATGGACCCCTGTGGAACTCCACATGTGAGATCTTGTGGGGGGGAATGATGTAAAATCCCCCCAAACCACACACTGAGTTCTACAGGCCAGGAAAGAGCAGAACTATTCAAGAACAGTTCCGCCCACCCCAACACGGTCCTGCAGGCGAGTCACCAGCATCTCATGGTCAACTGTGTCAAAAGTCGCTGACAGATCTAACAAAATCAGAAGATGTGAGAAAGTGGCCTTTATTTACTCAAATGCACAAAGCCAGTACATTTCCTTACCTTGTACTGCCAAAGCTTTCCTTGGTTCTGCAGATCATAGGTGTTCAAATCCAAGATTCTGGTGGCTGTTTGTTGTTAATTGGAGCCACAGACAATTATTACACGAACCACACACAAATTGGATCAGAACTTTTGACCTTGAGCTTTAGAAACATGCTTGTTTCAATGGAACTAAAGGGAATCTCCTTGGGCTAATGATAGTGGTCAGTCCCTTTTCTTTAGCCTAGTCACGTGCTCACTCAGGGCTTGCCTGCACTAGGGAAAAATGTGGTTTTAACAAATTCAAAAACTTGTACAGACAGACTAACTTGGATTTCAGTTCATTTTAGCTAGTTTGGTTAAATATGAACACCTCCATGCTTGACCTCCGAACAGCTAAAAGGATTTTACCGTCAACTTACTGGCCAGTCTCTAACCTTCCCTTTTTAGGGAAGTTTATTGAATGGGTAGTGGCTTGGCAGCTGCGGGGCATCTAGACTGGGTTGGTTTTCTTGATCCTTCCCAGTCTGGCTTTTGCCCCATGGGGTTTGGCACGGAGACTGCACTTGTGGCTTTGGTCAACGACCTGCGCCGTGAATTAGATCAGGGCAGATAATTTCTTTTGATTTTATTAGATCTATTGGCAGCGTTTGATACAGTTGACAATGAGATGTTGGTGGCTTGCCCGCGGGACCAGGCAGGGGTGGGTGGAATTGTCCTTGAATTGTTCTGCCCTTTCTTGGCCGGGAGAACTCAGCGGGTGGTGCTTGGGAAGTGTTCATCATCTCCCTGGAACCTTGTGTGGAGTCCCGCAGAGTTCTATTCTGTCCCCTCTCCTGTTCAACCTTTGGGCGAGGTCGTGAGAGGGTTTGGTACACAGCTTTACCTCTCTTTTTCGGCAGATGCAGACCAGGCAGTCTCGGTGCTTACCCGGTCTGGCGGTTGTGTGGGATTGGATGAGGGTGAGTCAGCTGAAGCTGAATCCTGACAAGATGGAGGTGACGTTGGTGGGTAGGGCTGGGGTGGTGGCGGCCCCAGACATTGATGGGGTTTGTCCCCCTTTAGCCACTTGGATCTGGAGTGCTCCTTGACTTGCAGGTCTGCCTGGACCAGGACGGAGAGACTGATAAAGCAATGCTAAAAGAGATTAGACAGGCTTCTAAAGTCGGCAACATAATAATAATGGGTGACGTCAATTACCCTAATATTGATTGGGTGAATGTTTCCTCAGGGTGGGACGTGGAGGTCAAATTTCTGGATGCCAAAAATGACTGCTTCCTAGAACAGCTGGTTCTGGAACCGACGAGAGGAGGAGCTATTCTAGATCTAGTCCTGAGTGGCATGCAGGACCTGGTGCAAGGAGTAACTGGTGGAGCCACTAGGCAATAGCGATCATAATATTATCAAATTTGATGTAATTTCTGGAATGAGAAAGACAGACAAAAGTACAGCAGTAGCATTTAACTTTAAAAAGGGGGACTATGACAAAATGAGGAAACTAGTTAAAAAGAAACTAAAAAGCACAGTTACAAGGTCTACAAGTTGGCAAGAGACGTGGAGGCTGTTTAAAAACACCCTTCTGGAAGCCCAGATTAAACGCATCCCGCAAGTTAAAAAAAGAAGTAGGAAGACCAAAAAACTTCCACTGTGGCTAAATGGGGAGGTGAAGGAGGCTATTGGAGCCAAAAATACTCTTCCCCTTTATACCTGGAATTTCTAGCCATAGAAATTCTAGAGAACAGTTTGCATCCTTTAAAATTTTAATTGTACTTGACTCAATGTTGTCTTTTACATATAACGACACCCCACCACCAACTCTATCTACTCTGTCATTCCAATATATTTTGTACCCTGGTATTAGTGTCCCATTGGTTATCCTTGTCCTGCCATGTCTCTGTGATGCCTATAATGTCTAGATCTTCATTTAGTGCCATACACTCTAATTCTCCCATCTTAATTTTTAGGCTTCTAGTATTTGCATATAGACATTTATGTGTATTCTTTTTATTCTTCTTACTGTGCAGATTATTTTATTTATTTATTTGTTCAATTTATCCCCCACCCCTCCTGAGAACAGCTCGGGATGGCTATTATAGGGGATTATCAGACACCCTGGAATTGTTATTTATCTCCAGCAAATTCCAACTTAAGTCCCTTAATTTTTATCCCTTCCTCAGTCTTAAGCAACTCTAAATCCCCTAAGTTAACATCCTCCTGCATAGATGCCACAGCCTGAACCATGCACTCCACGGTGCCTATCGGCTTTCCTCCAGGTTCTACTTTTAAAACTGCTCTATCACATATTTAATTTTTAGTGCCAGCAGCCAGGTTCCATTCTGGTTAAGGTGGAGCCCATCCCTTTTCTTCTGGTGAGATGGGTTACACTGGTCCCCCCTCCACAGAAGACTGCCCAGTTCCTGATCAATCAAAAGCCTTCCTCCTTGCACCAGTTTCATCCATGCATTGAGACCTTGGAGCTCCACCTGCCTCTGGGGTCCTGCACGTGGAACAGGCAGCACTACCATGGAGCACTACCCGAGAACGCTACCCTGGAGGTTCTGCACTTGAGTCTGTTACCCAGAAGCCTAAATTTGGCCTCCAGAACCTCCATCCTACATCTACGTATGTCACTGGTGCCAACATGGACCACGACAACGGGTTCCTCCACAGCATTCTCTAGGATTCTATCTATTTGTCGTGTGGGGTCCGCTACCTTCGCACCAGTGTAAGACCTGGCTGTTCTGCCAGGTCTTTGGGGACGGAGACGTGTAGGGTGGGAGGGTTGGGTTTGGGGGCGGTGGGGGTTTGGTTTCTGCTCTTTTAAGTGATTTGTTAATGAATTTTATGGATTATATTTTAAATTATTTAATTGTTTTATATTTGAACTCTGCTATGAGACACCCCGAGCTGCCATTGTGAGCAGGAGGGAGCTACAAATGCTCTGAAATAAATAAATAAATAAATAAACTTAGCTTGCTGTAGAATCTTAAACTGAAAGCCATGCTTTCTCCCCTGGTGTAAACAAGCTCGTCATCAGACAGCACATTTCCAGCTGGCTCTTAGGAACTGTTTTAGGAGAAGCTTGTGGGTGCTGGGAATGGGACGGTATTAAGTGCAGCTTTAATATAGATAATATAGATATAGCCCATAGCTTGGGCTTCATCTTTGACACGCACCTCTCTTTTAAACCTTACATTGACTCTGTTGCCAAATCCTGCCGATTCACCCTCCATAACATTGCTCAGATCTGCCCCTTTCTCTCTACCTCCTCGGCCAAAACCCTTGTTCA
>QEPC01002120.1:1915675-1927761 GCA_003113815.1 Sphenodon punctatus | reverse complement strand
GTTTGTTTGTCTTCTCCCCTGTCTCTCCCACTGTCCCCTCTCCCTGTCTCCCCCTCCTTGTCTTTTAGATTGTAAGCCACAGGCAGGGACCGCGTCTATTTCTATGTTCTGTACAGCGCCAGGCACATGGCTGGCGCTATATTAATGTTTATAATAATAATAATAAATAATAGCACATTGGCATACATCATTGCGCAGACAAGTTATGGTGAGTAGAACCCACTTGGTGCTAATGTGCGGCAAGCCACCATAATACTCGGTTCTGGCCTCAGAGTCACCAATTGTATCACATCACAGACTGGGAATTATTGCACTTTCAGGGGAAGATAGAAATGGATTCTCTTGAGGAAAAAAAATCTTCCTCACAGGAAAGATTTATCTTAACAATTACCACTCTGATAAATGGATTTTCAAATATGTTTTTCTCTTTTTAACATGGGAAAAATCTTTCCCAACACGGTTCGCTTCCTGTCTGTACTCAATATGCCTCTGATGTCTCCACACGTACCGCTGGTTACTGAAACACAACATTGTTCAGATTAAAAATGAATTATTTTGAATCTGTCTCACACATTTTCCATTTCTACAAATCCCCCAAACCAATATTTTAAATTTTCTTAACCTCGGCCAAGCACTGCAGAGAACACTGGCCAGAAAGCAAATACGGTTACTATGAAAATACACATAATTGGCTCTAGCAAATATCTTGTGTTTCTTTCATAAAGACAAAACTTTAAGTGAACAAGCTTCTTGTGCTACAGCATTTGCCAAGGATCTCCTGGGAGAGGAGACTATTCAGTTTTGCAAAATATACATGATCATAAACTATTATTTTTGTTTTCCTTACAGAAAATAGAATTGTCCATCTGATGTGGCTTTAATAGGAAGGGTCTGTTTAACCAAGGTAGCTTAAATGACTTGGCTTTTGACCTCTGTCTTTGAAATGTGATTGAATGCTGAGAGTGTATTCACATGGAGAGAAAAGTAAATAAATAAGGAGTGACTGAGCTGTCACCATTTGTAAATTAGGACCTTAATCTCCACTTGGTCTGGTATCGCACCAGTTTAACTTCACTAAACTGTTGTAAATAAGCAGAGTTTGTTCCTTTTCTTCTGGTGAGATGGGTTACACTGGAGATCCAGCTCTGTGAACTAGCTAAACAGCTGCCTCATTCAGAATGCAAAGAAAAATCCATTCACACATTAATGAGCTAGTTGGGTAGTCTGTGACTTGGAATATTGAGTTAGTAGTTAATCTAGGCTGGACAGGGAAAGCACTCTACATTACTGCTGTTCGCTTGGCAATGAATGCTGTCTACAGCGGGGCAAGATAAGTTTTCCATTTTAACCCCATGTTCTCAAATATTTAACTCTTGGGACAAATGGTTGGTTGGTTTTTTTTTTTGCCATTCTTACTGTAGTTACAGCCTTACTATAGAGTGATGTTTTTTATGGTATTTTTACAAACTCCTTCCCTCAAAACTCTGTCCTTAAGCAGTCTGTTTATTTGCCATGTCTCGTATGTATATGTCTTATTTACAGTTTATATGTTTCCCACAATCAGTATGTGCTACTGCCCAGTTAAAAGGTTCGACATATAGTCATGGAGCAGAAAACATGCCCTAATGCCAATTGTACAGTACAAAATAGCAGATAGTGGAAGGGAACATTATATTACATTATTGTAGTATTTATTTTATTACAATAAGCATTAGAGGCTCCAATTGAGATCAGAGTTCGATTCTGCTCATGCTGCACATACACATAATCACATCGTAAGAGACTGTAATCTAAGACGAAAATAAAAAGAGTGGAGGCTGTGAGCCACTAACCACTTACTCTAGAGTAGCACCACTGAAGCCCGGAGGGCTTTAATGGGACTACTTTGTTCTAAGTGGTGGGTAGACTGCAGCTACAAACTACTATTCTTTCCATTTTACCGATTGAGAAAACAAAGCACAAAGTTTAAATTACTTGCCAGTGGTGTACAATGAAAGCATGTGATGTGACAAGCTGAGAACTGAACCTACCTCTTCGCCCAATATGTTGTTCAGAAAGCCAGTCCTTCCTAGCGTCAGTAAAAATCACATTGCTTGGAAATGATAAAATCCATCTTCCATAATAGATTAAATAATTGCAGATGAAATAAACTGGTTTTGTCAGTGATTTTGTAAAATCATTTACTGAATTTTTGGCTCGACAAAGGCCGTACGATAAGCTCTGTGCCTTTCTCCAACATTCAGCAAATTGGACAAGTCTTTGAAAGTCTACCCAGGTCCCTGATGGTACATGAGGAATAGAAAAAAAATCCCATCTGGATCAAAAGTTAAGCATACTCTTGTGCATGTGTAAGGAACCCAGGCTTGGGCCAGCAGATTTGGGGCACAGCGTGTGGTGGCTGGTACCTTAGCTCTACCAATGTACTCTGACTACCATGGCATTTGGACTGGCACTGACCTCTACTTCTGTCTGGCCTTGCTCTGCTCGGTTTTATTTAGATTCTCTTTGCCCATTTCGTTTGCTTGCCTGAACTGTTCCTTCTGCTGTTCCAGCAAGTCAGGCCTTTCTCTGGTCCATGAGTTTGTTCCTGAACTCCTGCACTACTCTCTTGGACCCTGAACCCTATCTTGGACTCCCGGCCCCGATTCCCAGCAGCCCCTGACAGTATGTAAGCAAACAGACCAACAGGGTTGTGTATTTCCTTGAATAAAACACTATCGCTGTAAAGTGAATAGTTCCTCTAGTGATAGCACAATGGAACAGACTATTCTGTAAAGGTCTGAGCTCCTCATGGAACATTAAGACCCTATTTTCACAAACAGAATCTGAGCGATTGTTTATCTTACTGTTTCCTTGCTTAGAAAGATATCCAAAGTCTTGTCAAAGTGGCCAGGACTGACAAGAAGCACATACACCTCAGCAGCCCTTGGTGACTGATAGCCCTGGATGCTGTGAAAGATTTCACATTCTTCAGCTCTAATCTCTTAAAACAAAATGGGATCCAAAACTAACTCCAGAGAAGCAACTTGGCTCTGCCTAGTGTCATGTCATGTGCTGTATCCATATCTGTGTTTGTTTTGGTGATTTAGAGCTCTAGTTTACCTATTTTCTGCATGGTCAGCAGTGCTGTTGTTTTAGTTGCCATTTTCAAAAGACGTTTGCTTTTCTTAGTAAGCTAAGATGAGCCCTGTAGTTATCTGTGAAATGGAGAGAGCTGTCTCGCGTACTTCCTTTCAGTAGCTGTGATGAATTAGAGGCCAAGACGATCTTCCATGTTGCATGAATGCACTTCTCAAGGCACCTTTTCCCAAATATCTACGGTATCCAGAAAATGGGATAAAAATATACAAGGAATATTTACTGTATCTTTGACACTGTTACAAAGTCTACCTTGAAAGTCTCTGAGAAAAAGCTTAATAATCTGCATGTTCTACTCTGATTTAGCTTGGTAATCATGTTAATAACAACTCCCTCCTGAGCCTCTCCTACCCACTTTGTTTATCCTCCTCTCAGAGTCTCGACTGCCTCAATCCCTGTGCGCTGGATCGGCCCACGCAGTCTGCCGGGAGCACCCTTCTTGAAGTCCCCCGAGTTTCTCCATGTAAACAGACACCCACCCACTGTGGCCAAGCACCCATCCCCCCCCCCCCCCAATCCGTGTAAAAACAGCCATACTCAGGATGCATCCATCATTTATATCAGTTGGAGCGGAGGCATTGGCCTTAACGGATGGAGGATTGTGCCCTTAAATTACTTATGTGGAGAGAGTATGGTTGCCATGTTAGTCCCAAACATAGGCAAATAGAGAAACTAGTATTGTGATATCTTTTATTGGACCAGCTTCAGTCACTGAGCAGATCTACTAACTGAAACTGGTCCAATAAAAGATATATCTGTACTATTTTGTCTCTACTTCTTGGATTACATAAGTAATGTGGCAAATAAACAGGAACATTTTCTGTTGCCATCATTTTAAGCACTATTTTCATGTATGAAAACATGCGAAGCAACAATGACATCCTTTCCGGGCAACTGTGCTCAGCTACTCCACTGAATTAATTGTCTCATTTCTGTGAAGACTCTAAAGCTTCACATGCAACTTTATCAATTTTATACATGCATGAGTTGTGCAAGTCAAACCTGCAGCTGCATCTGTTCAAGAGAAAGCATCCTCTCCCACCAGAAAACACTTTTGGCCTATTTACTGTACAAAAACAATTCCAGATTATTCCTGCCTTGGGCATCGGGAACACTTCAGTGTTTTTTTTAACCACTGGCACACTTCAACACTTTTCACGATGTTCCCTATTCTCCTAAAGCAGCTGGCTGTGTGTCTATTAGAAAAGAAATGGAGCAAAAAGATCAAACTCACATCTTTTATATATTAGTAATAGGATTACTAATTGCAAAAATTCCATTGTGTTGTCTCATGTCATCTACGGTTGGCTTAACTTGTTACTCAAGAAATGGCTTTTACTTTGTTTTATATGCTATGGTTGTACTTAATATACAGCATAATTTTTTATTCTGAAAAGACTGATGCAAATGCTTACTTTCTATGCACATGTGTAGTTCAATTTGAACCAATGGGACATGACACAAGTGTGCTAAGTTAAGCATGTGCATAAAGTTTAGCAGAAATAGGGCCCACTAATTTTAATAAAAGATAAATGGAATTGCTGGCAGTAAGCTTATCCTTACATAAGCTTTAAAAACACAATGTGTTTTTAAAAATAATAATAATAGGGAACAACAGAATTGAGACAGAATGGGCAATGAATGCATCTTGTTATAATGCCATCTACTTTGTTTTAAAGAGGTGGACCCCATTCTGAATCTGCAAGTCTGGGAGCCGAGAGGGGGCTCGGACACAGGGTTCCAATTGGGCTTCTTCTCACTTTTTAAAAAAAAATAAAATAAATCAAATTGGGGAGTATTTTTTTCTTACACATGAAGCATTAGATTAATATTAACGGAAACTAAAGTCATTCGTTAGTTTACAAACAGGCATCTACAATGTGGTGCAGGAAGCTTCCCTTGGCTGCTCTATTTCTAAAGTCCCACATAATTAAACTGCCCTGGCCAAGATCACCAATGATCTACTTGTCGCTAAATCTAAGCGCCACTACTCTATTCTTGTCGTCCTTGATCTCTCTGCTGCCTTCGACACTGTCGACCACTTGCTCCTATTGGACTCGCTTTACTCTCTGGGCTTCTGCGGCTCTGTCCTTGACTGGTTCTCCTCCTACCTCTCTGACCGCTCCTTTAAAGTCTCGCTCCCCGAGTCGAGCTCCTCCTCCCTACCCCTTTCGGTTGGGGTCCCCCAAGGCTCTGTCCTTGGCCCGCTCCTCTATTTACACCCTGTCCCTTGGCAAAATTATTGCCACCCATGGATTCCAATACCATCTCTATGCTGATGACACCCAACTATCTTTCTACCCCCCCCTCCTCCTCTGTCTACTCACACCTCGTCAACTGCCTCTCTGATATCTCCGCTTGAATGTCCCGATGTCAACTCAAACTCAACATGGCCAAGACTGAACTCCTAATTTTTCCTCCCTCCTCGTTCTCTCCTTCTAACCTGCCCATCTGCATCGATGGAGTCACCATACATCCTGTTCTCCAAGCCCATAGCTTGGGCTTCATCTTTGACACGCACCTCTTTTAAACCTTACATTGACTCTGTTGCCAAATCCTGCCGATTCGCCCTCCATAACATTGCTCGGATCCGCCCCTTTCTCTCTACCCCTCGGCCAAAACCCTTGTTCATGCCATGGTTATCTCTCGCCTCGATTACTGCAATCTCCTCCTTGCTGGACTCCCTTGCTCTCACCTGTCCCCCCTTATCGCAATCCAAAACTCTGCTGCCAAGGTCATTCACTCTGCCTGTCGCTTCGACCATGTGCAGATTCTCCTCTTCTCTCTTCACTAGCTCCCCCTTCCTGAACATATCCTGTTTAAACTCCTGGTACTCACATTCAAAACACTCCATGACCAAGCTCCCCCTTACCTCTTGGACCTAATCTCCCTACGCCCTCCTGCACGTGCTCTCTGCTCTTCCTCTGTCCCCTCCCTCACTCTCCCTCGTTTCTCCTGCTCACCTAACCGCCTTCGACTCTTCTCCCTCGCCGCCCCCCATGCCTGGAACTCCCTCCCTACCCACATCCACCTTGTCCCCTCCCTCTGCTCCTTCAAATCCCTCCTCAAGACCCACTTTTTCCTCGCCTCCTTTCCCAATGCCTGCTAGTCATTCCCCATATACTTAGTCTGCCCTCCTCTGCAGACTGCTGCAACCAACCTGATTGCAACCAAGCCAAGCACACGCACCTGAGACTTCGCATCCGCTTGAATGTTTGTTTGTCTTCTCCCCTGTCTCTCCCGCTGTCCCCTCTCCCTGTCTCCCCCTCCTTGTCTTTTAGATTGTAAGCCACAGGCAGGGACCGCGTCTATTTCTATGTTCTGTACAGCACCAGGTCACACGACTGGTGCTATATTAATGTTTATAATAATAATAAACGGGCGACACATTAAATGGTGCTTTTAACCACGCACCCATGTTCAAAGCCTCATGTTAATTTCCTTGCCGGGGGATTGCTTTTCATTAGATTCCCCTGGTGTGGTAACATGGGCAAGCACCCTAAGAACAGAGGTATTTTTTTGCAATGCAAAAACAGATTATACGAACTGTGAGACAGAGGGTGAAAACAGACATTTCTTAAGCATGTCGCAGGGCTGCATAGGTCACCAGTACAGCCCTGTAACATGCAGAAGAAATGTTAAAGCAGTGTTAAAGTAGAGTTAGCGTTATGTCTGTTTTCACCCAGAAACAACCTGTAGATGTGCTCTTGGCCTACACAAGAAGATTTGAAGCTAGCTGTTTTGCTATTGTACACGATAGAATAATAAACTCCTTAGTTTAGTAACTGGAACAAAGCACAATCTATTTGATAAGATTGTGAACTGACATAAAAGTAGATTTGCTGATTTAACAACCTTGGGTATTTTCAGATGGATAGGTAGCTTGCTACAATCCAGAGCTGCTCCAAGGGCCCGCTCCCGCCGTCGCCCATTACCAGCTCTGCTGGGGTCCACATCAGACAGACACCTTACATGGCACCCCACTGCACCATAGAGTTGCAGGTGCTCACCCGACACTCTAGACTGGCACCCGTGACTCCATGGTGCTGAACGGGGCAATGGATGGATGGGCGTGGAGCTGTACTGTGGGATCCGCCCAACAGATGGGCAGCAGTGTCACGTTTGGCCATTGCCCAGGTTTGGACGGTCTGCTCTGCATCCTCCTGGCAGAGCTCCAGGCCCCACATCTGGCAGGTGTCATTTAGATGAACCCGTCAACCCTACCCACCTGTGATGGAGGCATCCACAGCCACCCTCCCCTCCCCTCCCCCCAGAGCTGCTGTCCATCTGTCTACACCCATTGAGAGCTTCCAGTCTTGTTGGGTTTTAATTTTTTTGGTCTCCTTTAGGTTATTTGGACCTAAATAACCTACTTGTTTAGCAGTGTTGTTAATTACAAATATTGTGACTGAGCTAACGCATAAACTTCATGGGGGTGGTTGCGCCACCCCCAATTTTTATTGAGCTCCCCATGGGAAAAAACGTACAAGCAGCAGCATGTCAAAATAAACGTTAATATACGTTTTTCAAGCTAAACATGTTGTTATAGTTTCTACCCAGATTACTAAACGGTTAGATTCTGTGTGTGGTAATCCCCTAAAGTTTGCAAATTTAGAACGGCGGGTGCGTAGCCAGGTCTCGGTCGGTCGCGCTGGAGACACCCGCTTGCCTGAGATGGAAGAGAAGGCTGGATCTGGAGCGCATCAGCGGGGCTGCTGCCCCCCACAACCTTCCACTCCTAGCCGGCTTCTCGGCACCTTCCCCGGCGCCGGTCCGGCGTCTTTCCTCTGCCTTCTGGAAGCCAGTGAGCGGGGCTGATCGGACGGGCTCCCAAGTCAGGCTAACCCCCCGGCTGTAACGCGCTGGAGCGAAAGCAAAGCGGCTCCTCCCTTCAGACCCCCAAGCTGACAGCCTCCCTGCGTCCCAGACAGACAGACGTGCAGCCGGACAGCAGGACCCCTCAGGCGGCCGCCAGCGCCCCCCCCCTTCCCGCCAAAGCCTCCCTCCAGCAGCCCCCGATTCCTGCAGGGCAACATCTGGCTCCACCCTGAGCCCCCAACATCTGCCTGTCTCTCCCCCAACCCGAGCTCCTGGGTCCCCAGCGTCTCCGTCCACCCCCTTCCCCTCTGCTGCTCCCCTCCGCCCGCCCCGCCGGGTCTCGCTCACTCTCCCCGCGGGGGGCAGCTCCAGTCCCGTCCCCACCCTCCAGCGCACAGGGCTGGCTGGAGCGTCGCAGTCTTGAGCCCGAGCGCGCCGCGGAAGGAGCAGAGGCCCCCGATGGTGCTGCCGGGCGGAGGGGGAGGTGCCAGGCGGCTGCTCCTGCCGCTGCTGCTGTCCCGGAGCTTGGCTCCCCTGCTGCTGCTCCTGGCTCTGGGGCACGCCTGGACTTACCGAGAGGAGCCGGAGGAGAGCGACAGGTGGGTCCCTCAGGCGCCGCGCCGGCGGGGACGGATCCCCCGCTGCTGCCGGGCTCGGCTCTGACTGATAACTCAAGCGGCTTCTCTCCTCGCAGGGAGGTTTGCTCGGAGAATAAAATCGCCACCAGCAAGTACCCGTGCCTGAAACCCGGCGGCGAGCTCACCACCTGCTTCAGGTCAGTGCGTGCTCGTCTAGGGGGGCGGGCGGGCTGCCCTGGGGGGGTGTTAGCTGGAGACTGGGGTGCTCTTGTGAGTGCCGATTGGGAGACTCTTGGCTTTGCACTAGATGATTATTTCCTAGTGATTCATCCCACCAAAGTCAAGAGCTGCAAACCGCTTCAGAGTAGCCCCATCGAAGCCCTGTGGAGTAAGGGCTTGAAGGAAGTGGTTTGTAGATTGTGATCAGTGAGGCTTTTTGTGAGTAATTATTTCAGTGTTGTGTGCTATGTTGTATAATTGCTCTGGGACATGGGCAGTAACAGGGCAGTGGTGGTTCTGAGGGGAAGAACCCATTTTTGCCAATGAACCTTGCATCCTGTCTCCCTCAAATTACCCCCAGTTATAAAGTGTGGAAATGCCACTGGATGGGGTCATTGTATTTCACTGGTATGAATGCATATATGAAATTTGTGTGTGGCTTGAGAGTGTGTCTCTGTTGCATGTATGTACATCACGTGTTGGAGGGCAGCTGATTACACTTCATGCTGTAAACATTCATGACAGTCCTATCAAGAAGATGAATGACTGGCTTAAGGTTGCATGTTGTTTATAAAAGTTTTTACTGAAGGCAGCCAGAAATAAATGTTTATTATTTGACTGATGCTGTCATTTTCCCTTGCAAAGACTTTCAGCTGCTGTGTGTGTTTTCGTGCTTACAGGAAGATGGCTTTGTGGAGTGGATAGGACACAATGTGATCCCCGTTTAATCAGGAGGCATTGGGTGAAAACAAATGAGATGTTAGCCCACATTAGCCCACACCAGGTGTGAGTCCACCCACTTGCTTATTAGATGGCTGCCAGATGTTAGCCTGTACCCACCACATGGCCACCACCCACCCCTCAAGGTGCCTCCCAGGACATCGTGGGCCGACTGTGCAGGCGAATCGGGGCTAACGTGTGTCCATATCTCGTCGATTAGCCAGCTGACAGGCGGGCTGGGGAGAGAGGAGAGTGCTAGCATTCCCGGCCAGCTGACAGGCAGACTGGGGAGGGTGCTCCTGGCCAGCTGACAGGCAGTCCGGGGAGAGGGAGAGCAAGGCAGGGGGTGCAGAAAACGGGGTGCTACCCTCCACCCCGGCCCAGAGTGTTCGAGAAGCAACCGTTTCCTCCCCTTCTCGCTGCCGCGAGCACACGAAGCTTGCGCAGGGGGCTGTCCGTTTATTAGATTGGACACACTAAACCTGAGCTTGGGGGAGTGGTAAGTGGCTGCACAGACTGAACACGGCCTCCGGTGGGCTAACTTCCCTCCCGTCTGTTTTCACCCATTGGGTGTGGCTGATTCACTACCTTGGGGCGGGTTGTATTGCTAATATTGTTTTGCTTTTATCATGTCAAACCTACTGCTCCTTTTGAGAGCCTGACTGATTGTACCGGACAATGAAATGCTTAGTTCTTGCACAGAAAGGCACAGTGAGATGGAGCAGATGCACAAGCTTCCTCATGCTGTCCTGAAAGTATTTGCTGCTTGACAGAGAGTCACCTGCTGACTAGGATGAAGGGATGCTGGTAATTCAATATATTTGTGTCCCTCTATAAACGTGGGCCTCTCAGCTCTCATTACCAGCAAAGGTGGTAATTAACACCAAATACATTTTCTTTTGTAACCTAGATACCTGTGTAACATAAATACTCAAATGACTGAAATCCCCAGTGTAACGTATGAACATAACTTTTGGTATCTGCTGAATTTCTTCTTCTCTGCCAGACTGTTTCTAGAAGTGATATGCTCCATGCTGTGCATGGGTGCAATCTAAGGGATTAACATTGATATACACATTTGTGTCATGGTGATCCGAGACTTCCTCTCTCTGCCTGAACTGCTGCAGCACTTAAAGTCAGCTGGTGCAGCCTTTAGCTGCCTATCTTTGTAGATAGCAGGCAGGGTGGTCCTAGTGGAGGGTTGTGGACTGTGGTACTAACTTTCTTTGTTGATGGGAAGGATCCTGCGTTTAACCTTTGAGTCATGATGGAAATTTGGGGAGACTGCTCTTTATTTCCAGTTGCTTGTAACAGAAAAAAATAATAATCAGAATTGTAACAAATTGTGTTTCTGAGTATCATAAATGAATGCAGAGACTTAGTCAGCAGGCATGTGTCTTCTATAAATCTAAATAAACAACAAATAGCTCGTTACCAACCTTCTCTGAGTAATGTGATCCCCTGCAGATGATTTTTAACCTATGAAAGACATTTCCTATCATGAACCTCCTTCTAGATGCAGCTGCGTTAGTGTGTGGGAAGTTAGTATTCTCATCAAAATATAGATTACAATGTCACAAAGCATCTTAATACTGCTGAACAGGCATTGCAGGAATTAATGTCATGATGATGAAAAGCATGGGCAACTTAAAAAACTTTCAGTGAAGAATTGCTTTTTTTGCACTTTGACCACTTAGTACAGAGGCTCTGAAGTTGTGAGTCAAAGGCCCTTTTTACATGAGTCGAGCCCACGTAGATCTGCGGCCTGCGCAGGAGTGGGCGCGCCTGTGTGACCGTGGGCGGGTGGGTGGGGGTGCATGCGCACTCGCGCGGCACACCCCTCTGCACCCACCTCCACCCATAGCCCACCCGCGGAGCAATTGGCCAGAACAGCGATTGTTCTGTGTGTGGAGGTGGGTGGAGCTGGGAGTGCATCAGTGTAATGCCTCCCCCTCACCTTCACCCCGGCGCCGGCATGCCCACCCATTTAAAAAGGGCTAAAACTCCAAGTGAAGTCAAGCCTCCTGTGTATGCGGTTATGATCCACTGATGTTTGATGTACTTTATGTTCTTTGTTAGTGTTAGTTGTTAAATCATGGAAATATATTTTAAGTCTCAAAATAGGGTCACCAGGCAAAATGGTTTGAAAATGTAACTTAGCACATTCTTCCTGTCTGACCAATAGCGCACATTTTGGGCTAGATACTGGCTGGTCTTGTGCAACTGTGTAAAAGGCAACGACTGTCTAGTCTCTGCACTTCCAGTGTGATACACGCTCTGAAGGTTCTAAGCTTTCTTCAGCATCAGCTCCCAATTGCCTTGTTTCTGTTCCTCTGCTTCCCCCCCCCCCTTTTATTCTGCATGATTCTTAAGAGGGGCATAGCTAGGTGGGAATGGGCCCTGGTGCAGAAGATGGCATGGATCTCCTACTGGGGCACTCAGCTCCAGAGTGTGTGTTTACATATTTATTTATTAAAAACTCTTACTATCCCGCCCCTCCTCCCACAGACAGCTCGGGGCAGCATACAATCAATAAAATACTAATAAAACCACAAAACATCATAAAAGGAGGATACTAAAACAACTCCCCCAACCCATTCCCCCCCCCCCCCA
>QEPC01002120.1:1871437-1910331 GCA_003113815.1 Sphenodon punctatus | reverse complement strand
GGAGGCAGTCGCGAAGGCTGCCTTCTGCCAGTTGCATCTGGTGCGGAGGCTGCGTCCGTACGTCTCCAGCCCGGACCTGGCCTCCCTCATCCATGCCTTCGTCACCTTGAGGCTGGACTACTGCAACGTGCTCTACGTGAGGCTTCCCTTGTTCCTGGTTTGGAGGCTGCAGCTAGTGCAGAATGTGGCGACCCAGCTCCTCTTGGGGACGGGTCTTCAGGAGCACATACCTGTGCTCCCAACTCTGCACTGGTTGCCAATAGTGTGCCGAGGCAGGTTCAAGGTTTTGGTGTTGATCTATAAGGCCCTTCACGGTCTGGGCCCCTTGTACCCCAGGGACCTCCGCGCCCCAGAGAGGCTCCTTCGGTCTGCCAGGGGTGCCTTCTTGGAGGTCCCCCGCGTTAAGCGGGGGGCCACAATGGAGAGGGCATTCTCGGTGGCCGCACTGCACCCTTGGAACTCCCTCCCAGAGGAAGCTCGCCTGGCCCCAAGCCTTTTGACATTCTGGCAAAGTTGTAAAACCTGGCTGTTTGCCCAGGCCTTTGGGGAGGGGGGAGGGTGGGTTAGGTTTTTTTTATCTCCCTTACCCTATTTATTGCTTTATCATGATTCCCGGCCCTGTTTTAATACTTTTAATGTATTTTGGAATGTTTTAACTGTTTTTAGATGTATTTTATATATGTGGTCTTTATTGTAAGCCGCCCTGAGCTGTTTTAGGAGGGGCGGGGTAGACATTTGATAAATAAATAAATAAAAATAAAAATGTATGAACTCAAACATATATCTGGTTGAGGGGGAGAGTGGCTCAGCTGCTGTCGAAGCTCCAGTGCAGGGGCAGAGCCGGCTGCAGTGCTTAGTTCTATCGGCTGCTGCAGGGACAGGGTAAACCTCGGTGGAGGGGGGGGAGGGAAGAGGATTTCTTCATAGGGAGGCAAAATATCTTCTCTCTCCAGCCAGCCCCTCCCTTTATCTCATTCTGCGGCCTCCAGCCTCCTTTGACTGGCTTTTCTGCCCCAGCACATGCACTGCTGTTCCTAGCTCCCACCTCCCTTCAGAGCCCCTGTTTGGCTCCTTGCCACCAGGGTTGGGGCCAAACAGGCTAGAGGAGGGCAGGGCCAGCGATGGGGGTGCAGCTGCAGTGGCATGCGCAGGCACTCTAGTGGTGCAGCTGTGCACGCCACAAGGGGTTTTTGGTGGGGTTTGCCACAGTTCTGGAGTGCTCTGTATTGGTTTGGACCATGCAGCACTGGAAACATGGGGCAAGGGTCCAAGATCCAATGCAGTGCCTGACAAATCAGGACAGGTGGAAGGTCTGCTGTTCTTTGGTGTTCATTTTAGTGGACGGTGTGTACCTACTAGCCATGTGCAAAACGCGTAATGACTCCCCCACATTCTTAGGGTATCTGAGAGCACCAACCTGCAATCCAGTCCCACTCTAGAAGGTTTTGTGTGTGCACTGATTCATAATTTTGCACAGGGCCCAACAATTCCTAGTGTTGCTTCTGGCAACAAGGCCCGGCCTATGACTGGCGTTCTTTGGCATTTCTGTAAGAAGTATAACAAATAATAAACAATATGTTGTTGTAAAGTAGCTGGGTACTGAATTATAGTAGTAACCTTCCTCAAAGAGTGGGTAGTATTGAACATGAATAGAGGGGCAGTGAGGGCAGAAAATATCGACTCCTTGAGTACTAATTATCCCTATCAGCCCTTTCCCCCTCAGAATAAAGACAGTGCAGAATTTTACAACAATAGAGATTGAACCATTACTGATATTGTCAGTTCCCTTATCTTATTGTACAAATATTTTTATTATACATATTTTGTTCATAATAATATACATATAATTTTGTTCATAATAATTTAATTTGTTCATAAAAATATTTATATTATACATACATTTTGTTCATAATAATTTATATTATATGTATAATTTTGTTCAGCAGCTCCTTAGGCAGTAGTATATACAGTTTTACAGGTGCTAGATTCTGGCTTTTGAAAGTTACTCGAAACCTGATAGCAAAGATAGTGAAAGTATAAGGCAGAGATAAATTCATGCTTGTGTTTCTTGCTAATCGGAGTGCTAACTGGAAATCACATTTTGGAAAAGGGCTTCCTTTAATTCTTTTGAATGGTGTTGCTATCAAAATCCCTTTTATGTGTGACAGACCCTATCATTTTACACATTCTTAAAGGATAAAAGTTTTTGCAAGTAGGCTAGAACTGAGCTGCACCAGAAAGGGCAGCACTTTCACTGATATGTCCCCTGAGACCATATTCAGTTGCTGGTTCCCAGAGTCCCCAAAGAGCATGCTGAAATACTTCCAAGTTAATTGGACAACTTGCATTTGTAAAGCTTCCAGCTAGAAAGCAAAGGTGTCACTTTATCTCAAAGTATCATCTTTGTCCAGATGGCATTTTTATTTCTGGTATCTTTTGATTCAAAATTTTTGACCTTATTTTTAGTGGAATCAATATAAAGCTAATTGTCGTTTACACATGACATGGTTAACAAGGCATTTATGCAGTTTGGGGAAATGATGCATAAACCACGAACTTTTAGGGATATCTAACAGTAAGTTTACTGAGAGCTCTAGAGAGAAGAAGAGATGGCCTTGGTTATGTTTTTTCTGTACTTTGTTTTTCTTTTAGCAGAGTAAGCAGCCATAGCATCTGTAACTTCACTTCTGCCAAGATAACGTCTTGTGTTTCTCCATGAACGAATAGTTCTTCATGTGTAGTTTCACTATAAATATCAATGGGTTGCTAGGTTTTCAAGTTACTGTTTGCGGAGTGTCTACTACATTGTGGAGATTACTGTCAATAAATAATGTATGACCGTTTTCACGCGAGACGCCCCCACCCAGTTTTGCTGTGTGGAGATGGGTGGAGGCACCTGTGGGAATGCCGCAGGGGATGGGTGGGGATGCGTGTGCACTCCCGTGCTAAACCCATCTCCCCCCATCACCCATGCACAGAGCAATGGCCTCCAATGCCGGTTGTTCCGTGGGTGGAGATGGGTACGCACCCGTGCAAACAGGCTCACACCCACCTCCACCCATCACTGGCGCACACCCATCCCCCCACCTACTGTGGCCCGTTTGGAAAGGACCAGTGTTATTTGGTAATAAGTTTGAAAAATTAGAATTTCTGAATTTAGGTAGGTTCCATTTTCCTTATAGAAAAGCATGCAAGATGTCACATTTTTAAAATACCTAAATAGGTATATGAACTCATCAGAATCACAAGGACTGTAAACTCAGAATGCTATGGAACTTGCAAAAGGCATTTTGTTTTACATTTACAGACGGGGCTCTCTTGTCTCCAGTTAGGCCCATGTACTTGGAAAGCACAGCTCCTGGTGACAAGGTATTATGTTTGTTTTACTAGCATACATGCCAATCAGTAGATGTAGATGAGGAGTCTGTCAGCTCCCCCAAAAGGTGTTTTGCAGCAAAAAATAAAATTTACAACATAGACCATTTTCACACAAGACACTCTCCACCCACTAACCACCCGCTCGCTATACATGTTGCAGGGCTGCAGTATTGCCATACAGGTGCCCTGTAACATGTATAGCGGGTGGAAGGTGGGTGGTGTCTTGTTTGAAAACATGTATATATACGCACAAACCTCAGGTCCCAAACATTTTGGTTAAGCACTTTTTGTGGTAGATTTACAAAGCCAAAACCAACATTTTGATTCAGGGGAATTAGGTCCCAAGGGGCTGCAATCCTTGAGCCATATACTATTTATTTATTATTAAAATTTATATGCCACCCCCTCCTGCTACAAGCATCTCGGGGTGGCTAACAACATTTTAACACACATAACTAAAATACAATTAAAATAACCTAAAACCCCCAGATTAAAATAACCCAACCCAACCCCCCTGCCCACTACCTGTCTCCCCCACTCCTACCCACTCCCTTCCCCGAAGTCCTGGACGAACAGCCAGGTCTTACAGGTCCGGCGGAAGGCCAGCAGACTTGGGGCCAGTCGCGCTTCCTCCGAGAAGCCGTGGTGCGACCACCAAGAACGCCTTCTCCACTGTGGCCCCCCGACTAACCTGGGCGACCTCCAAGAAGGCGCCCCTGGCAGACCGTAAGGATCGCCTCAGGACCTGAGGAGTGAGGAGGTCTCTCAGATAGGAGGGGTCAAAGCCATATAGGGCTTTAAAGGTTAAAACCAGCACCTTGAATCAGGCTCGGAATGCTATAGGCAACCAGTGCAGAGCTCAGAGCACTGGTGTTATGTTACCCCCAGAACAGCCCATTTCAATGGTACTACGCCAGAATACGTGGTTTGAGGGCTGTAGCCCAAGCGTCATTTTGGTTTTGAAAAATCTAACCCTTAGATATTACAGTGACAGGTGGTATAAATAAATAAGTTTAAAATATTTCTACAACAGTTAGATACGCTTGCTTACTCGTACACACATCTTCACACAAAGATATTTGTTTCGTGTTATACACGAAATTTTTCAGTAACTAATGGTAAAAGTTTATATTGTAAGTCCCTGAGGTTATCTGTCTGGGAAACCTTTTAAGTCTCTCTAGAGCGTCAAAACCTACACTTTTCTCATAAAACAGAGGGTTTAAGGTCCCTGATGGACCATGGTGCCATGGATTGAATTCAGTCACAGAATTCTAGATCATAGAGGGGAAAACCCAATTTCTTTATTGTAGCTCCCTTTTCTCCAAGCAGCGGTGGGAAGCTTTAGGGGACTTCACAGGGTTTGATTCTTTCTCAGGAGAGAGGACCTGAGGCTTGTGCTGTTTTGTAGAAGTCTGTTTATTTGGGAAATTGCATGTTGAGGGAAGCTGGGTGGGAAGCGGTGCTCTTCCTGAGACGGAATTGCTGCAGCCTCCACAGTCACCCAAACGGAGTCCTCCAAACTACTTCTCTATTTGCAGTTTTCCCAGCAGCAGATAGTCTCTGGTCACTTTCACATGTTACCTGGAAGGGGGGAAGACTTCCATCAGAGCAATTGTGGCTCTCTTATGACTGGAATTAGTGCTCGTGAGAACGCACTATGCTGCCTTTATGCGGTGAGAACAGGGTTCTAAATGTTACTTTTACAATGACTGGTGTTCTCGCCGCATGAAAGCAGAATAATGCATTCTAACGTGCACTAATTCCTGTCATAAGAGAGCTGCAATTGCCCCGCGCCCCCCCATGTAACGTGTGAAAGTGGCCTCTGTCTCAGGCAAGCCTCCTGACCTTTCCCTGCAGGCTCAAGCACATGATCCCCCCAGCTCTCATTTGCCCACTCAGGAAGCCCTGTTTATGCTATGAGATGCTGCTATGCCATGCCATACTGTTGAGTTGAGTTAGGTGTAACCCTACTTCCTGTCGCTCCAGGTGCATAGTTAGATAAAGGGCTTGTTCTCACAACACCCGAAACACGAGGGGGAAGCTCATGGAGGGTGGCCTGTGCTGCCTGGCTTCTGGCTAAATAGGGAGTTTCTCCCTCCACGGTAGCTTGGCCAGGCTTCCTAGCCAAAGGAGACGTATAATGCTCAGCCAATAACGCGCACACACACCCAGTAGGGTAAAAAGGAAACTTAGACTTTACTGGTACATATAAAAAGGAATAAAAGTATAGAACTAGGGGTTGATAACCCTTTGAGCAAAGCAAGTCCGGTTTGCGGAATGGTACCCCATTTGGGACTCGCCTATCTAGTACAGTATCTGGAGTAGCAGGCAGGCAAGCAGTTACTCACACAGGGTTAGTCCTCCTGGTCTGATCTCCATAGGTGATGGTTTCCCTATGGGCTCCAAGTCCTTGTTCTGGCAAGGCCAGAGTTACAGAGTTCACAGTCGCAACACACACTCCATCAGAGTCCCAGAGAAGAGAGAGCAAAAATGGAGAGGGTCTGAGGCTTTTGAAGCTCCTTTCCCCCTCTCTGTGATTTGTCCAGGTAAGTCACCTGGCCCAGTGACAAATTCCACTTGACCAGTCCAAGCCAATCAGATTCCTGTTTCCTGCTGGCTGTAGATAATCCCTGAGGAATTCCTGGAATGTGGGGTCCTGAACATGTGCTCATTTAGAGGCCTAGTTAAAGGTTACAGCCTGCCTCGCAGTTTCAGGCGGGCGTCTGTGCCAGTGCCAGTGCATTTTGCCACAGTGCACACAGGTGCTGACCCATCCCCCCGCATGGAGCAACCTGTTTTTTCACAGGTTTCTCTGTGCAGGGGTGATGGGTGGAGGTGTGTGTTACACAGGAGCGCACAAGCAACTGCTTTCATACGAGATGCACCCACCCGTGCCACTACGTGGGTGCGTCTCGTGGTAAAAGAGGTCACACACGTGCTCTCACCTCACACACACTCATTCTAACTGATCTCACACACAACCATTTGGACACAGTACACACATGCTCTCACCTCACACACTTAGGGCGAATTCACACGTGCAGCAATTATCTGGATTTTAAAAAACTGGTTCTCAATAGTTCGCTGTTAACAAGTCCTGTTGCATTCACATGCATGCCATACCGATTTTAAGTACAGCGAAATAATGCATTCAGACCTTCTTGTAGTGCGTGCTTACCCGGCTGCTCAGTGCGATTCAGTTACAGGAAGTGGCCTGTGGGGAGCCAGAAGGTTGCTACTTTGTAGCAAAGTACAACTTTGCTACAACCTTTGCTGCAACTTTGCAAACTTTGCAACAACCTTTGCTACAACCTTTGTAGCAAAGGTTGCTACTTTGTAGAATCAGGGAGTAAAGAGGGAGAGCCTGAGGCTGCTGGAAAGAAGCCCCTCGCATTCTCTCCCTGGTTTCTTTCCGGTATCCCGCTGCTGCTACTGCTGCAGCACTACGGTAGAGGCAGAGGCAGATGATTGAAAGTCCCTTGGAGGGAAGAACTTTTTTGGGGAGAAGCATGGAGGGGAAACATGGAGGGGAAGAACTTTTTTGGGGAGAAGCTGGCTGCAGCCTGCACCCAGCGAGGCAACTACAGGGCTCCAGCTGGTCTCACTGCTTCCGGTAGGGGCAGGAGTAAAACAGCGCACTTGGAAGCACGGTTGCATTCACATCAGAAAAGATTACACACTAGTTAAAACCAGTACGATGTTGCTTTCACACTGCTGTTAAGTGCGGATTTATTGAAAACGGACAGCAAAAAGGTAGGTTTGAGTAGCTTTTCAACACGCATTGCTTTAGTGCGATATTGACTCCATTTAATCGAATTTAAGTGTTCAGACAGGCATGAAACATTCGTTTTTTTTTAAAAATCGCACAAATCAGAACGTCTGAATCCCCCCTTACTCAAATTGATCAGTCACGCACACTAGGTCAGGGGCATGGCTAGGGTGCAATGGACCCCAGGCCAAGAAGTCAAGATGGGTCCTCCTCTTTGTGTCCTGCCAGCGGGCCTAGGGATGCTGCACAGCTCGGTGGGCCTGGGGGTGCTGCTATCAAACACACAAGACACTCAAAATGCAGCCAGCCTATTAATTGCATTATGCCATGAAAAGAGACATATATACCAGTTCAGTTGTGCCTCCATAATCAATTCATGCTGCCCCCACCCCATAACCAGTTCATTTGCACCCCCACCCCCTGTATAATCAATTCACACTGCCTCCCATCCATAACCATTACATTTGTGCCCCCAGGGCAGCGTGAACTGATTATATGGGGGGTACAAATGAAATGGTTATGCGGTGGGAGTTTAAAGACAGTAGTCCTGTTATCAATAACTTCGTTAAGAAGAGTTAGTGAAATAGCAGCCATAATAATCTCAGAACCATATTTGCAGATTTTCCAAGATAGAATAGATATTGCTTTACATCCTAAATTCCTACCTAAGATAGTATAAGTAAGACAGTTGTGTGAATGTGGCCCTTTTTAAACGGGCCTCTCCCACCCATGAACATGCAGATTTGTGCATGTTCATGGGTGGCAGAACCCTGTGTGAATGACGCAGTGCGCGTGCCTGCAGTGAGTGAGGGTGCGTGCGCACACCTGCCTAACATGCATCCCTACTTATCTCCCATCTCTCCCCCATGCACAGAGCAACCGGGGAAAACGGCGGTTGCTCCGTGGGTGTGGATGAGTGGGGGGTGAGTGGGGATGTGTGTGCGGCCATGTGGATGTTCCGCCCACGGACCCACCACTCGGTGGAACCATGTAAAAACAGTCGGGGAGGAGCCACTCGAGGAAGAACAGAAGGTTGGTGCCTTGTAAAGAAGGTTCTTCGAGATGGTCCAAACATTCTCACAACACCCACCCTTTTAGTCCCGCATGGAATTTTCTTATATTCCTAGAAAAGGTTGGAAGGAACTGTCATTCTGAGGGGGAGAGTGCTTTTTATACTAGAGGAGCTCAAGACTATCACGTAGTCTATTATTTGAATATGGTGAGCATGTACAACCCTGTTGTGAGAATTGTGAAAGCCATCTCGAAGAACCGTCTTTACAAGGCAACAACCTTCTGATCATTCGCATGAGGAGTTTGTAAACAAACAGTGTTACTGCTGCTGCTGCAGCACTACTAGCAGGCAGAGGCAGGTGAGGGATGGGAACCCCCCAATCTTCAGCCCCCAGCCCGCCCCTGGACTCCCCTTCATTGTTTGTAATCACAGAACACATGTATGACTGGAGGAAAGCTAGAATGGTCGCCAACCAAAGTTTTTGCTCTGCTGACTCCCATTGAACAGCATAGGCGCTGTTCAGTTAGAGTTTGCTACCATCTTAACAATAGGGACACGACCGTGGCTCTACAATTCCTGTCTTAATCTGATGCAGCACTGCATGGCTCTTCTTTATGGTCTTCCTATGTGTGTATATATCTGCGCTGCTGTACTGTGTGGTGGAGACAGGAACACATGAGAAACTTGCACTGCATACCTCTCTTCACGTCTTAGTACTGCCCTGCAGGAAAGAAGCCCACGCCACACGCTACACGAGCTGGACATTTTGGGTAAAGGTGCCCTCACTGCCCGGGCCGGCCTTAGTGTAAGCGGGCCCCAGGACAGGGAACAAATGCGGGGCCCCTACCTTCCTCCGGGCCTAGGGGCGCTCCTCAGCTCAGGGTGCCTCTCCCTCACTCCTGCTGGACCCCCTCCGCTGCCTGCCGGTCAGAGTCGGCCGGGGCACCGTGCTCGGGGTCCCCAGCTCCCGGCCGCTGTCAGGCTGGGAGCTAGGGACCCCGAGTGTGCCCCCGCCCATGAGTGGGGCCTGGGGCGGCTTCCCCGAGCCGCCCTGTGGAAGGGCCGGCCCTGCTCACTGCACAAATACAGCAGATGTGTGTAGAGCTGAAACTCGATTCTCGTATTCTAACTTTTCTCAGTGAGACCCAGGATTCTTAGCTTGTTCTTGCAAACGAGAATGAGTTGTAACCCAGGCCCAAACCCTGTCTGACTCACTTGGCTGTCTTTCAGAGTCTGGGGCTGCTCCTGCTACCAGACTGCTCTCCCCGCTCAGCTTCTCTGTGGCGGCAGGGGGGAATGTGAGGAGGCAGTTTCCTATCTTGCCATTTTTGAAAAGGGCTGTACATGCTCAGAACAGCCCCCGTGAGACAATTTTGCATACGTGCAGTGATTTTATTTTATTTTTTTGTGAGACATCTTGCGAGATTCCGTACTGTAGCCGAGATGTCGGTGAGATCTCGTTCCTGACTGAAATCTTGTGAGATCTCATGAGAATCAAATTTGATTCTTATTTCAGCCCTAGTAGTGTGAGCCAGAGCCTCAGATTCCTTATGGCAGGGGTGGACTACCTTTCTTCTCTGAGGGGCCACTTTGAAAATTAGTACACACTCCATAGGCCACATAGAAGTAAGGGGTGTCCTCAAGAATAGAAGGGTCTAGATCATGGATCTGTACCATGGATTCTGTCTCCCATCCTTATGTGCATGCCTTCATCTCTGCTCACTTAATGTGAGCTCAGTTTTTCAGTGCTTTGGTGTAGGAACTGGATCCAAGGGGCATCCATATGAAAACTTACTGGGGGTCACATTTGGCCTCGGCTGGAGGTTCCCAACTCCTGCTTTATGGGTAGGTGTACAACCATAAAATAATTTAGAGGGTGGAGTGTAGCAGGGTTCCACTTACAAGTGTATACAGGATCAAGGTCCAGGAGGACAGACACTCAAGGGTTAAGTCCATAAACAGTTGATTAATGGCTATCGGCCTGTCTCTAACCTTCCCTTTTTAGGGAAGGTTATTGAGCGGGTTGTGGCTCAGCAGCTGTGGGAGCGTCTGGACTGCACTGGTTTCCTGGATCCCTTGCAGTCTGACTTTTGTTCGCGTTACGGCGCCAAGACTGCATTAGTGACTTTGGTCGATGACCTTCGCTGAGAGTTGGATCAGGGTTGATCGGCCCTGTTAATCCTATTAGATCTGTTGGCTGCCTTTGATACAGTTGATCATGAGATGTTGGTGACCTGGTTGTGGGACTATGCTGGGGTAGGCAGACATGTTCTTGAATGGTTCCGCTCTTTCCTGCTCAGGAGAACCCAGCGAGTGGTGCTTGGGGATTGTTCTTCATCTCCCCGGGACCTCTCGTGTGGAGTTCTGCAAGGTTCCATTCTGTCCCCTCTCCTGTTCAACGTGTATATGCAGCCGTTGGATGAGGTTGTGAGATGGTTTGGGGTGCAGTGTCACCAGTATGCTGATGACACCCAGCTCTACCTCTCCTTTTCATCCGACCGAGACCTGGCAGTCTCGGTGCTTACCTGATGTCTGGCAGCTGTTGGGGAGTGGATGATGGCGAGCTGACTGAGGCTGAATCCTGACAAGTTAGTGAGGAGGGTGGTGGGTGTGGCATCCCTCATCATTGATGGGATTTGCCCCTTGCTGTTCTCCCAGTTTCGGAGTCTGGGGGTGCTCCTCTATTCCCAACTCCATCTGGATTCCCAAGTGGCAGCTGTGGTGAGGAGTGCTTTTCGACAGTTACATCTGGTACGGCGACTTCGGCTGTATGCCTCAGACACTGACCTGGCCAATGTCATTCATGCCTTCATCACCTCAAGACTGGACTATTGTAACATGCTCTACATGGGACTACCCTTGGTGACGGTTCGGAGGCTGCAGCTAGTGCAGAATGTGGCGGCCCATCTCCTTACAGGGATGGGTTGCTGTGAGCACATTATACCAGTGCTCTGTGCTCTGTACTGGTTGCCTATAGTCTTCCGGGCCCAATTCAAGGTGTTGGTACTTACCTATAAAGCCCTATACAGTCTAGGCCCTGCCTATCTGCAGGATCACCTCACTCTCTGTGTCCTGGATCAACCCATGCGATCTTCTGGGGGCACCCTTCTTGAGGTCATCTGGGGGGCCACGATGGGGAGGGCATGCTTGATGGTGGTGCCTAGGCTGTGGAACTCCCTTCTGGTGGAGGCCCGGGTGACCCCGGACTCACCTCGTTTCAATGGCCGTGCAAGTCCTGGCTGTTCTACCAGGCCTTTGGTGAGGGAGATGGGTAGGGTGGGTGGGGTGGGGTGAAGGGTTTTATGCCACCCCTTTATGACTGAATTGTTTTATGGTTTTATGTGATTTTTGGTTTTAATGATTTTAAAGTATGTTTTGTAAGCTGCCTTGAGCTGTATACAGGAGAGGCGGGGTAGAAATTTTGTAAAATAAAATAAATAAATAAATTAACATAATGTAGTCCAGCTCTAAGCCAGGCATCCAACCTCTGTTCACCCACTGTCCATACTGCAGAGCCTAGCCTAACAGAGTCCCTGGCTGGCTCTCCCACAACCCACATCAGGAATCCTTTGTTCAGGGTCCACTTGGCCAGTCACGATACACACTCCTCAGTAGCCAGGAACAGACTGCCTTCGCCTTCCTCTCCCGTCTTCTTTTCTACAGGTAGCCCCACCCATTTACTTCCTGTTTCCTGCCCAGCAGCCATCTTAGGTGGTTCTCTTAGGGCAGGCACCATCATGTAGCCCTCTTAAAGGTATACCAACCTAACTGTGACCTACTTTGCCACATGGAGGTGGGAGTGTGATGACTCAGACCGTTTTGCTGAAGCGCCTCCTGAACGCTGCGTTCAAAGACAAGCGGCCGGAAGTGACGTGTCCCCATTGCTGCCGCCAGTGGCGGGGGGAGACACGGGGCTTTTGAGCGTCGCGTTATCAAGACTTGAATTTTCTGGCTTTCAGAACGCGCCGCTAGAAAGCCCCGTGTCTCCCCCTGCCGCCGCCGCCGGCAATGGGGACACGTCACTTCGGCCGCTCATCTTTGAAGGTGGCGTTCAGGAGGCACTTCAGCCCTCCTCGTCTAAAAACGGTGTAAGTGTTCTTGGAGCAATGGTTCTGTGTTGTTTTGTACAGCATGAGAGCAAGGTGCTCAGCAGCTGTTGCCTGAGATCAGAGGTAGGGAGCGAGATTACAATACTCGTCTCAGGAGTAAGAGTAGAACTAACACTGTGTTGTTCCACCATCACCACCTCTGGGCGATGAGGTACACAGAACCAACCGGAGTACACTCCATTGGTTTTCCTAATGCATCCCTCTGCCAGCAAGTTTTTAAATTTGCAAACATAATTGAGGTTCGGGGGGGAATAAAAACAAAAAATCTTAACACACCATAGTATTTTAGACAATACTGGCTAAAATAGATAAAGATGGAGGCAAAATAGTTCAGATGATATAACTACTGTTGGAGTATGTGCATGTTTTGGACCTACATAGGGCCCTTTGTCAGACATGTGACTTATTACATGCCTGACAAAGGGCTCTGTGTGGCCTGAAAGCTTGCACACTTTTCCCAACAGTAGTTGGTCCAATAAATGATGATCTACTTTGATTATCTCTGTCTCTTGCATTTGGGACAATCTCCCTGTGAGTCATTCCCAGGCTCCCGACAGTAAAGGGTTTTGTTCCCCAATCCTATCTGGCTAATGGCTGCTAATGGACCTATCTTCCAGAAACTTGTCCAAACCTCTTTTAAACTCAGCTATACTGCTGGCCTTGACCACCTCCTCTGGCAGTAAATTCCACAACCTAATTGTATGCTGAGTGAAAAAATACTCTCTTTTGCTTGTTTTTACTCTGCCACCTGTGAGTTTCATGAAGTGTCCCCTAGTTTTAGTACTAGTTGAGAGGGTAAATAACCGTTCCGTTTACAAGTTCCACACCACTCATGATTTTATAGACCTCTATCATATCTCCTCTCAGCCGTCTCTTTTCCAAGCTGAAGAACCCCAATCTATCAAGACTCTCCTCATACGGGTGCTGTTCCATACCCTTGATCATTTTTGTTGCCTTTCTCTGTACCTTTTCTAGTTCCGCCATGTCTTTTTTGAGATGGGGCGACCAGAACTGCACACAATATTCAAGGTGCGGTTGCGCCATTGATTTGTATTGAGGCATTATGACATCCTCAGTTTTATTCTCTATTCCCTTGTGAATAATTCCTAACATTCTATTTGCTTTTTTGACTGTTGTGGCACACTGGGCTGAGGATTTCAGTGTATTAGCCACAATCACTCCCAGATCCTTTTCCTGAGTGGTAACTCCTAGTTTAGTACCCAGCATTGTGTACTCACAATTTGGATTATTTTTCCCAATGTGCATCACTTTGTACTTGTCCACATTAAATCTCAGTCTTGTAAGATCTTGCTGCAGCTCTTCACAGTCTGCTTGTGTTCTGACTACTCTGAATAACTTGGTGTCATCTGCAAATTTGATCACCTCACTCTTAACACCCCTTTCCAGATCGTTAATGACTACATTGAAAAGAACTGGTCCCAGTACAGATCCTTGGGGCACACCACTTTTTACGTCCCTCTATTGTGAAAACTGTCAGTTTAGTCCCACACTTTGCTTCCTATCCTTTAACCAGTTACAAATCCATAGCAAAACACTACCTCCTATCCCATGACTTTTTAATTTTCTCAAGAGTCGTTTATGTGGGACCTTATCAAAAGCTTTCTGGAAATTCAGGTGGTATACTATATCTGCTGGGTCTCCCCTGTCCACATGTGCCCTCAAAGAATTCCAAGAGATTAGTGAGGCATGACTTCCCTTTGCTAAATCCATGCTGACTCTTTGCCATTAAGCCATGTTTATCAATATGCCCAGTGATTCTGTTCTTAATGATAGTCTCCACCATTTTGCCCGGCACGGACGTCAAGCTTACCTGTTGCCACCTCCTGTCTGTTGGCTTGGGCCATGGTGCACCATCTCCATCGGTTGGGGTGGGCTCTGCATGCGTTCAGGTCCTCTGGGACCATAGCGTTCCGGGAGCAGCAGCTAGTGGTCTGGGGAACAACCACATCTCCGTGGTGGTGAGACCATGGCAGTGGTCTGTTTATTGGGGTGTCACGCTCAGTCCTGCGTGGAGGCTCGGTGGAGCAACCCGATGCTCCAACTGGCTCCAGCCCTGTCTGTTTTCACCCACAGTTTTACCCCCTGTGTAATGAAGCAATATAATTTTGACCTTCCTGTGAGCTGGTGTAATTACAGCAAGTAATGCATCGAGGCAGAAACTCTTACATGTAAAAGATGAGGTCTGGCAGCTAGCTGTCCATGTAGACAGGATGTTCTTGTGATTCGCATCAAAGAAGTCCTCAGAACTTGAACATTGGCAAGCCGTGAACTATCTGATAAGTGCCTTCCTTGGTGGTTTGATCAAGAATGAAAGCCAGGTGCATTACATTATGGTTTTGATCTATAGAATATAGTGTTAAATAGGAACTGACTTTCAGGACATGCTGGCTAGTACAAAGACTCCAGACCAATGAAATAGTACCTCAGAGACCCACCGTGACTGTTGTAAAGTATGTAGTAAATAAATATAGGCCACCAGAGGGACCATGGCTTATATAATTATGCTAGGTATTACATATCCTCTTAAGGATATACTGTTTTATCTTTAATTTTTTTTTTTTATCACATTGTGTTTGAAATAAAATAGGGAGACTGTTGTCTAGATATTGTGAGTAGTAACTGTTTATATTGAGTAACACGCAGAGATTCTAATTGAGATCAGGATTCTATTATGCTAGGTGCTTATATATACAGGGCTGTAAAAATCCACACACCTGCTATCTTTTGTTGAGGATACGTTTGGAGCTGGCAATTGGATTTTTTACAGCCCTTGACACCATTCCCAACTACACGTTCGAACCTGACAAGTAGACTTTTATGGCCGGTTAGTGAATTATTTATGTATTTTTATATTCCTGCATATATATGTCTCTTATATGCACACAGCAAAAGAAAGTCCCTGTCCCACCCAGTCTCTACAGCCTAAACACATGCAGCAAATACAGTTTGGGAGAAAGGAGACATTATTATGTTCTCCTTGGTTTTAAGTCTGCTGGGGCAGGAATACTATCTATAACGATTGTAAAGCACCAAGTATATTGCTCTTGCTATATAAATACTTAATTAATTTTGTAGCTGCAGAACTGGGACATAGAAATCAGCAGAGTCCCTAATTTTGAAAACACTAAAATATATATTAAATCTGTTGCTACTTATACTTTTTTTGGCATCACGTCATAGAGCAACGTTGTTGAACTGTTGATTTGTATGTTTTTTTAGGCTCTTTACTTTTTATTCTTATGTCATTGATTTTATTTGTTTCAAAGTTGTGAATGCCTAAATGTGCAATAAACATTTCAATTCAATTCAATTCAATTCAATTCAATTCAAATTTGAAAACACACACACATGCAATTCCATTGAAGTCACTTGAGGACTATGCATGCATAAAGTGTTTTCAGGATCAGGGCTCAAGTGACCAGAGTGAAAGAGGACATTTGTGGGACAAGCAAAAACTGAACCCAGATGTTCTGAATCCAGGTCAGTGGCCACAACCGTAAGTTCATTCTTCTCATCTAGTTTTTTTTTTTTTTTAAAGGGTTCTCTTTCTCTTTCCTCTGCTCCTTATCTTCTTTACCTCTGTTATAATGAATAGTTTTCAAAACACCTGGTAGCTTCTATGATAAAACTGTTGCAAGTAAAATATAGTTCTATGTTCCTTTGTGCCACTCCAATTATGCAAACCTAAACCGAGAACAGAATTGGCACAATGCAGGTTCAAAAACCATTGATAAGATTATTGCTTAACTAAGCTGGAAAAACAAAGTAATTCATTTGAATCTCTGTGTGGATGATTTTATTTATGGTTTGTAGATAAAAGTGATTTTAGTCCCAGACAAGTGGTTTTAGAGCTTAGTTCTGCCTTAGGAATTTTTCTCTTTCAAAACACTTAAGTGGGCTTTACATCTTAGTGGGTGTATTTTTGCATTGCTATGCATGGTTTAGCAAATTGAAACTTTGGTACAATAAAGTGTCTAGTTACTTCTAGATAATATTCTGCTATTACAGTTACGTTCTTAAGATTTATTTATTTTTTATTAAGTGTAAAAGCTAAATGCCTACATTAATACTAATAATTTTACACTGGAATTTAAATCTACAGTACCAACAAAGACCATGCTCATTGTATTGGTATTAGCAGCAATTCAATAGTAAAGCTACAGCAGAAAGACTTTCTCATCCGATCTTGGCTGGAAACTAAGGACATTGCGTATACAATTTTTTAAAATAGGCAAGAAAGGCAAAGTCAAGGGAATAATTTGGTATTTAAAAAAGGATTGTTAGGGAATGAATAGGCCTATTTATAAGTTAAGTGCAAGTTATTATACAAAGGGGAAAGCTTCATGGAGCTGAGAAGAATATTCATCTTGCGGTAACAAATGGGTAAAGGACAAAAGTAATCTTTATAGGGAAATTAGTGGTGCAGCATAGTCTCTGGTGTAAAACAGCAGTGTTCATATTGTCCCTGTAGTCTCGTCAACTTCCTATTGAAATAGAGGGCAGAAGGGCCAAGTCTTCTAGGTAGTGTATAAATGTAGAAAATTGGTCAGCCTAGTTGATGATAGAATATGCTTAAATCTACTTTTAATTGCTGAGAAATGTGGGCAGCTTTTGAGAATACTCAATAACCTAGAATTTGCTGGATATGTTTATAGAGTTTCACAATTCTTTAATAAAAAAAGAATGCATGTGACCGCTGTATGTACCCTGTTTAATTTTAAGTAATTTCCAAAACATAGTGCTGCACCCCTGGTATTTCACTGGAATGCTAATGTCTTTAAGATCCCCATTAAAGATATTGTAATTTTGACATCTAGCCTGTTCAGCAAGATGATTTTCCTGTAATTACCCAGCTTCATCATAAACCTTGCTTTCTTGGCTTGGGAAAAGAAAGTGGTGTTGTCTCCTAGTTTTTGTCTTTTTGTAAGTTTGACAAAACATTTAGTTTAGAGATCATTACCCTGGATAGAGAATAAATTAAAATGGCTTGTAATGAATCAAGTAGAAAATAGCTGAAGAGGAAATTATGTTATCTACTTGAAATATTACTCAAAAAATAAATGCATGCTTAGTGTGCTTAGAAAGGCATCTGTCATCCATCAGCAATATGCTATTTTAGCAACTCTGACTAGTGAAAACAGTGAGTGAAGTTTATTTGGGAGCAATTAAATGCTAACATGATTTCGATTTCAATTTCAGTTCAATTTATTTAGACAAGCCACTGGCTATAGTCACATAATTAAAATTAATACAGAACAAGGTACCAAAGACTCATAGTAATCATACAGTCTTTCAACCATACTAGCTACAAATATCAAGTAAGACAAATTCACCAATACATTTTCAAACAAAACCCATTGTCGTCCTAAAGGGGTTTTTCTTTACTCTGAGGAAATCGTATCAGTCTGGATTTTATACTCCAAAAATGATTTCCTCATAAAGACCGCATAAACCAAAAATTTAGCGACTGCCAGTAAATGGACCGGATTAGACAGAGCATGGGTCGTCAAACTAAACGCCGACCTATCCGGGTAATCCTGCAGAAGAAGAGGGGACAAATATTTATCCTTCACAGCATAGTACAAATGGCAAGCAAAAAGAACGTGCTGAACAGTTTCCACCAGTGTACCCTCAAAGGGGCAAAATCTTTCCAAGAATGGCACACCCTCTATCCTACCCTCAAAGACCCTAGAGGGCAAGGGGTTAAATCGCGCACACATAATCAGGTGCTTAGCCCTTGGGGAAATAGCCGAACTCAGGTACACAGCCATACATCCTATCTCTGACGCCCAGAGATAGTAATCCCGGAGGTGCAAAGTCACATTCACTGCCGCAAAGTCACATTGTCTAGCGACATCGTTGAGACGACCAAGCACCTCCCTGAGAGCACAAAACGGGGGGTCTACCCCGAATATATTCTAGGGAAACCCCCAGTTTCCCCAAGAATTCTACTACACTGATTGACCAAGGGTCCCTAAACCCATCCCTAGTCACACAAATATCCAACCCTCTATCGCTCTGTCAAGCTTGCGTAGTACGGAACCAAAATTTTAACACCAAACCCCACGCCACTGAATCCCAATCTTGCTGTCCCACCTCAAGCTGAACAGCGGCTGCTGGGGTACCCCTTGGGACTCTCAGCAACCGCTGCAAAAACGCAAACTGAGTTCCATTTAAAGAACATCTACTCAGAGGGATCCAGAGCTCTGCCCCATAAAGAAGGGCTACCCTAACCTTGGCATTCAGAACCTGTATCGCCAGGTTGACCGCCGTCTTATCTGTTCTAAAGAAATATATGGCCAACGCCAGAGAAGGGCCCTTTGCAGCAGTGAGCGCTCTTTTCACCTGCTCAGTCCACTTCCCTGACTTATGGAAATGTAGGCCCAGATATTTAAAAAACGGAACTTGCTGGATCTGGATACTATCAACCTCCCACTTATACACCTTTCTCTCATTTGAGAAGACTACCACTTTAGATTTCCCGTGGTTTCATTCCAGGTTATTCTACCTACAATAGATTCCCACAACTTGCAATTGTCTCGCCAGTCCCACCTTGGTCTGTGACAGAACCACTAGGTCGTCTGCATAAAGCAGGCAGCCCAGTGGTTTGTCAGCCAATTTCCGGGGGGAAAAGATCAGATCTGGCCAACAGGGGGGATATCATTTATATAGAGATTAAAGAGGTTAGGGGCAAGAACACATCCCTGCCGCACTCCACGGCAGGTATCCACCCTACCGAAAGATGACCTTCCCTGTCTACCCTCACCCTGAGAGATGTATCTAAATGGAAGTTGTGCAGGAGCATAAGCAATCTCCTATCTATCGAAGACCCACTCAGCTTATTCCAGAGTCGCTGTCTATCGACCATGTCAAATACGGCTCTAAAATCTAAGAAAGCTGCAAAGAGCCGTTTATTCAGAGCCCTATATTTCCCAGCACTGTCCGATGGTTGACCTTCCTTTCAGAAAACCGGCCTGCTCTGGGCTCATAATATCTTCCTCAAGAATCCACCTGGTCAGCCTTACGAGCAGATACTTGCCATAGATTTTACTAATTGTGCTGAGTAGGCTAATTGGCCTATAGCTAGCTGGATCCCCTCTAATGCCCTTCTTATAAATTGGAACAATGATGGCCACTCCCCAGTCTGCAAGAATATTACCAGTCTCATTTACCATGGGCAGTCTCATTTACTGGGCATTTACCGTGCTGCCCAGTCCTGGCAGCACGGTAAAGAGTGCTGCCAGGACTGGGGCCCACCAGTCTATATTGGCCTTAATGCAATCAATAGGGACCATATCGATCCCAGGGAGTCTTATTGTTTTGAAAGGTGGCCACCAACTCTGCTACCTCCCCCACTGTAACTGGTGGCAAAGGAGGCATGGTCATAAGATTGAACATCAGTCCATCGACCTGCACCTCCTTGGCTGCATACAGGGCCCTAAAATGATCTTCCCAAGCACCTACTGGGACTGGGAAAGATCATAGGGGAATCGCCCTTGGTTCTACCCCTGCCACTAATCTCCAAAAAACTTTAGCATCCTTCCTCTGGGCTGCATCCAGTAACTCCTGTCATTGGCCCAGCCAGAAGAACTGCGTTTTCTTTTTAATAAGAGACTTATAATTTTGTTTGGCTACGTAGTACTCCTTGGGTAGGGCCGGCTGCCTAGTGGGGCGATAACTCCTATACATGGCCTTAAGATGATTCCTGGCCTGTCTGCACTCAACATCAAACCATCGCTGACCTCCAAGCCCACTGGCGTTCTTATTTTCTCTCTGGCATGATAACAAAAACTGGGTGATAACCTGAACCAACTCCTTAAAGGATACCATCATTTCCAATGGTCCCAAAGCTCCGAGTACCCTCCCCCGCAATACCACACACTCACTCCCCTGTAAAAGACTCTGCACCTGACATGCCACTTGCGCAGACCATCTAACTATCGGGGTAGCACTTAAGGCATGAGAAGCCACCCGGGTGTCTAAGCTGCTCTCAGGGGAGACCCCCAAAAAATCAGATGGGATGTCAGACAAACCAACCTTGCCCCTTAGAAGGGGGGAGTGCGGTGGCTGGGCTCACGCACTCCCCCCTATCAAAAACCATACATAGGCTGTTTTTACACAGACGGGGGTGGGTGGGGGGATGGGTGTGCTCGCGCGGTGGGGGGAGGTGGGTGTGTCTCCTTTACATGACACACACCCACCTCCACCCATCTTCACCCATGGGGCCTCCTCTGGTTTTCCGGATTGGCCCATAGGTGGAGATAAGTGGGTGATGGGTGTAGATGGGTGTGCGCCGGGAGCGCGTGCGCATGCACAGACACCCACTGCCCGTGGTGTTTACATTATTATTATACGCTTTTATATAGAGCCAGCGATTGTACCTGGCAATTTACAGAGAATAAAATAGACACGGTCCCTGCCTGAGAGCTTACAATCTAAAGACCGGGAAGGGGGAACAGAGGGAGAGACAAGGGATGCAACATTCATGAGGATGCGCGAACTCAGGTACATGTTCTTGGCTTGGTTAAAGTAAATTGGGAGTTTGCAGATAACAGGTGGGGGATAATCCTGGGTGAGGATGATTAGCAGGAGTTCGGAAGGGCAGAGCGGAAGAGGTGGGTTTTGAGGAGGGACTTGAAGTTGTGGAGGGTGGGGGCAAGGCAGACGAGGGCAGGGAGGGAGTTCCAGGCGTGCAGGGCAGCGAGGCCGCATGGCCGCACACCCAGCGCACATCCATCCCCCCACCCACCGCTGGCCCGTTTGCACGGACACCCCTCCCACTGGACACCCGTTGGAACACCCAGCGGTGGGTGGGGCCATCTGTGTAAAAACGGCCATAATCACTTACAAGGGTGCCTATGACATCTCAAGAAAAAAGAGAGAAGCCTTACCAAACCATATAAGGGGAAAGTGCAGTGGCACGGCTGACGCACCTCCTCTACAAAATATAATGCTCACATAAATATATCCCTTCAGTATGAAATAATTCATACTGAAGTCTTTTTATTTTATCCATATGTAGGGGTGTGTGGCGGAATGGCTCACTCACCCCCTTATTATTCTTAATCAGAAAAAACAAAAGTGACTATACATAATAATACTCTAATACTCTAAAAATAAGTTACTCTGTTTAATAACCATCATATGTAAATATGATGGTTATAATTATAATATAATGTTATAATTATAATATATATAATTATTTCTGGACTTTTTTGGTAAATTTAACCCCCAAATATTTCATATAATTATTCACAATATCAAATTATTCATACCTATTAAACAAATGGTATTAAATTATTCATACCTATTAAACTACCATTAGGAATATGAAAGAGCATTGCTTGAGACTTCTTAATATTTACTCTATATCCTGAAAGATTCCCAAATTCCTCCAACAATGTCAAAAAATATGAAGTAGAGTTATTTATTTATTTATTTATTTATTTCGTAGATTTTTATACCGCCCCATCCTGCAATGCAGCTCGGGGCGGTTAACAACAATAAAAATAGTTTTAAAACATTTAAAATACAAATATAAAATATATCAATAAAACAGGGCAGTGTGCAATCATAAATAAATATATAAGTGGGGGATTAAAAATCNAATATATCAATAAAACAGGGCAGTGTGCAATCATAAATAAATATATAAGTGGGGGATTAAAAATCACCCCCCCCCCTCCCAAAGGCCTGGGCAAACAGCCAGGTCAAACAGCCAGCCTTATGATTTTAATAAGTCTAGAGACTAGAATTTTAGTAAAGAATTTTTCATCAACATTTAATAGCAAAATAGGGCGATAACTCCCACAATCACTAGGGTCTTTATCCAGTTTTAAACGTGATACATGGTGCTCGGTGATTGTTTTTCATCTTACCGAGACCCCTTGTGTGGAGTTCCGCAGGGTTCTGTTTTGTCCCCTCTCCTGTTCAATATGTATATGCAACCGCTTGGCAAGGTGATCAGAGAGTTCGGGGTGAGGTGTCATCAGTATGCGGATGACACCCAACTGTATCTCTCCTTTTAGATTAACCCAGGCCCGGCTGTCTCGGTGCTTACCCGATGTCTGGCAGCTGTGGGGGACTGGATGAGGGCTAATCGACTGTGACTGAATCCTGACAAGATGGTGGAGGTGACGGCTCCCTTGGTAGAAGGGGTCTGTCCCCCACTACCTTCCCAGGTACGGAACTGGGGGTGCTCCTCAATACACAGCTCCGCCTGAATCTCCAGGTGGAGGCTGTGGCGAGGAGTGCGTTCTGCCAGTTACATCTGGTGCAGCGGCTTTGGCTGCTGGTTTTGGTTCCTGACCTGGCCACGATCATCCATGCTTTTATTACCTCTCAGTTAGACTACTGTAATGCGCTGTATGTGGCGCTACCTATCGTGGTGACTCAGAAGCTGCAGCTGGTGCAGAATGCGGTGGCCCGGCTCTTGGTGGTGCTAGGCCGCCAGAAGCACATTACACCAGTGCTCTGATCTCTGCACTGGCTGCCAATAATCTTCCGGGCTCGATTCAAAGTGTTGGTTTTGACCTATAACGCTTTACACGGCCTGGGTCCTGCCTACTTGCGAGATCGCCTCACTCCCCAGGTTCTTGACCAGCCCCTGCGGTCGTCCGGGGGCGCCATGTTGGAGGTCCCCCAGATTTTCTGGGTGGCCACACAGGATCGGGCATTCTCGATGGCCGCGTCGCGCCTTTGGAACTCCCTCCCGGCAGGGGCCCTTCTGGCCCGGGACCTCCCAGCCTTTTGTAGGAATTGTAAGACCCGGCTGTTCCGTCAGGCGTTTGGTGAGGGAGAGGGGTAAGGGCTGGGAGGCGGAGGGGAGATTGGCTGGGCTGGGGTGGGGTTTCTTTTTCTTTTCTTTTATAGTTATTGTTATTGATGTTCCACTCTGTTTTATAAAAATGTATATATATTGTATATTTTATTAATGTTGTCAGCTGTCCTGGGCTGCCTGTGGCAGGAGGGGCGGGGTATAATTTTAAACAAATAAATAAATAAATACATTAGCCTTATAAAATGAAGGGGGCATTGTATCCAAAGAAAGAAAATAATTAAAATCTAGTCAAGACTGGTGTGAGAATGTTACTTATATGTCTGATCATATTCTGCAATGAACTCATCTGGTCCACTAACTTTATTTTTAGATACATTTTCAATAGCTTCCTTCACCTCAGACTTGGCAAAAGGAGCATTAAACATCTTTCTTTGGCCATTTTGAAACAGATCGTGGTGGGTGGGGGGGATGGGTGTGCAGCCGCAGTGGGTGGAGGTGGGTGTGCGCCCATTCCCACGGGCGCACACCCACCGAGCATTGGGCATTGGAGCCCATTGCTCCATGCGTGGGTGATGGGGGGAGATGGTTGTAGCGCAGGAGCGCACACGTACCACCACCCATCCCCTGCGGTATTCACATGGGCGCCTCCACGCAGCGAAACTGCGTGGAGATGGGTGGAGGGGCATCTCGTGTGAAAAGGGCCTTTGATATTCATTAATTTCAGGTATTGGTAAGGCTTTCAAGAAAATATTAATTTTTTCTTCATCAGGATTTGTTGCATCATACAAGTCTTTATAAAATTCCACAAAAGTTTCCGATATTTGTTCATCAAGATATTTCACCTCACCATTAGAATTTATTATTTTATTTATTAAAGATTTTTGCTTTTTCTTGCTTGTCATCCAAGATATCTGATCTGTTTTATTAGATTTCTCTGTATTTTATTAATTATTGGTTTCAATTCCAATGCATCTGTGCTTTGTTTGAGAGTCAATATCTCATCTTTCAGTTGTTGAGGTGGCTTCTGTTTGTCTGTTTTTGATATTTGGGTTTTTTTTGTTGTTGTTTTTATATTTTCTCTTTGTGTTTTTGTAATTTCCTTTGAATTTAATTTTCTGTAATTTTGTTTTTTCTTAATAAAGATAAAAATTAAAAAAGAAAAGGTGGGATGTTTGAGAAGAGGTGAGTGATGCAGATACAGGCCTTTTCCACACAGACATGCTAACACTGAAAATGGGTGTTACATTTTATTATACCTGTTGCAGGGCTTCAGGTGTGCGCTATGGGTGCCCTGCAGCAGGTATAATAAAATGTAACACCCATTTTATCAGTGTTAGCATGTCTGTGTGAAAAGCGCCACAGATTCATGTTGTTCGTCTGGAGTAGGAAAGTTTGTTTGAGACTTTTTAGCAAGAAGGAGGCAGTTATTGGATGAAGTCCCCCAAGGTAAGTGTAGAGTACAAGAGAAGGGAAATAGTGGAGTTTTGAGGAACTCCCAAAGAAAAGAAAACTGGTGAAAAGAAAGAGCTACCAGGTCAAACTTTGAGAGAGTGACTGGAGAGAAGAGCCAAGTGAGAACAGAGCAGCAAAACTGAGGGAAGGCAGAGATTGAGGAGTGAGTGAGTGACCCGAGTATTGAAGACAGGTCATGGAAGATAAGGTTTAGCCAGGAAGAGGTCTTTTGAGGCTATAATAAGATCCATTTCTGAAAAGTGCCAAGGGAAGAAGCTGTGTTCCATCATGATCCCTAAGGTCAACTGAAAACAGCTAATTCCATCAAGGCACTATGTGTGTACAGCCAAAGTCCATAGTCAGGCTCTCTCAGTGGCTTCTGCACACCTCTTGAACTTCCTTCTTTTGAGAATTTGCCAACGCCCAAGCCTGAGCATCTTCCAGAGATAGTGTAAGGCCTTTCTGTCTGTCCTGACTACTGTTAGGGATATGAGGGGTGAGCCACAGAAGTAAAAGGGAAGTCAAGCTCATTCATACAAGGAACACACCAAGAAGGGGGCAAGGTTGCGTATGATTCCCCTCATATTAGTCTTAGGGCAATGCCTCTGGGAGGGGTAACCAACACTAGCAACACAGAGAAAGAAGCTGTCCGTCTAACGTCCCCAGACGGGCAGGAGAGAAAGAATAAACAAAGCAAGAGGAGACACCAGGAGGGATATGCAAGGACGGAACCTGGGTGAGGGCGGAAGGGAGTGTAACTCTGGAGGAATCAAAGGAAAGGGAAGTACATGAAGGGAGAAGTGCTTACTAGGGATGGCTGAACAGAGAACAAGCTGAGGGGGAAGGGAGGGGAAGAGGGGGTGCAGGGAATCGGGCATTCATGGTCATACAACAGGAAAACAACCAAGTAACCGCAATACAAGAACAAGTCAACAGTAGAAATGGAGATCAGAGCAGAGGGGAAGTTTTGTGGGGAAGAAGTGGGAGGGAAGACTATTAGGGATGAGAGAAGGGATCTAATGGGAGATTTTAAGTGGGAGAATGTCAGAGACCTGAAGGACAGTGGCAAGGGAGGAAGAATGCTGCTTGTATGAGTAAGAGTTTCAGGAGAGGAGCCAAAGTTATAAAGGACTTTGAGCACCTTTCAGAGCAGTAAAGAAACAAATTCTCTCAACTCTGAGTTCAAATAGATGTAAAGAGCAATGAGCACCATGTAGGACTGCACTGTACATTAATCTGATTCCCTCTACTGAGGTCAATGGCAAAATTCCTACTGACTTCAACGGAAGCAGACTCAGTGACTTTGTTCCTGGGTTGGCTCCCACACTCCATACCCCGGAGCGGTCTCTGTCTCTAGATAGTGTAGTGCAAACAGATGTTTATTGCATGTGGTAGCTTCTCTGTATACACATGTGTATATATAGCAAGGAGCTACCCATTCAACCGGAAAATAGAGTATAAATTTAGTTAGATGTATAAACATTGTTGTTTTGGTATATACTATGTTCTGACCTTGCCAGGTCACTTATTTTTCTTCTGAAGAAGGCACATGCTATAGCATCCCCGCAATTAATTTAGAAGGAATGGAGTCTGATTCTACTTCAAATATGAGAATATACAGCAATGTTTCTTTCTCATCAAGACTTCCAAAAACTGAATAGTTTTGCGATTTGAAAATACAGTGTGAATGTGGCCAGTAGGGATGAATTAGACAAGGTGGTGACCAGTAGAAATGAATGCTGTCCCCCAGGGTACAATCCTCCAGCCACTGATGTCAGTGGCCAAACTTCCAACAACTTTAATGGTGAAAGAGTGTGCCCTTAGGGTCGTCTTTTTTCTCTCCTTAAAATGTTAAGAGCCAGCAAAGAAGCACAGACTTGGTTTATGCACAAAACTATTTAACGTAACCTGGTATTGCAACCAGCTACGTTTGCCTTTTTACTCTCTTTCCCATTTTCACAGCTTTTTTTAAACTGCTATTTCATTTTATTTTAAATTAGGACCCTGCAGCAGCCCTGCTTTCTTGCCCTATGAAGAGGGTGTAGTAGGTCAATATCTATGGGAATCAGCAGCTTTGCCGGAGTTACCACATAAAGCTTCAGGCTTCCAATGGGTGTTTTTAAACGTGATGGTGCCCACCGCTGCTACAGACCTCCAGGGCAGTTGCGGGGGAGGGGTGTGCTGTCACTCTGGTTGGGATCTGGCCTGGCCGCCAAACTAATGTGATGGTGACCTGGTTGGGGGCGGGGGGCACAGACATACACCCATAAGGCCCCTACCCGCCGACTGACGGGCAGCCATGGTGGCCGATGGCGGCTGCCATGGCACCTGCAACTGCTGGAATTCTGGACCAGGTCCAAGTAAAGATTAAAGCCTGGTTCACTCCAGGTCCAGCAGCAGGATCCCAACCATGGTGGCGGCTAGCCTGGGCTGTGACTCTGGGATTTCCAAGAGACACAGCTTAGTCTAGCTGCCACCATGGTCGGGATCCAGTGCAGGCAAACATCTGGCGGCCACAACACAGCTGCTTTTTAATGTGATGGCGGCTGCAGAAGCACGCTAAAGCTGGCCACTGGTCATGTTTGAAAGCATCCAATGTTCCTTGGTTCCCAGCACTGATGGGGTTTCTTAGTCTGGCCTCCATCTCCCCTACAGCCAGCCCAGCTTCTCCTGATTGGGACTTCTTCCAGCAATAGTGGGTCCCCACATGAACATAAAGACAGTCCCCTCTGGCAACAAATAACAAGTCTCTTCCCACCTGGGAGCTGCAGCTTTCTTCAGTTGGCACAGGTTCTGGCTCCTGGGCAGTCCTTCCAGTGCAAGCAGGCTTTCTTGGAGCATTTACAAGCCTTTTCTCCTAGCACAACCTTGTCAGCGGACCGGACCCATCGGGAAGAGCCCCGTCTCCTGGCTGCTTTCTTACTGCTCTGTCTCCACAGTTCTCCACACAGGCCCTTTTCAGCTTTCTCTTCCTTCTTTATACAGATGCTGTCCTCACTCAGCTGTAGCTGCTGCTTTCTAATCAGGCCCAATGGTTTGGACTCTTAAAGGACCCACAACCCTTAACAACATATTCCCTGGTGCTGTGGCCAACTCAGGGCTAGTGTCGTGAAGAGGGGTCGGTACTGGGGTTCCTCTGTGGACCTGTGACGGACACATTTCTGAAGCCAAAAGTTTGCAGTTTATTGAGCACAAGGGAATTATTCATGTGTGTAAGAGTTTGCAGGATCAGACCCTTATGGAGTAACATTTACTCTGTTTTTATTGACAGGCCACTTCTGGTAAACAACTGTTCTTCAGGCAGCCTCTGTACATTCGCACATGTGGACACTGAGTGCCTTATGCAGGGAGGGACCTGTTTTCACGGTGTTTTTTTCAGTGAGGAAAATGTAGTGAACGCGGGTCCCTGGCCGTGTGCAATCAGACTTTGGAATTCTCTGGAAAGCAGTGTCTGTTGAGGTGCTCCTGCCCCTCCCAGCTCCTCTGAGTTCTGGACATGCTCAGTGAGGGGGGGAGGGAGCCCCCAGTCACCTCAATTTCTTCTAGATGTGTTGGAATCTTTCTCAAGATTAGTTGAAAGTTTAGCCTTTTAGAATTTTATTTATTTATGTTTGTTTATTTATTTATTTTGATTGTTATCCTGCCCTGCCCCTTGAGGTTCAGGGTGACTGACGCCATAAATAATAAAAACCCATACAATACTAATTGTACCCCACACAGAGATCTACCCCTGCTCGTTAAATGCCTGACTGAATAAAAAGGTCTTACACGGCCTCTGGCAGGTGCTCAAACCAGGGCTTAGGGAAACTTCCAGGGGAAGGGAGTTCCAAAGCTGTGGCGCCGCCACCGAGAATGCCCCTCTACATGCCCAGGCTGTATGACCCTGGGCCAAGGATGGAACTTGCAAGAGGGTGAACTATGCTGATCTTAGAGGCTGCGGAGGGACATGTGTAGGAAAGCCGTCCTTTTCAGGGCCGATATGTTGTTAATGTAGATTAGAAATGGTATTTTAGTTTTGTATTTTATTCATTTTTTATTTTTAGTCTTAGGCAGCGTGGAGCCTTCTGTGGCCTCATGTGTCAGTAGGGCTCAGGCAACCACACAAGAGGCTTTAAATGTTGCACTTCAGGCCCATCGGTTTCTGCTTGCGACAAAAGATGATCTCACTTTGCAGCCATGGAGTGATGTCTCCACTTTAAATGTGGATTGGGAGTTCAGCTCAAATCTAAACTCCCAATCGACATTTAAAGTGGGGCTGGAACTCCCATTGACTCCCTCACACATAACGCTAACCTGGGGTTCATTATCCATGTTCCAGGGCCCCACAGACACCTGATTTTATCAGTTAAATGCAAGTCCACCCTAAGTTAAATCTGCTGCCCATATCCCTGTTAAGAGGAACTTGGATGGGGAATGATGCTATTCCACAAATATAGGTAAAGATACCAGTGCTTGAGATTGCTTTGAAGAGCAGGCTTTTTCTCAGTTCTGGCATCTTCTGATCAAGCACCAGGTAAGATCTTTGAATATCCTGTGACCTTGATTGGCAAAGCCTTGGAGCAGGTTCTGAATCAGTCAGAATTGAGGTCTGTCTTAAGAAAGGCTGCTCTTGGCTCATTATAAATTATAAATGCCTCAGTCCAGACTTGGGGTATAGCTTTTCAGTTCCAGATTAGCTTCCAATCGTTCAGTGCCTCCCAAGTAAATCTGGAAGCTTTCTAAGAGTGCTGCATATTTCAGGGGTGGTGTGGTAGATGTTCCATTGAGTGCAGTAAATGTTGGTTAGTCTTTTATACCCTGTTTTGTATTGTATTGGCGAAAAGACAGAGAAGGGATCCACCACAGTTCTGGTCAGTTTACAGCCTCTTCAAATCCTTTTAGGCATGCCATGTACCCAATCTTCAGATCAAATTACAGCTGTGTCCTAGAACTGGATAAGACTTCCTTAGCAGACAGTGCCAGTCTTATATGCTACCAGGATGTGTATGATAATTCTTTAGTTCCATAGTCCCACCTGGTTGGCATGGCCTTCACTGAATTATCCCAGCTGGATTTGGGACTCTCTCACCTAGTGAAGTTTTCCCCTGTAGACCATGGGTATGTGTTCCCCAGAGGTTCATAATGAGAACAACACGCCAGCATCAGAACTGCCATGCTGGCTAGAACTTCAGTTTCAGTAATACGGGCCAGGGTTCCAAGATAAATGGTTTCTTCTCCTATCCATATCCCTGATATGTTAGAAATGCTTGGTGACACAATGCCACCTGACCTGGATCAAACCACAGATGATGCATTAAATTAGTTTTTTGATTAAGACACTGAGTTCTCCTTAATCTTGGTACAAGAGCAAAATATTCAAATGTTGGTATGTTTGGGAGGACAGGATCTGGCAGGCTTATCATCTCATTTTGGATGACATAATTGCACCTGCCAAAGACCTATGGAAAACTCCTTCATCTCTGCTGCTGTTGGAGACAAAGGCAGGTAAGATGTACCAACTGCTTCCTGAGCGATCTCTTTCATTACTCATATTCCTGGTGGTGACTGCGGCTCTGCACTAAGGCAGTCAAGCCCTTTACTCCCTATCACAAAGGAGACCAGAAGTTAAATGGGGCAAGAGGAAAGCTTTTATGTCATCTACAACCCTATATACATACATTGCACATTTCTGCAGTGGCAAAATGCTAGTTCCTGCTATGCGAAAGATCTCAGACTGTCTAGGGCGGTGGTGGGCTCTCCTTCACTGGAGGTGTTCAAACAGAGGCTGGATGGCCATCAGTCGGGGATGCTGTAGCTGTGGATTTCCTGCACTGAGCAGGGGGATGGACTAGATGACCTCTGATGTAACTTCCAACTGACCTAGATGACCTTCCAGTTCTGTGATTCTTGCTTGTGTGCTTGCCAAACCATCTTAGTTCTAAAATACAGGTTAATCTCATGTTGGCGCAAGGCATAAGATGCAAACTGAAGACACAGTTCTGGTGATTATACTACAATTGCATTAGAACACATGCTGGGCTCTGTTCCTCTTCGTTGATTTTAAGACCAGAGCAAAGGGGAAAGGTGAAGGTTTTTTCTAGCCTGGAAATGATAAAAGTTCTTCAGAAATTATAGGAAACCAAGTCAGTTGCCACAGTTCCTGACTGTGACTTTCTCCTCTGAGATGAGAAATGTTTCCCTAGATACATCAAGAGCCACTCCCACCTTGCCACCCCTCTTGGTGAATCTTTGCAGGTCTTCAGTATAGCAACCTTCTGCCAGCAACACCAGTGAGGGAGAGAGAATTCCTTCAAAGGATTTTCTAGAGGTGTGCACCAGTGACCCATGTCGTCATTCTTTTTCATTTTTTGGTTTTGCCATTTAAATCTTTTGTTTACATAAATATCAAAATTTCATTTTTCTTTTTGCTTTTGTTTTTGATTTACATTGGTTTCAATGGAAAACACATTTTTGGCTGTATCGTTTTTATTTTGCAATATATTTGTATGAAACTTGAACGGGTTATACCTTCAATGGAAGGCATTATGTGTAGTAAGTTTCATAAAGATTGGATATAGGAATCCAATTTTTATAAGCAGTTGATTTACGTTGTTTTGCAAAAATCTTCATATACATTCCTGGCTGTAACTTCTTTGTCTCCCATCTAATGTGGATGAAACTTTGCAAATTTATACCCCTTCCCAAGATTTCTACTATCAATGCCAAATTTCAGAACGATCAGATAAAGGGTCCTGGTAGTATAATCAATTAACTTATAAATGTATGTCTGACTGTAACATCTGTGTAGTCCAACCAGCGTACATGAAATTTGGCAGGGCTATATCTCACACCTTCAGAATTATCTCTGCCAAATATCAGAAAGATGTGATAAGGGTCACAATTTTATAAGCCTGCACAGCATATGCAGAGAATGAGCATATGCCAGGGGTTCTCTTATGTGTCACTGTGGTATAAGATCTGTTTGTGATGCCAACTGGCCAGCAAAAATGTCAACCAAATATCCTCATTCTGTGACCATCCAAACATCTCTCCCCCGCTTGTTACTGGGAAGTTAGAAGCATCTGTTGAGCCAATTGAGATTCTCTTATGTCCTCTGTAACAGTGCTGCAGGATGTGATTGTGATGATAATTGGTCAGCCTGGATGTGTAACCATGTCTCCTGATTGCTGGGATGCTATCCCCAAAGTTCCAGTTATGTCCCTTCTATGCCCGCCTGAGGGCCGCCCCCTATGCCCGTCTCAAAGCCACTACCGACTTAAAGCTGGAAGCATGCAGTAATTGGCCAGTGAATGTGTCTGTCAGTCTTTTGGGTTGCTTCACATCCTCCCTCCTACAGCCTCCCTCCCCTTTCCATGCCAGGTGTCGGTCTCTGTCTGGCACTGCATGTGCTGCTATTTATCTGCATAATGGTCTTCAAGGGGATAACTTCAGTTGCTTATAAAATTGGGGCCCTTTGTCAAATTGTCCTGTTGTTTGGCAGAGATGCCAGGGAAGGTGTTTGATACATTCCTGCCAAATGTCTTGTAAACAGAATGGAATATAAAAATGTTACTCCCGGAAATGCATTTTCAAGTTAATGTCTTATAACTTCAGATCCCTTTGTCCAATCTTTCTGAAATTTGGCAGGATTGGTAATATTGGGGAGGGACATAGCCTTCCCAGGTTTCATGCAAAGTGGATGGAAAATAAATAAGTTGTAGTCAGAAATGTGTATGCAGCTTTTCTTAAAATCACAACATTCAGTTGCTCATAAAATCTGTTCTCTATCTAATCCTTTCTGAGTTTGGTACACATAGTGCCTTCTGTTGGGGGTACAATATCACCAGGTTTCATCAGAATTTAATAAGAAACAAAAAAGATATAGTTGGAAATATGTTTTTCAGTTTTTCCCCATTATTCCCGCTGCCTTGACTTCCTATCCTCCAACTCCTCCCTTGACCCCCTCCAATCTGGCTTCCGCCCCCTTCATTCTACTGAAACTGCTCTCGCTAAGATCACCAACGATCTTCTGGTGGCTAAATCTAAACGTCTCTATTCCATTCTTGTCCTCCTTGATCTCTCTGCTGCCTTCGATACTGTTGACCACTCACTCTTGCTGGATTCCCTTCACTCCCTTGGCTTTTGTGGCTCTGTCCATAACTGGTTCTCCTCCTACCTCTCTGACCGCTCCTTTAATGTGTCTCTCTCCAACTCCACCTCCTCCTCCTTCCCCCTCTCAGTTGGTGTTCCTCAAGGCTCTGTTCTTGGCCCTCTCCTCTTCTCGATCTATACCTCATCCTTAGGCAAACTCATTGCCTCCCATGGCTTCCAATACCACCTCTATGCTGATGACACTCAACTCTATCTCTCTACTCCCTCTCTCTCTCCCTCTGTTCAAGCTCGTCTCATCAACTGTCTCTCTGACATCTCTACCTGGATGTCTCAACGTCAACTCAAACTCAACATGGCTAAAACTGAACTCCTTATCTTCCCCCCTCATCCTTCCTCTCCTTCCTCACTGTCAATAACTATTGATGGAGTCACCATCCTGCCTGTCCCCCAAGCCCGTAGCCTAGGCTTCATCTTTGACTCAGCCCTTTCTTTTAAACCCTACATTGACTCTGTTGCTAAATCCTGTCGCTTCTCCCTCCATAACATTGCTAAGATTCGCCCTTTTCTCTCTGTCTCGTCTGCCAAAACTCTTGTTCATGCTCTGGTCATCTCTCGCCTCGATTACTGTAACCTCCTTCTCACTGGCCTTCCCCGGTCTCACCTTTCTCCCCTCATCTCTGTCCAAAACTCTGCTGCCAGGGTCATCTACCTCGCCAGTCGCTTCGACCATGTGCAGCCCCTCCTCTCTTCGCTTCACTGGCTTCCCCTTCCTGAACGAATCCTGCACAAGCTCCTAGTCTTCACCTATAAAGCTCTTCACAACCTTGCTCCCCCCTACCTCTCTGCACTTATCGCCCTCCATACTCCAGCCCGTGCACTTCGCTCCTCCTCTGTCCCTTCTCTCACCCTTCCACGCCTTCCCTGCTCCCCTAAGCGCCTTCGTCCCTTCTCACTTGCTGCCCCCCATGCCTGGAACTCCCTCCCTGTCCACATCCGCCTTGCCCCCTCCCTTCATACCTTCAAATCTCTCCTTAAAACTCACCTCTTTCGCTCTGCTCTGTCTGACTCTTTATCCTGCTGAGCCACTATTCCTATACCTACGATCGGTTTACCCTTATCCTTGCAACATGGACCTGCCTGCTGTCATTCTCATCGTAACCAAGCCAAGTACGTGCACTTGAGACCTCGCATCTTCATGAATGTTAGACCCCTTGTCTCTCCCTCTGTTCCCCTTCCTAAGTCTCTCCCCCAGCTCCTGTCTCTCAGATTGTAAGCCCTAGGGGCAGGGACCGTGTCTATTTTATTACTTTGTAAAGTGCCAGGTACACTGCTGGCGCTATATAAATGTTTGTTAATAATAATAATAATTATTATTATTTTGAAAACTAAAATTTGTTTTTCTTTTTGTTGTTGTTCTTCATTTTCTTTATTACATTAACAAAAAAGAAAACCTAAATTTTTGTTTTCGTTATCATAATGTTAATGTTTTATGTTGTTAATGTTTTATGTTGTGCGCCGCCCAGAGCTGCTTGTGGCAGGATGGGCGGGTTATAAATGTCTGAATAAATAAATAAATAATAACGAAAATGAATTGTACAACCCTAACATTTTCCACTACTAGGCCTTCCTCATCTGGTACTAAACTGTAGACTGAATGGGACAATTGAAAGTCCCTAAACATTTTGACTTTTGGATCCTCTTCCCCACTGGCTTGCTGAGTGACTGATCACCTGATTTGCTGGGTCATCACTGTTTCCAAGATCTGCTTGTCTGTCCTATGGAAAGGATATTCCATCAAAACTCCAGACTCTGCATAGTCTTGACCTCCCTTTCTTGTCCCCCCTGAAAACACACAGGACCAGATCCTGGATAGCTCTGCTAAAGCTAGAGTAACTCTTCTGAAGACAGCAGAGCTGTGCTGATAGGCACCAGCTAAGCATCTGGCCCAAACCTTTTATAAATAGCTACAAAATTAGATGTTTCAATAAATTAAAAGTTTCACCACTGAAATTAGTTTCGCCCCCTGGAATTTTCAGAAAGTTCTTTGAGGGGTCTGTGAATGATTCCGTTGATTAACTGTGCAGTATCTTACACTCTCACTCCTCCCTGCTTTTTTTTTTTTTTACCACTCATTTCATTTCTGGATTGACATTGCATATTATGTCCTATACCAAGGAAGATGGGTTGAGTACCAGCCGAATCCAGCTTGCTCGAGAGAGCTGTATTATGTAGCTCTTCCAGATGTATATGACAGTGCGGTAGTGTTACCTAAGGAGGCAGCATTGTTTGAGCATAGGACTAGTATGTCAGGAGCTTCTTAATTAGTTTCCTGCCTTTTGCTTTTGCTTGCCGTGCAACCAGCCATGGCTGAGTCACTTGACATTTTTAGACCAAATTCTGCTTCTGGTTAAACCAATTGGCCTCTGTTGTGCTCATATAACTAAGGGCAGTAATTGGTCCAGACTCCATCCTTATCTGTAAACTAAAGGGGATGGGGATTGATGAACATATTGCAGAGATAGGTGATATGTAATGATGTTTATAAAGTGCTTTGAAAGAGTAATAGAAATGTGAAGCATTATTATTATTATTTTATTATTATTATTTTATTATAACATGAAACGCCCTTGTAAATTGAGCCTTCAAATAGCTTTTGGTTTGTTTGCTTTTTCTGACTGATGGTTATTAGGGATGGGACTCTGGGCAAAATTTTGGTTTTGGTCAATTTCAGTTTCGATTCTCATGTATTTTGGTTCTTTTTTTGGTTTCGTTACTATCGGATCTTTTGCGTTGATTTTTGTACCTGATTTTTAACATTGCGTTTTTTCAATGGGGGACAAACCGCAATGTTAAAAATCCAGTACAAAAATCAATGCAAAAGATCCGATAGTACCGAAACCGAAAAAGAACCGAAATTTCGGATTAATCCGAAATGGTCATTTGTGGGTACTTTCAGTTTTATCTGAAACCAAAATTCCCATCCCTAATGGTTATACTGAGCTACTACTGTCTGAGAGAGGAAAGAAAATATTTGCTGTGTTTTTGAAAGTACAGTTTTCACATCCACAGACACAAATTAGATTTTTGTGATTGTTTTCTTATATTGCAACCCAGACAATGTCCACAGAGGGAATAGGCTAACGGGATATCACTGGAGCATTTCCAGTGAAAATAGTTGTGGTTGAGTGGGGGGAAAAAGAAGCAGCTAACAAGTAGTAAGAGTGAAGAATGGGTTTACACATACATTTATTTACACATCTTTCCGTACAATGTAGCCTCCTGGGAAAAAAACCACACACACAAGAAAGAAAAGCAATTTCTAGAGCTGCAGTTGACCTTTCGGTCAATTTAGTTAAAAGTTGTTCCGATGAAAAAGAATATTGTTTTAGCTAATTTTCTGAAAGATGTTTATAAGCAGTTCTTAACTAGCTGTGAAATAGCAACTAAGTGGTGCTTTTCATTTATTAGTGCCAATCATGGACAGTGGAACCATAGTCAAGATCAGCTGGATCCCCTAAATGGCAAAAGTTGGGGCAATGCCCTGGAGCACTTTTCCATTAGAAAGGATTAAGCAAAAAATAGTCAACATGGTGTTCGGCATTCCTCTTAACCTCTGACTCTGAAAATATGTGGCAAATGACTTTGATGGTTTATTGGATGGACTAATATATCAGGCATTTTTTCCTGCAATCCAGTATAAAAAAGATTTAATTGAAAAACTAAGATCCCAGCATGCTCTGTTGACATGTGTGGATTGCGCCCATTCATGAAAACGCAGATTTCTGCGTGGGAGAGACCCATGTAAAAAGGGCTTTTCAATGGATGTCGTTTACTGAGAAGCACAAAACGTTTGTAGGAAAGTATAAGTTAAATACTGTGGGGACTAAAACTTTCTTGTGGCTTATTATTTTCAGTCTTAGCTTTCACTATATCAAGTGCAAATGGAAGAACCCTTACCACTGAAATTCATTTCCCATATAATATTCATTCTAAGATGTGGGCAAATCGTTAAGCCTTATTACCATTTTACAGGCACTGCAAGCTTCAAATAATGATTTGGGGCCAAATTCTGCCCCATTGCATCAGAGTAAACCTGGATTAATTTAGCTGGTGTCCCTTCATTTATGCCAGCGTAAATGAGAGCAGAGTTTGGACCCTGGAATTCAAGTACTGAAGAATGGTTTCTAAATCTCTGTCAGCTGGCCACCGAGGTGTAGGCCTCATCAGGATAAGTAATCTGCTTGTGTTTAAAAATGTTTTGTCTAAACCCAGCAACATAAACAACTTGGTTTAGCTTCTTGAACATTTTAAAAGCTCATCTGAGGGGTTTGAACTATTTTCAGTTGAGGCCAGAAAAGAATTAAAAATTCCCAGCTTTGGCTTTGTGGAAGGTCTGGCCAGTGGGGCTGTGCAGTCAGCAATTTTGCGCTGTTTATAAATAACGGCAAAGGAGACGTGGTCTTTTATGAAGTGCTGGAAATTTCCTGTGGATGAGCTGGCCTGCCCGCGCCTGGCAATTTTAAGTGATCTTTCATAACCCTGGTCTCATACTTCCAAGTTCAACATATACTTCTTTACTCAGGCCTACATGGCACTACACCTCCAATTTCCATTTGATTAAACATTTTCTAACATTGTAGAAATTAGGGGTGGGACTCCAGGGGGAATTTCGAAACTGGATTGTTTGAATTTGGTTCTTTAGGAATTTTGGATCTCTGTTCGAATTCTCCATTGAAGTAAATGGGAACAAATTGCAGTGCAAAAAATCCAAATAAAAAACTCAGTGTTAAAGATCCGAATCATCCAAAACTGCAAAAGATGCAAAATTTCCAACAGAACCGAATCAGCCATTTTCAGGTAGATTGGGTTCTATCTGAATCAGAAATTCCCATCCCTAGTAGAAATCTTAAAGAAGAGATTCTTGCTTAAAAATTGTTTAATAAGAAATTATATTCAAAGTGGAGAATAGACTCTGCTATATCAGCAATCCGGAGAGATTGGCCCTCCGCCGGATCCCCGGCAGCGGGGCTGTTGTTGCGCCCCACCCCTGAGGAAATGGGGCAGGGCAGACAGGAGGAGCGAGCCTGCAGCGTTTGTAGGCTCTTGGAACTTCGCTGCAAGTAAAGCGTCCAGCGGGGGTTACCCCTGGCAACACTCGCTGCGGGCGCGAAAAAGGCAGGCTGTGATTGGTGGTGCTGGGTCACGTGGTGACCAGCACCGAGAATTGTTTCCTGCTCATTCCAGTGAAGAGCGGGGAACAGAGCAGCAGCAGGGGCAGCAGCGCGGCGAGTCTTTGGCCGAAGGGATCTGGCACCGCGTGCTTTCGGCCCTGAGGGAAGGCGCAGACGCAGGAGAGCTGCAGCAGAGATAAGGAATGGGGCAAACGAGGAAACGCCGCCCCAGGGCAGGCCAGAAGGGTGGGCCTGGGAGTGGGGCACAGTCGTCAGCGGGGCAAGCTCAGAGGGGGAGGGGGGGGTGCGATGGGCCCACGGTGCAAGGGACGAAGGCCCCTGCAGGGAAGTGGGGAGAAAAGGGGGTGGGCAATGAGGCCACCCTGGGCATGAGCTCTGCTCTCGAGCGATGAACGGCCTGCGAGGCCCGGCTGTGGGGTGATGAGCCCAGCCCAGAAAGGGGGTTCCCTCACAGGGGGGCACCCCCCCCGGCGGGGCTGGGGCCAGGCCACCGAAGTTGTAGGGCAGGCAATGGGGATGCAGGACAGGGGCATAGGGCCTGTAGGCCAAGGTCCCCTCCCACCCCCACCCCCCCGCTGCAAGTGGCCGAGGTGGCTGACAGCGCCCTTGAGCATTCAGATGGCAGAGAGCAAGGCCAGGGAGAGCAGTGGCAGGGTGTCTCAGAACAGGCACTGGTGGGGCAGCTGAGGCAGGGGGCGAGAAAAATTGTCCCCCCAGCGTGGTATGCGGATGTGACCAGCCCGGTGAGACCCCGTGCATCTAGAGAGCGGGGTGCGAACTGGGCCACGGAGGTGCTCCCGGTGCAGCTCGGGGAATGGGCGCAGGAGGGCGAACAAGGGGAGGAGCAGGACAACGATACTGACATGGAAGGGGACCCTTCCTACCAGTCTCATTACAGGAGAGGCGGAACCGAGGACACCGAGGCAGCAGGATTCGAGGAGCTCGGCATACTAGCCAGAGTGGAGGCACTCGAGCAAGCATTGGTGGAGAGGGATGCGAGACAGGCACTACCACCCCCCAGTCTTGGGGCAGACCCAGGTATGGGGACAACAAGGAACTGGTGGCCCACAGAACAGGGGGCTGGACAGGG
>QEPC01002120.1:1847805-1867033 GCA_003113815.1 Sphenodon punctatus | reverse complement strand
TGGCGGGGGTCCAGTATCGTGTTGATTTAGGTTAAGGAATCATAGGAGTCATCTCCTTAAGAGATGGGGAAGCCACGCTTAACGCAATGCAGAGTATGGCAAGCGAGGCGCTGGTTACCCTGGGAAGGGGTGACCTGGGACGGTGGTAGGGCATTGTATGACCCCCCCCACTGCCGGGCACCTATTCCTTACTCAAGTCCTGAGGGACTAAGCCCCCCTTTTGGCCGTGTGCCCCGCGCTGGACAAAGGGGGACACAGTTATGGTTGTGCCAAGGTTATCGATGGTATATAGAGACCTTGGCTGATGTGTAATGGTTTATAGTGATACTGGACCCTGATCGCAATAGGCGATGTCACCCCCCCACCTATTCAATTTGATGTAATTTAGATTAATAAAGGGTGCGGCCATGTTTAAATCCATGAATAGTGTCCTGTCTCATTTCTGGGTGCGTCGACAATGGAAAGTCTGTCGGGGAGGAGACAGATGTCCAAAGATGGGAAATTGAGGATAGTGGCAGCAGAAGTTGGTGGGGTCCATAAATCAGTTGTTTTTAATATAACATGGTCCCATGTTATGCATGTTATAAGAACGCTTTTGGTTTTGAACCCTATCTTTCTGCATTCGTAAAAAGTTGCAGAGAGCGTATGCTCTGATATGATTCCAGCTGCTGAATTCAGCTACCACTCCTGGGAGGTATGATGGTACTCCGCTTGTATACGGTAAATGCCCATGTGACTCAGGAGAAGTAAAGGACTTGGAGCATAGTATCTTTAACTGTCCCTTCTATGAGGAACTAAGAAATCATTGCATCTATCCAATATTTGGGTATAGGGCAAGTCTGTCTCTAAAAAAAGAAATTGGAAATATTGCTGACCTCTACCTCTGAGGATCATATGAAAGCTCTGGCAACTTTTGCGTATTTAGCAGAACGGTAAACGTAAATTAATGGTTTGATATATGATATATTTTGTGATTATATTTAGATTTTAATTTAAGTAATTGTTAGTATTCAGTATTTTATTGTATTACATTTTTTACTTATCCTGTGTAATAGGATTTGGTTTAAAGCTGGTGCTTGTTTAGGTTTTTACCTGTTATAGTTGTCTTTTTTTTTTTTAGATATTTGTTTAGTTATTTTAATCATTTATGTTTATGTAATGATAAATATGGTGAAAGCTAAATAAATTATAACAATGAATGAATAACATGGCATTACAATACGTGACATGGCACAGTAAGGCGAGTCAGACAGAAAATTAAGGAAGTGGCTGTCACTGGGCACCAAGGTGTTTAACATCAGAGAATGTTCTTTCTTTCTTTCTTTCTTTCTTTCTTTCTTTCTTTCTTTCTTTCTTTCTTCTGCCCTTCCAATCAAGACTCAGGGTGACTTACAATCAATAAAAACATCTAAAAGTCCTCTACCGCCAACCCTTCCCCTAACTCCCCCAACCGTATCAACCTGCCAAACGCCTAGCCAAATAAAAAGAACGTACAACGATTCTCCTAGGAGAGAGAGTTCCATAACCGTGGGGCTGCCCGACGATTATGGAACTTTCTCCCCTGGGATGTTCATTTAAGCCTGAGCCTGGTCATCTTCCAGAATCGTTGTACGTTCTTTTTATTTGGCCAGGCGTTTGGCAGGCAGGGATAAGGCTGTGACCTTTGTTATCAGATTCAGATTTGGCCACCATTGTCCATACCTTCATAACCCTGAGGCTCGAGTACTGCAATGTACTCTACAGGGGGCTGCCCTGGATGATTGGTGAAAAACACTCCTGGCCACCGCTGTAACCTGGCAATCCAGGCGAAGCAGTGGATCCAAGAGCACCCCAAGGCTGCAAACCTGAGTGACCAAAGGAGGCTGAACCCCATCAGTAACAGGGGGTCCTATGTTTCCCATGTCTTCTCTTGGAAATCTCCAGGGAAGGATGTAAGGACGTAGACTTGAACTGGTGCCCTTGGCTGCCATCTCCTTGCCATTGAGGTGCTTTGTCCAGGACCTAATGCTGGTGCTGATGACATTCCCCCATGCTGGTCAAGCCACACCCCTCCTCAGCCTTGCTCCATGCTCCCAGCTTGCTTGTTGGCTGCTGACTAAAGCCAGCCAGTAGCCACAGGAAGCTGGGTGGATCATCAGTTAAATTCCTGATTCCCAGTCACTTCCTGGTTCGTTTCTTACTTTGTTTCCATCTTCTGTGTCTCCTCCTCATGTCTCCATGCACCTTGGACTGGCCCTGAACTCCCTGAACCTAGTGTGTCCTGTGGGCCCTTCTGACCTTCCCTCCAAGAACCCAATACTTCTGATCCCACTGGCAAGTCTGGCTTCCAGGATACTGGGGCTCAGCGTGTGCGTTGATGGGGGCTTGGCATCTGCGGGATGTGCCCCCTATGTGACTGCGCAGGGAGCCGACGCCTCCCCACGCCAGCTGGGCCTCATCTTGTCTAGTTCTGCCTTGCCTTGCCTTGTCCGGTCCGGTCCTGCCTCATCTATGCATGCCCCCTTGGTCTGTGTGCTGATCCCTGCTATGACCCTTGTACCTTGGACGCCAGTCCTGCACCAACTCTCTGGAGCCAATCCTACACAAACTCTCCCACCATGTTTCCTTGGACCTCATCCTGCACCTACTGTCTGTGTCCCAGCCTGTGGTCCCTGACAAAGGAAAAATGTGGAAGGCTGGAAATTACAAAGACACACTGGATATTTGGTAAAATCTAGTTGTGAAATTTGTAGATTCATTATTTTGAGACTTTATGCAAGTTTACACTATTTGATAGTTTTAGTTGAGGAGGATGCAGGGGATGCCATCCCCCAAATCCCCTATTTAACTCCCCCCACAATTCTTTACCTCTTCTCCCCATTTAGGGTGTGTGGGACATTCCCCTCTCCAAAAACAAATGAAATTCTTGAATTGAAGATGGCTTATAGGAAGTCATTCCCCTGCCCCTCATTTCTGTGTAATGTAGGGATCTGCTGTGTAGCTGTGTGCAGCAACATACGTACCATGCGTATTATTATCCCAATAAGATGACAAATTGTCAATTTTTAACATTTTGTATAAGGAGAGAGGGAACTACTTCGTGCCAAACTCCAGTGATGGTTGGGAATTTTGGATCTGGGATCCAGACCTCCTAGATGGCTTTTTCCCACTTCAGAGAATTCTGGATTGAAATCTAAAATGTATATGTTGGGTTCATCTCTTAGTTGCATTCATTGGAATAAATAAAAAATTGCATACAACTTCATGAGCTGTACCCAAAATGTTTTGAGCTTTCAAATAAACTTTGGTATCATTGCCTTTTGTGTATCCTCAGAGGCTCCTGTTTCTTAACAGCAATAAAAAAGGAAAGCTGCAGAAGTCATTAGAAACAATGACATTCTTTGGCAGAAATCTGTTCAGTGTTTTCACTGTTGATAATGTGAAAAATGTAATTGTGCCTAGTTTTGGCCTTTGCCTTTAAGCTGGAATGAACTGCTGAAAAGTTGTATTCGCTTTCAGTAATCTTTTTTCTTATTTCATATGATGACTCAAGTTTTTAATTGTATCTTGCACATTGAAGTTTCCTAATGTAAATACATGAAGAATGTAAATATAAAAATTTCCTCTCATTTTATTTTATGGGGAACTAAGAGAAGTCTGTAGGCAATAAGGACCATGGAATGCAACTTAAAAACTTTCTGAAGCTCAAATCTGTTTGCCTTCTGTTTCTTTCTCTTTTTTAATGGGGTTTACATAATTACACCTGGTTTATACATTTAGTTTTTAAAACAAGAAATGTTGTGGTTGGCTTAGAAAGGCCAGGTTAAATGTGTGTTTCTTTAACCATAGGATGGAGACAAAGTAGTTCAGATATCTTTTATTGGACCAATTTCTGTTGGTGAGAGTCTGCAAGCTTTAGTTCTAACTCCTTACGTGCCTAAGAAGGCTCTGTGTCGCATATTTACATTCACTGGGATGGCTTTGCTTTTCTAACCCTTTCCTTGTTGATGGGCTTCTCCTGTTAATTATACCCTGGGGAGAAAGGAGAAAGTAAATATCAGCAAGGACTTGGCAGGAGGTAGTCTACAAATGGGATTACCTAGCACATTTTGCTGCCCTATGTCATAAAATGTGAGTCCTTTAGCACAGCTGCTCTTTGGAGGTACTGTAAATCAAAGGTATCCAAGTAATTGGCTGTTAACAGAAGTGACAGCGGAGCACTGCTGTCACAACCTGATCAGAAACCCGCCGGCAACACGATCCCAACCTGATCCAGCTGGCTAACAAACGTGCTGGCGGTCGGGCTGCCAAGGAGGGCGGGGAACTGCACGAATATGTGGCTGGCCCTGAACCTGCCCAGTGCCCCACCCCCACCATGACAGGCAGCCATAGCGGCCAATGACGGCCGCGATGGCAGCTGGCCATGGCAGACCCAGGTTGGGTCATGGCAGACCATAATAAATGTTGTGGTCCGCTTTGGCCTGACTGGGTGAATGGTAGCCCAGACTGTGACTCTGGAGGTCCCCAGGATCACAGCTCAGGCTCACTGCTTGACACCAGGCGGGTACAAACCAACCTGCCGGCGGCTTGCGGACCAAAGTGGGCCTCTGTCATGTTTATTAACACCAATTGAAGCTACTGGGGCCAAATCCTTCATTGACTTTAGTGGCCAGGTTGGCTGGCTGAGGCCATTGATCGGGTGGCTCCTAGGCCTCCGCTTCCTGTGCGTCAGCTCCGCAGGTCCTCGTGGCTTATGGAAGACCTGGGATGTCAGAAGCGTGAGGAGGCATTTGGAGCATTAGTGGGGCTGTACTGACGCCCAAGATGATTGGTTGCAGCATAGAGCATTTTTGAAGTCTTATTCTGTGGCAGTAAGGGCAGCAAAGAAACGGTTCTTTGATGCACTCATTGCATCTGCTCAGTCACGTCCAATGGAGTTGTTCCAGGTGATGAGAGGTCTGGTTGGTCCAGCCTGTCTTCGCCTGCAACCGGATCTGTCCATGACCTTTTTTGACATGTTTTTGAAATACTTTGTGGACAAAGTAGCTCACATTGAGCATGACTTCAACTCTGCCATTTCAGAGGCAGTGGCAGAGCCAGAGGTTAGGAATGCCCTGTCTGGTCCTAGTTTGTGGGATGATTTTTCAATTGGCGATGCTTGCCGATGTGGCTGAGGTGCTGGACTCTGTTCGAGCCATGACTTGTGAATTATGCCGTCAGGTATTTGGCGAGGGTGAGGGGTGGGTAGGGGGTGGGGGTTGGTGAGGGAGGGGGTTGGTTTTTATTCTTCCTTTTTTATTGATGTTTTATTATGTTTTTATTGTGTTGTTGTGTCCATTTTTTATGTTGTTAGCCGCCTCGGGTTCCCTGTGGCAAGAGGGGTGGGGTATACATTTTAAAAATAAATAAATAAATACATAAATTAGATCCTTGCCCATTCTGGTTAGTAAAAGCTACCAGGGAGACGGTGGGGTCGGTGCTGACGAAGGTCATCCATGCCTCCCCCAGGGAGAGGAGGGGGCAGGTTTGCCTTAAGGAGGCTGTGGTTCGGCCCCTCCTCAAAAAGCCATCACTTAACATTGATGCCCCTGCTAGCTGCTGACTTGTCTCTAACCTTCCCTTTTTAGGGAAGGTTATTGAATGGATAGTGGCTCATCAGCTCCAGTCGCACTTGGACTGCATCGGTTTTCTTGATCCCATGCACTCTGGCTTTCGCCCGGGCTACGGCACGGAGACAATGCTTGTGTCCTTCGTAGACAACCTCCTTGTGGAATTGGACAAGGGTCGTATGACCCTGTTAGTCTTATTAGATCCATCAGTGGCTTTCGATATTATTAATCATGGGTTGTTGGTGACTCGTCTGTCGGACCTGGAGGGGGTGGACAGGACGTTTTACAATGGTTCCGTTCTTACCTTGTGGATAGATCTCAGTGGGTGGAACTAGGGAACTGCACTTCGTCCCCTGGTGGCCTCCTGTGTGAGGTCCTGCAGAGTTCTGTTTTGTCCTCTCTCCATGAAACCGCTTGGGGAGGTCATGCGCAGCTGGGGGGGTCTGCTGTCACCAATATGCAGATGATACCCAGCTGTTTGTCATTTTCATCTGACCCAGACCCCCGGTGTCTCCTTGCTGTCTCGGTGCTTGAATGTTGTGGGGGAGTGGGTGAGGTTGAGCCGATTGAAACTCAATCCCGATAATACACAGGTGATGTTAGTTGGTGGGACTGGTGATTTGAGCAAGCAAGTCTGCCCCATTATTGGAGGCATTTGTCATCCCTTGGTTCCATCTGTGCGGCGTCTGGGTGTGCTCCTGGATTCCCAGCTACGTCTGGATTCCCAGGTGTTGGCTGTGGCCAGGGGTGACTTTCACCAATTACATCTGGTGAAGAGGCTCCGCCCATATGTCTCGGACTCTGATCTCGCCACTATCATCCATGCGTTCGTCACCTTGAGACCTAGACTATTGCAATGCGCTCTACGTGGGGCTGGCTTTGGTGACGGTTCAGAAGCTGCAGCGAGTGCAGAATGTGGCGGCCTGTCTCCTTACAGGGACGAGCCGCAGGGAGCACAACACCTGTGCTCCAAGCATTGCACTGGCTTCCTGTTGTCTTCTGGGCCCAATTCAGGGTGCTGCTGTTGACCTTAACAGCCCTTTATGGTTTAGGCCCTACTTATCTGAGTGATCACCTCGCCTCCTGGACCCCTGGTTGGCCCCTGCAGGTTGTCCGTGGGCACCCTCCTGGAAGTTCTGCGCTGTTGACGAGTTCGGACGGACAGGAGGGTGTCCTCGGTGACTGCCCCGTCACTTTAGAATTGCCTCCCGGTGGAGGTTCGCCTCAACCTGAATGAAACTGCAAGACCTGGCATTTCTGCCAGGCGTTTGGCGGGGAAGAAGGGGAAGGATGGAAGGAGTGTGTTGGGCTAAGGGGAGGTATTATTTTTTCTGCACTTGGGTGACTTTTTTTGCACAGGATTCAGAGTTTTAGTATTATTTGTATTATTTATTTTAATGTTGTTCATATTTTCATGCTATGATTGTTATATTATCCGGTATGTGTAAGCAGCCCTGAGTCACTTGCTGCGAGAGGGGCGGGGTAAAAATGGAAGCATAAATAAATAAAATAAATATGGTCCATTTTGTTTATGAATTATTCTGTTGCAAGTGTATATATATATTTAGTGTATCATTTCTGGAGCAGTCATCTGCATGTTTCAAAGGATTTGCTAATGCCAGTGGAGTAAATGTATAGCTCTCACCATCCGTATAATCTGCACAACAAGGGCACACAGAGAGGTGTTCTTCTCGGCTGCCCCACATTTATGGTATTCCCTCCACCTGCCGGTTGGTCTGTGTCCAAGCCTGCTCATCTCCTGGAGGCAATGTAAGACTTTTTTATTTTACTGGAAATTTGGCAAGCAGGGATAAGGGTTTGGGAGGGCTTGGGATAAGGGATTTTATCTATGTCTATTTTATTTTGCATATTGTAACTTGTCCTGAGTCTCCGGGATAGGGCGGGATAATAATATAGGAGCACCGCACCACCATTCAAATATTTACAAGTAGAAGTGTAACATTTTGTTTTGTCGCCTTTAAGCGAAGTAGTTAAAATAGCTCATTTACTTTTTTGTTTATGTGTGTGCATAGAGAATTTGCTGCAAAACGGAAGAAATGTTGTATTTGGGATCTGATCCAGCTCCACTAAAATCTGAGGGAGTCTTTCCGTTCCGTTTACTGGGGAGCTGAGCCAGGCCTATAGTTTGGGTTCTGAAAGTGGCAAAGCCTGCGGACACCCTTATCTCTTGTGGGGGGAGTTCTTATAAGACTGGCCGCCCATAATTATAAGCATTCCCCAGCTGGTTGACAGCTTAATTGCTGCTGTGGAACAAATATCTCTCAAAAATAAAAAGCCAGGGACAGGAAATCAAAAATATATTTATTTTAAGAGAAGAGTAGTCCCTAAACCAGGAGTGGGGAAACTTTTTCCTCCTGGGGGCCACTTTGAAAACTAGTAAAGCTCTGAGGGCTGCAGAGAAGTTGGGGACGGGGTGCTTACGGGGTTCACTCAGAAGCAGAGGGTCCAGGTCATGGATCTGTCCCCTATACTTGTGCACATACTTTCATCTATGCTCCCTTACCCTGAGGAGCGGGCTTCGGGTACCAGAGCTAGGAACTAGAAAGGGGCTTCTAAAAACTAACTACGGGCCACATTTGGTCCCAAGACCTGAGGACCCCACCCCTGCTCTACACAAAAGGTTCCATAAAGTTTTTAGCCTTTGGTGTACACCTCCAGGTGAGCAGGAGTATGTTTTGTGTAAGCTTTGGTGTTAATAGTTTCAGACAAAAAAGTATCCTTTATGCAAAAAGAAATTATAGGCCTGGGCCCTGTAAGATGCTGGTTTTGTGTGCGCAGGACTTGGCCGGACCTGACATTGTTGTCGTGGACATCCTTGTATCCTGACCTCAGGTCCTTTGCTTGTTGCCGCCACTGGGCCGTGTCCTTATTTTACCCCAGGTGTCTCGTTTCCTGGGAGATGGATTCATACACCGCTGTGTTTTTTTGAAGCATCTCACCAGTTTGTACTGGAAATTCTGGTCTCCCCACAGACTTGGGAAGGCCTTCGACTCTTCCTTGAACCACTGCTGACCCTTTTGGGGGCTGCCTGTAGGGGTTTGGCCAGCCCGGGTGCCTGGGGCCCTTCTGGAGGCTGTGATGGTAGCGGAGCAGGTGCTGTCCTGTTGGAGGAATGCATTCCCATCATGTGTCTTCCGCCTGTATCCCTGCAGGTGCTTGGGGCTGGTCTGTGCCCTCCCCCCTGGGGGTTTCCGTTATGTTACCTGACTGCTGGGGAGGCCCTCCTTGGTGTCCTGCCTGGTTTCTCTGATGGTGGGGGGCTCACGTGTGCGGGTGTTTTCCTTTTCAGGGGTGATGGACCGGTCAGCGGTCTAGCTGGCTGTACTCCTGTGGGTGCTTGGGGCAGGGGCTGGTCTGTGCCCTCCCCTGCTTGGGTGGGGTTCCGCTGTGTTACCTGACTGTTGTTGAGGCTCTCCTCCGTTGCCCGTTTGGTTGCCGGAGGTACTACTGTGCAGGTGCTCCCCTGTTCAGGGACAATAGGCCTGTCAGTTACCATCAGGCCCCCACTCCCCGACCCTGGTGGGCTGGGTGCCCCTTCCCTGGTCGGCCCGGGGCCTCTGCGGTTACCTGGCTGGTTGCAGTGTGTTGCATGGCACTGGCTCCTTTGGTTTTGCTTTTTCCCCAAACACGGTAAGAGCCAACGACCCATCTCCTTGCGCACATGCCTTTTAAGGGCTCCTGGCCGGGCGTTTTGCATCTCGTGAGGGAGTGTGTCTGCTTGTGAACACCTGCTGTGCCTCTCTAGCCCTCTCTCATTGGTTTCAGAGGACCCATCCCGCGGGTGGGTGTGCTCCCCTGCTCCCATAGGCCGGTAGGTGTTGTACACCCATCTCCACGCACGGAGCATCCTGGCTCCTTCCCACATGCTCCATGGGTGGAGATGGGTGGGCCATGGGAACATGCACGCCCACTCGGCCCCGTTCCCACGGGTCATCCTGGCTCCTTCCCACATGCTCCATGGGTGGAGGTGGGTGGGCCATGGGAACATGCACGCCCACTCGGCCCCGTTCCCACGGGTGGTCACCCATGTATCTGATGGGAGGAGATGTGTGGAGGTGTCTTGTGTGAAAAGGGCCATAGAGAGAAAGGTTGGCTTATTCCATTCTCTATATTTTCTTTTGGCTGTTGAAAGTTTAGATTGGCGCTTCTCAGAAGATGTTTGTCTATTGGACAGTAGTGTTGTTACCTGTGTGGTGCAGTGGTGTGACCTGGAGAATGACTCTCCAGTGACCCTTAAAACTGAGAGAACAGAGGGAGCAGCAGTTATGTCAACAAAAGCTTTAAATGAACTGAGAGTGCAGGGCAGGGAGCTTGCTAATCATATGAATAGCTTAACTGATCCCAGGAGTAAGCTGATATACTGACAATGGGAGCATTACCTCACATGCACAGACAAGGTTCTGTCCCAAGGGCTACCAGGTCAGGTTCTTGGTTTTCTTAGGGACACCTAAAGTTGACTCTCCATTTGGAGGCTTGCCAAAGCCCCAGCCTGAGCATTTTCTGGAGGCAAGGAAAGCTAAAATCTGTTCATTTGGCCAGGTGGAGAAAGGGTTTGGGTTGCTGTTCTTAAATGGGGAATTTTAATATTTTTATTCAGTTTGAGTGTTTTAAGTGGTTTTATTTTATGTATGTTTTTATATATGCATCGTTATCGGCCTTTCAGGGAAGGGAGGGCTATAAATCAATAGTATATGAGGAGGCGTCTAGGTCAGGACTACTAGTCCATTACAGTGAACTCTGTGTAGAATTTCTCCATGTGTCTTTGGGTGCCCTGCATCCCCTGCGTGCAGCTCCGACAGTGCTGGGTTTAAATGGACCCGGCAGCTGCCGTGGCCCACAGTCTGCCCACGTGGCTCCCCCCTTTCCCACACCATAGAGCTGTGGGCAGATTTGGCCGGAAGCAGAGTTGCAGCGGCCCATCCACCGAATAGACAAACTGCTGCTCTGCCCACGGCTGGTGCTCTGGGGTTGAGTGGTTTGCTCCATTTGCAGTGACCTGCTGGAGTACTGCAAGTGGAGCTGGCCCAGAGCAAGCAGTGTCTGCACCCCCTCTGCTCTGCCTCATACCTGGGCGGCCCACCTTTAAACAGACGGGCCACCCGGGGGTGAGGCAGAGCAGAGGCATGGGGGCAATCCATGAAAAAGCACCATTTGTCCTTGCATCACACCAAAAATGGAAAGCGTACCTCCAAAACTCCCCAGAGCTACAAATGGAGATGATTTGGGGCTGAATCAGTGGCCAGATGCAGCTGGATGAATATAACATTTTTTTGGTCGTGCTCAGAGATTGTGTAATCTTGAAATGTTTTCTCTTGAGTAGTTCTTTGATGTTTAATGGGGAGTTATACCCTCCTGTGAGTACATTCGGAGCCAGTATGTCCCAGGCAAAACATAACCCAAACCACTGTACTTAAATACAGCAAGTGTGGAAAAACATTTGCACTGTGATTCCCCAAGCCACTTATGCCAGAGTAACCCCATAGGGCTTCAATGGGACTGCTCCAGCGTAACTGGTTTGTGGATTGCGCTCTTGCATATTAGTAAAAATCAAATGTTTCTTTATTGCGTGGCCGTCAGGCCATTGCACAAAGCACAGAACAACTAAACAATACACTTTTATATACTGTCCATATTAAAATCAAACTTATAATAAAACGTTAAGCTTAAAATACATTTTCAACACTTAAACACAACATCAACTTTACATTTATTAAACCTCAAAACTGCCTTACATAAGGCAGGAAGCATCACAAACACTTGGTCCCTATCACTCATAAACATAACTATGCTAAAAGTGAACCAAGGGCAAAAATTATATTTCCAAACAACCATATCACTGAACAGTCTGGTGTCTAATCTGGTCTGGGTCCTCGAGACTAGAAACAGCCTCTCTTTGCTGCTTAAATTTAGTGACCCAATATAGAAAGGTTCCAACCACCCGTATAATTGTAACCGAACCACTCCCAAGCAGCATACCCACCAGAAATGATACCGGGCGGCCCGGAAAGGGGCCAGTAAAGGAGCCAAAAGCTTCTCGCGCATCCCAGTATACACAGGACAGACCAATAAAATATGAGTTAGGGATTCAACCTGCCTTAGTGGACCTAGACACAAACGCTCAGCCAGCGGCGTGCCCTTATATCTACCAGAAGTGAATGCAGAGGGAAAGGCATTTAGCCTAGCAAGAAAGAAGGCTCGTTTCACCGCCGGTGGTAAGTCCTCCCCAACATAAACCATTGGTGAGGAGGACTCGTTTGTCAATAAGGGATACGGACCCAATACTCTGATATTCCCAATCCCGGCTCGCACCTCCTGGCGTGTCACATCAGCCAGCCTCGTAATCAGCAACTTTCTCTCTTCCTTATAACCGAGTGGCTCCAGGGATTCAGGGGAAAAACTCAGGTGCCTGATTTTATCCAGTACCCTAAGAACCCAGGGATTGGCATACTTATCGCTCAGGACCAAAAGCGCCCAGGGAGCCACGATATTAAAATGCAGACGGAGCCAATACAATATGGCTCCTTGCCACACCCTAACTTGCAGAGGTAGAAAACCACATTCTGAGCATAGGGCCAAATTGGGGGAGCCAGCCGGTGCCGACAGAATATCCCATGCAAACCCAGACTGGATCCTCTCCAACAGCAACAATTTGTCCACGGCCCAAAAATGTGCCCCATATAGCAGCTGTGGGACCAGTTTGTGCAAATAGATCTTTATTGCGGTGGGGGTGGGTGGGATCAAATACCCACCGCGCATCCTGAAAAATCTTACAATATTTTTGGAAAGTAACCTGGCTTTACTTAGGGCCGCTTGAGTTTGCACCACCCAGGCCCCATTTGATTGAAATATCAGTCCAAGATATATGTACGTTCGTACCTGGGCAATTTCCTTGCCATCAAGCCACCATCGATGAACCACTCTCTTCCGGGTGAACTGCATAACCTTAGATTTTTCCTGGTTTATTTCTAATACATTTGATCGACAGTAATTCCCAAAAGAGAGCAGCCGCCACCGTAACCCAACCTGGGAGCGTGATAATAGCACCGTATCATCCGCATATAAAAGGCACGTCATAGATGTCTTACCAACACAGGGGGAATGATGTGCTGGGTCTGCAAGGGTCTTCATGATGTCATTAAGGTAGAGGTTAAACAGGGTGGGGGCTAAGATACAACCTTGTCTCACCCCCCTACCAACCCTGATGGGACCAGACACCTCCCCCCGATTGCCGAGTCGCACCACTAACGAGCTGCCCCTATGAAGATTGACAATCAGATGGAGAAGTCAGGGGTCCGGGTTGAGGGCTGCAAATTTCCCCCATAGCTACTCCCTAATTATAGTATCAAAAGCCGCCCTCAAATCGATGAAGGCGGCACACAGCTCCGCCAGAGACCTGAAAAAACTCTGGATAAGGTGGAGCAAAAGGAAACAATGGTCGTTGATGGACCTCCCTTCCTGGAACCCTATCTGGACATCAATCAAGATGCCGTTACACTTCAGCCATTCCTTTAATCTTAGCAGAAGGTATTTAGCATACAGCTTGATTACAGTACTGAGGAGGCTAATCGGCCTATAGTTGTTCGGCAACATAGGGTTCCCTTTTTTAAAGATTGGGACCACAATAGTCCGACCCCAATCTGATTGAATGTTACCAGATTCATTAATTCCGGTAAAAAGGGGGGGGGGGGCAAGAATGGAGGACCACCAACCCTTTCCAGCCTTCAAAAACTCCACTGGTATTCCATCACCCCCTGGTGCCTTGCCAGCTCTAAGGCTGCCGATCAAGTCCTCTATAAGTTGTTCAGACACTGGCTCCCAATCTGGGACAGATTGGGCCAGGGGTAAATCAATAATTGGAGCATTGGTTATTCCATATAATATGGAAAAGTGGCTTTCCCACGCAGCCCGCGGAACCAAGCATACAGTGGGGGTGATCCTATCCCGCCTAGTAAAAATCAGCAAAATTAAACTTTCGGGGCATAGTATGCCACCCTTGCACTGAATTGTGCATTATTCTAAGTAGTTATGTTGTCTTCGGTGGAACTTCTAATGAAGTAAGGAACTGATTGTCATGCGTTTTCTCTGTGTGCACAAAAAGGACTCCAGCCAGCTCTGCACTTTCACTAAGCAAGGGGGAATCTCCAAAATAATGGGGTGGCAAGAGGGAGAGAGAGTCAAAGAACAACGGGGAGATAACAACAGGGAGATAAAGGAGAAGCAATAGGAGAGTGGGACGGGGGAGAGGAAGAGAGGGAGCAAGGTGTGTGTGTGTGTGTGTGTGTGTGTGTGTGACAGAGAGAGTGAGTGAGTGTGTGTGTGTGATGGGGGAGGGGCCTCAACTATGACAGACGCATGGAAGGGGTGTGCAGTTTAAAATCGTTTGGGAACAACTGATGTAGCACAACCACCTGCATTGATGCAGGATGTTTACAAATAGAACACTCAAGTGTTATAGTTGCATCACAGACCAAAGCCGCTTTCAGCTCTTCCCCTCCCCCAAATGGCCTAAGTTTTATCTAGGAAGGAGAGACAGAGAAATCTGTATGTTGCAACATAAACCAGAAATGAGTGACTATCTGGGGCTGCCCTTGATGACTGTTCGGAAGCTGCAGCTGGTGCTGAACGCGGTGGCTTGGCTCCTTTCGGAGAGGAATCGCCGGGAGCTCATTACATCAGTCTGCACTGGCTGCCTATAGCTTTCCGGGCACAATTCAAGGTGCTGGTTTTGACCTTTAAAGCCCTAAGTGGTCTGGGTCCCATATAGCTGAAGGGCCATCTAGGCTACTATGTTCCTTTGCAGCCCCTACGTTCGGCCGGGGCTGCCCTCCGGCACATTCCACCTGTTTCCCTTGTCTGTGGGGCAGGGGTGTGTGGGATAGTATTCTTGGTTGTTGCCCCCTCCATTCCCCAGGAGGTTAGCTTGAGCCCAAGCCTGGCTATCTTCCGGAGGCAATGCAAAACGTAGTTGTTTGGGAAAGTGTTTGGCAGGCAAGGATAGGTGGGGTTTGGTTGGGTTTCTGGGTGGGGTTGTGGGGGGTATGGGGGTTTAAGGGGAGGGTGTGTTTATTGTGCAAATTTTAATGTTTTTAATTGTTTTGGTGTGGATTGTGAGCCGCCCTGAGCCTTACGGGAAGGGCAGCATAAAAATTCCAAAAATTAAATATAATAATAAAATAAAGATGGAAAAAAGGATGAGGTTTACAGCACTGTGACCCCATGGCTACTCAGGCTAGGCATGTGCATGTGGTGGAGGCTCAGTACAGTAGGTTTTTTAAAGCAGATATTGGCAACATGGAGTAGAAAGACAGAAGTGAATATTACTGCAGAATAATTCCACTAACTGCAGTAATTATTGGGTAAACCTCTGTGGCAGGAGATCATCAAAGAAAATGACCACTGTGCTCCCTTCTGTCTTTCAGGTAGGACTCTGTGGTTTTTATGCAGTCAAAGAATTAATTGGGATCAAAGGGTGATTTCAGACGTTACGCGTCTGACATTCACCCTGGCTGAACCACAGTCAAACACGGGCCACGTTTGACTCTGCTGCACGTCTGTTGGCTCGCCACCGGATGTGCACCACAGTGAAACGCGGCCTGTGTTTGGATTCGCCACACTTCTGGACCTCCGGACGCGAGGAGGTTGAGAAGTGTGGTGAAAGGCCACCACGGCTGTGGTGAACGGAAAGTAACGTCTGGTTACTTACCGTTCACCGCGGTCAAGGAGTTCACCCCCGCTTGTGGTTGCAGCAGCAGCCAGATTGGCCGCTGCCCATCGGGACGGGGGAGAGCCACCGGGGAACCCAGGGGGCGGGGCCGTGTGGCAGCACGCTGCACCACGCGGCCCCGCCCCCTCCAGGGTGTGTGTGTGCCGCTTTAGACGTTACGGGCGGGTGCTTTCACCACGGGCCGTGGGGTGGTTTGGACCATGGCCGGGGGCAATGGGGCGCACGTCTGTTGGCACGCCCCTTCACCCCCGGCCGTGGTCCGAACCCCCCCACGACCCGTGGTGAAAGCGCCCGCCCGTAACGTCTGAAATCACCCTAAGAGAGGGAGATGCCCTACATGTACTACAATGGGGCATCTTTATTGGCGACTCCAGCACAGGAGTGGTCAGCTGTGAAGGAGTGCAGAACAGCTCACTCCCCTTCCCTGGTAGTGTCATCTCTTTTCCATCCAGTCCAAGGGCTGCCCTAGCATCACAAGGTTCTGTTGACTTGACTGGGCTTCTTTAAAGACCCAGCCAGATCTATGGTGCTTCCTTCTGTTCCAGGTGGGGACACTGTTGGTCAAGCCTTCCCAAAAACGCATGTGGTGTTTTTGGCTCATTGAGCCAGATTGAATTGGACAAGGATCTTGAGCAAGCCACAAGTTCCTGCACTGAAATAGGATGATCTAGCAGGCTATGCAGTGTGTTCTTTAAATTAATAAAGCAGAGGTATTGTTAAGGCGGGGTTTTACCTTTCTTCCCATGGTACATGTAACAATGGTTTAGACCAGGGATGGGGAACCCTTTTCTTCCTTTAGACCATTTGGAAAATTAGTACAAGCTGTGTGGTCTGGATAGGCAATGAGGGAAGCGGTGGTTAAGGGGTGCTCTCAGGACAGAAGAAGAAGGGGAAGGTCTAGTTCATGTGTTTGTTCCATGGGTCTATCCCCTGTCCTTGTGTGCATGCTCCACTTCTCCTTGCCCTTGAGCCAGAAAAAACATGCATTTTTCCCTTCCCTTGAGCTCATTTTTTCGGTGCTTGACAGTTGGGGCTGGCTGTATGTGCCAAATCCAGGAACTGGAAAGGAGCTATGAGCTAGAGGTTTCCCAACCCTGGTTTAGTACAACAATATAAAACAGTCAGGAATGGTGGAGTTTAAGACACCCCCCAACCCCCTTCAGCCAAGTCGTACACTGTCGTTGGAAGGAGCGGCGGTCTGGGGCCAAATGGACACTTTCCAGGAGGGAGTTTCACAGCCTTGGTGTTGCCACCGAGAACATCCTCTCCATAGTTGCCCCCCATCCCGAGATACTTGGGGGACTTTGAGAAGGGCGTTGCCCGTCGACTTCAGGGGTCGATCCAGAATCAGGGGGGTGAGGCAGTCCCACAGATAGGTAGGGCCCAGACCGTATAGGGCTTTATAGGTAAGTATAGGTAAGCATTGACACCAGCCGTAGTTGTGTGTGTTCAACACCTTTGGCAATCATGCCATTTTTATATCGGCATTGGAGGAGTCTGAGAATTTTGCCCTGCATTTTCGCTCCTCTCTTGGTGCTTAAGGCTTTTTGACTCGGATCACCTTTCTGTTATCGAAAATCGATCCCCAATCTAAGAAAGAACATGAAAAATTCATGTTTGTTCTGGACATAAATGCTGTGTGAAAGCATCGGGGCTCATGATGAATTTTCTAACCTTGGCTTTATTTAGTTAGAAGGAACCTGCACGGTGGTTCCAAAATTTTGCTTGTGTGACCCTGTTTTGAGACTTACATAGAATCCCATGACTATAGACAGCAACAAAGGCATGCAAGGATATCAAATATCAGCTGTATCACCAACCTATCCACAAAGGGCATTACCCCAGTTGGGATTCAGTTTGGTGTCAGGTTTTGGCAGAAGTAGGGCTTGAACTATAGTCTCCAGGGTGTTTAAGGCAGGGTCTTTGCCTTCTCCTCAAGCTAGAACCTTGTACTTCTCCACCCCCACTTTCTTCCTGATTGGCTGAGCCTCAGCTGCCTACCCATTGGTTACCCTGGTCTATATAAGGCATTCACAGGAAACGGGAAATGTCTACAACACAAGGAAAGCCTGCTCTGTGGAAATAGACCCTCCCAATGCTCCTATGTCTTCCAGCTTCCAGACTCCCCCTGCCAGTCTCTTGAGACCAGGTGCTGGACTTTGACACACCCTGAGCCAGGCCAGGCCAGTCTCTGACATTTTGGAATCCTTGGGGTACCAAGCAATCTCTGCATTTAATTCAAGACTTGCTAGTATTCTACCAGCCTCAGTAAAAGAGCAGATGATCATGTCTTCTGCTGTTGTGTTGCAAAGTCTTTTCCAAAGAGCCGTATTTGGAACCAAAAATAGATGAAGATGATGACAAACCTGTCTTGGAACCATATGAGATAGACAGATGCAGAGGGGAAAGTTTGGAGATGAATACCTTGTGTTCCTCATTCTCCTTGAATGTGTGGGGAGTAGGGTGTTCTCGAGCAGTGTGTGATTTTTGCACATCTGTCATCTCAATCAGTGTTCAAAATAAAAACATTAATGCTAGGGAACAATGTGTGGGTTTGTGGCATTCTCTATACCCGTAACTAATGCTTGGATTACAATGAGACACAAAATAGTGCTTTAATATGTGACAGATGTAATTTCGCTTTGATATTTAAAGGGAAACTGTGTTATAAGCCAGCACTGGTTTTCCCCCTCTGTTAAGTATATCTTTAAAATATTTCAGTTTGTAATATTTCAGGTTAGAATCCCATGTCATGATTCGTCAGTCAGCAAAGGTATAGGGAATTTGAGTATCTTTCCAAGGAGCTGTAAGATAAACAAATTGATAAGCAGTTTTACTTTTTTTTAGGGCATTTTCCAGATTTTTAACTGATGTAAATTGGTGCAATTCCATTGGTTTTAGTGGAGCTTCATGGATACTCTTTCACACCACAAGGAGTGTGTGTGTGTGTGTGTGTGTGTGTATATATATATATGTATATGTATATGTGTTCGCGCGTGTGTGCAAAGTTTGTAGGACATGTGCTTTACCTGCCAGTAAAGTTACATGCACCACAAGTAAGGGCATTTTTGCTGTATTACAACACCTGTATGTTGCCATGGCACAAACTAGTTGTGGCACACTTTATGCGATTAATGCACCTGAAAAATAGCATCATAAATATTTCATCCTAAAAGTCTATATTTTTCTCAGCTGATTTGTATGAAACACACAATTGAAAATTGTAACCCTTATAGTGTACAAGTCGGTTACACTGAACTAAATTATATTGTTAACGAGACCACATGAATAATTGCTTCTGTAATTCTGAAATTATCAAGGGCATATGAATAGCATAGAGGAACCACAACAGGAATGTTGAGGTTCAGTGCAGATTAATCTGGATTAATCCATAGCTGCCCATTATGAGCAACTCTATGCAAACCACCTCCACTCCCTGGGTATGTACTACTTAGTACTCTGACATTGTTCCATATGTAATTCTCTATTGTATTATTTAGGAATTTACAAATAGCACTGGAGTAATGGACTCCATGTCCTCGCCTACGAGGCTCTTTGTGATATTACTGCTCCCTGTGTGTCTGCCCTCATTTTCTACTATGTTCCTGCCTGGGATGGGAACATCACTCCTACTTTGCCATCACGCTCGCCTATCCCAGAGTTCCCTGCTCCCTAAACTGTCTTCATTCCTTCTCCTGTGCTGCCCCTTATGCCTGGAACTTCCTTCCTGAACACGTATATTCTGCTCCCTCCCACCTGACCTTCAAATCCCTCCTAAAAACTTCTCTTCCATCAGGCGTTCACTAGCGGAGTCCTCACCCCGACAGACTGGTCACTGATTCTCCTTCTGCTGACCTTTCATTCCGGATCTCCTCCTTCCCTGTAACTAAGCTAA
>QEPC01002120.1:1808976-1824115 GCA_003113815.1 Sphenodon punctatus | reverse complement strand
GGGGGGGGGGGGGGGGGGGGGGGGGGGGGGGGGGGTTACGCAAGATACACATGGGGCTTGAAACTGGCCTGTAGCAGCTCTGTTCAATTTTTTTAAAATATCAGAAAACGGCAAAAACATCAGGAAAACCGGTATGTTTCTGCGTTGTGTGAATCTTGGCGAATACCCTGCTTCCGATAGAAACAGCATTCACTGACATTTCTTATTTCAAGCCTAGTATACACTATCCCCCTGCCCAAAGGACAAACAACCAAATTTGCCAACTCAAGAGCATAGAGGGTATAAACAATAGCAACCAGTAGCTTGCCAACCCAACAAAAAAACCAAACATTTCAAGTGTCCCAGATTTTTGTGGATTTTTTCAGATTTTCCAGGTTTTTGTAGTGTCCCAGATTTGCAGTGTTGAAACTTGCCACCAAATAAAAACTGGCACTGTACACACAGGTCTTTACCTGGGGAGAGGACAGGAGAGGTTATGAACTACGTGTGATAGACATAGGGTGAAAACAGACATGATGCTAACCACCCTTTAACCACCCTTGGTGGTTATTTATGCATGTTGCAGGGCTTTATTGGTTTCCTATGCAGCCCTGAAACATGCATAAATGACCACCAAGGGTGGTTAAAGGGTGGTTAGCGTCATGGCTGTTTACACCCATCATCACGCTGCTTACCACCCTACCTCCAGGGTAACAAGGGCCAAATATAGAACAGAACATGTTAAAAGGACTCATCTTCAGTGGAAATGTAGCCTATCTATTAAGTAGGGCCAACAGTGGAAACACGGAGCACATGGGATCCTACCTATAAATACATAGATATTTTAATGGGTGTTGTGCTAGTTAGTATTCAAGGACTGCTAGCTTAGTTAAGGTTTATAGCTCAAGATTTTCATCATATGTATAAATATAGTGGGATGCACTGGATTACGGAAATTCACATGTTCATGCCTTGCATCCATAAGAGCTAGCAGGATTGGGCTCAAGATATTTTATATTTATTTATTCATTTGCATTTTTTAGCCGCCCCCTCTTGCCTACGCATCTCGGGGAGGCGTACAAAAATGATATGATGACAAATTGCTGAAATGTCCCCTCGTAACCTTTTTGATTAACTTGATCCAACTTGTCCTTGCGTGTGGCTAGAAGCCGTTTAGGAGTTGGAAACCCGTTTCGTTTGGCTGACTCTTCTCGGCTTGGTTTGCTAAGCCCCTGGAGTGTGCTGTGGTTGGAATGTTACACTTGGTGAATGTCATTACTTTCAGTAAACACTTACTAAATAAAAAAAACCCACGCATTTTAAACATTGTCTTGGATTTTTAGACCTTTTTTGGGTTTACGTTTTACATTTTTGGCACATTTCTTAATGGCGCATTATCAATTCTGCTTCCCCATTCAAGACACCTTGCACATTATTCTATGTTGTAATAGTTTAAAAATATTATATAGGCTATTAAAGAATAAATATGTTCTACTGGCCTACAGCTACAGCACAGCTGTCTTTAGGCCTGATCCGAAGCCCATTGATGCTAATAGACATTTTTCTGTTGGCTTCAGGGAGGCTTTGGATCAAACCTTGATGTCTTGTCTCTTGGGATGATTTTTTATACAGAGCTGGAGTAGGTGGGAGTCTGATATGCTTCAGTCATGCATATTGTGCAACCAGCTGCGTGCTCTCCTAAATTGCTTAGTCAGTGACCTCAGTCCTGACCTTAGTGGACCACCCTCTCTCTGAGGGACAGAGGTAATTCAGGCTTTATGCTTGTTTGGCCATTGACCTGCCATTTGTGTCAAATTACTGTATTTGTAGTGGTTTTGTGGTGTGGACTCTTGCACGCTAGGGATAGTGTTAAACCAGCCAACTTCTTTTACAGCCTCTGTCTCTAATCCCAGAAGTGAAAGACCAGTCATTTTCCCATTAAAAATCTCGATCCTCATTTTCTATTTTTAGTTTGTTTTTAAATGGTAAAACAGAGTTTTTTACTTTATTTGAATAGTTTATAATGTTGTCACCCAATCAGAAAACAACTTGGATAATCAGCTTTATGGTTTTTTTAGTCTTGATAACTTCCCAACCTGCTAAACTTGAGAAGTTTCATGCTGTGTCTCATTTAACATGGTGTCATGATTTTTAGGCAACATCTATTCTAAAGTGCTTTAGCATTCCGCTGCTTCATGTAGCTAAATTATTTTCCATTTCTGTAGTCTGACTCTGGATCTATAGCCCTGTAGAAATTGCTCTGCAGTTAGCAAGATGCAAATGGTCTGCATCGACATCTTTTCTTCTTATTGAAAACGTTACTTTCACTGAGAATGAAAAATCCCCACAAGATGTGTGTGTGATGACCAGGATGTTTTTCATCTTGTTAAGAGGGCCAGCTGGTTAAGATAAATAGTAACTATGTGCAAAGGTTAAAATGAAATGATTAAACAAATCCAGCTATAAAATATTATTAACTATATGGCACCAGCAATGAGTCTGGCCCTGAGAATTCATTCATTAGAAACGGGTCCCTGCCCTGAGGGGGTTACAGTTTCGGAAGGGCAAGGGAGCCTGGAGCACAGGGAGAGACAGGGATACAATAGTAGGAAGACACTAGAGTATACAGGGATAAGACCTTTTAGGATGTTTTAAAAGGCTATTTGATTATAAACTGTGAATTCAGCACTCAGTTGTGAATTAATCTCTGATAGCATAAATTTATATTATTTTTAAACTCACCATTCAGAGCTAAGGAAGGTGCGAACAGACTGCCTTTTGGTTTCTATTACTGCATAGCAGTGGTCTAGAATAACTTAAGCATTCTCTACCAAGTCCGTCAAAGTTGCCCCTTCCCTTGCAGTGGTCTGCCAAGAGAGGAGACCTCACTGCAGTAGCTCCCAAGTGGGAAATATCTAAGCTTAAGTTGCTTTTAGACGTGCATGGCAAACACGCTGCATAAAATCATGCTGCGTGTAAATATCCCGCGTGTGGGATTTAGACGTGACATTTCGCGCGTTAAAGGCGGCTGCACGTTCTTTTAAAGCCACAAATTAAATACCTCGATGTCGAATGCACGGCTGGCTTTAACATGCGAAATGTCACATCTAAATCCCACAAGCGGCATATTTATACGCAGCGTGATTTTAATGCAGTGTGTTCGCCACACATGTCTAAAAGCGGCGTTCGATTTTCCTAAGGTTTATGGACTTGTGACAAGAACAAGGCCATTCAGTGAAAAATGGCAACATTTTGAAGAATGATAAAAAGAAATACTTTTTCATACAGTACATAATTAAGCTGTGCACCTCATTGTCACAGATTTCTTTGAGGCCAGTAGCATAGCAAGATGAAAAAATTGATATAAAGGCATAATGAGAATATACACAGTTACACTAGGTAGGAAATAAGCCCTCATGCTTCAGACTGTAAGCCAGCTTCTGACTGACGAGAAGTAGGAAGAAACATCTCCAGTGGTTAGATTGTTCCCAAGTTCTTCCTCCTTGTGTTTCTTGCACCTTCCTCTAAAGCATTTGGTATGGGACACTGTGGGGATCTATACTGTACAAAGAGAACCATTGTTTGGCAATTAGGGATGTGTGAACGTGGTTCGGGGATTCAGTGTTCGGGCTGAACTCGGGGTGTTCGGCCTGTCCGGGAACCCCCCGAACCCAAACTGCCCCCCGCCCGAACAAAGTTCAGATTCCGAACCCGTTTGGGCGGGGAGAACCCGGTTTCCCCTCCCTTCAGGCTGCGCGGGTGGAAGGGGCACCGGAGCTCACACCCCCACCCCACCCTGTGCAGCCTACTAAATTTAAAAAACAAAACAAAAAAACCCCCACCCCAGGGACCCCCTACCTAGTGGCACCGGGATTCTGGCCCCGAGTCCCGCGGCGGCGGGTTAGGCTCCGGCGGCACTGCAGAGCGCTTCAGGCCTCTACTAGGGCTTTCCGGGTCAGGTGACCAGGGCGGCCTAGCAGAGGCCTGAAGTGCTCCGCGGCCACCGCCGGAGCCAGAGACAGCCCCGCCATCGGACCCGGTGCCGGAGCCCCGGCACCACCAGGTGGGTCAGGCTCTGGCCCTGGGCCCAGCAGCGGCAGCGGGGCTGGCTCTGGCAGCGGCAGTGGAGCGCTTCAGGCCTCTACTAGACCTTCCGGGTCATGTGACCCGGAAGGCCTAGTAGAGGCCTAAAGTGCTCCGCAGCACTGCCGGAGCCGGACCTGCTGCCACGGGACCTGGGGCCGGCGCCACTAGGTAGGGGTGGGGTCTCTGGGGTGGGGTGGGTTTAAAAATTTTTTTTGTTTAGAAGGCTGTGCAGGGTTCGGGGGGAGGTGAACTCCAGCACCCCTTCCACCCGCGCAGCCTGGAGGGAGGGGAAACAGCGTCCCGCTTGCCACCCGAATGGGTTCGGCCCACCTGAATGTGTTCAGCCCGAACCCCGAACGGTTTTGGGGGGGCCGAACCCCGAACAGGCTGAACCCCCAGGTGTTCGCACACTCCTATTGGCAATATCTACGTTCTATGCAGAGAGCTAACTAGTACTATGGCATCGTTTTGATGTTTTCCTCTGCTAAATTAATTTAGACAGCTAAACTAGGTTAATACTTAGCACGATTTCCTCATTTTTTGTACTAGTTAGTGTAGTTGCCATAGGATCTCATGTAGCTTTTAAAGGGGGATGAATGGGGAGATCTGTGAAGATGTGGCTCATCCTATGGAAACATCTGAAAACTAGTATAAGATCAAGATGGAACATCACTTACTGGCACTTGTAATCTCTCTGGGATTGCAACTCCGTTCTGATATTAAGGATGTCCGTGAGCCACATTAATACCTTCTTGATGCCATTTGGCTATCCTAAAGTAAGTCTTTCAGTGAGTAAGTATTCCAGATCATTACATGAACGGTTGACTTTAGATTCTCCTGCCCCCAAGTTAACATAATATAACCAGGAGAGCATTTTTATTATGATCATCCCAAGATGTGATAAATGTCTATTTTGTACAGGTGCCTCCTTAGTGTTTGAGGTGGAGAATCAGGTTGGTTTGATTAAAGGCCAGAAAAGAACGCCCCCTCCGCTCTCAGTGAGGCGGGGGGGGGGGGCGGGGGGGGGCGGAGAGGATTTGTGCCTGCCTGCCCCAAACAGTTATTTGGCAGGGGAGGGGCCCCTCTCATTCCTCCATTGCTTAGGAGGCATGGCCCTGTGGCCCAATGGGGAGGGAGGAAGGTACCTTGTGAGCGGAGAGCCGGCCAAGTAAATACCTGAACCAGCTGTTGCCTCCTCCTCTCTCTTGTCCCATTCTGGGCCGCATGCAGGAGTTTTTTCCTACCCAGTCTTACCTCTTTTATGCATGTGATGGGGTGTGTTATGTTGTTTGCCGTCGGTAAATTTGTTATTAGAACTGCTGTGGGCTCTTGCTGGTCGCTGTTTTCAGGACCGAGGAGGAATTTTCCCATCGGCTTAATTGGTTCGTGGAGCTGCCGAGTTTTTTGCCTTTTTCGCAGCAGTTATGATTTTGACCTACATTGTGTTTTTTGTGCTGTGCTTCATGCTATGTTGCAACTTGTGGCAATTAGTGGCTTAGGAACCATGCTGTGGTGAGGCTCCCTGAGAGCTAAGGGGGCGTGGCTGTGCTCCATTACCACTTGGGAAGCGGGAAGTCTTAAGGGCGGGTGCCTTGGTTCAGGCTCGGGACGACTGGTATGGGGCTGTACTCCGTCCTGACCCAGGGGGAGGGTGACCTTGAAAGGTCGAGCCACCCGAGTAGGCGGGTTTAGGCTTAGCTCAGCCCCCTTCCTGCTTTATACGGTATGGTTCCTCTCCACTATGCACACAGGTTTATGCTCATCGGTGCTCTACCGATTTCTGGATTGTCATGCAATAAAGTTGTGGCCAGTGCCTCTTTATCCCATAGCTGTGTGGGTAGTGCGGGCACAAAGGCTAAACTCCTAAAACGTGAAACTAATTATAAACTTTCTCCACCAATATAGGTGCAGAAAGCACCCGTTTCCAAATAGAATAGGTTTTCTCTTGACTTTGAAATACAACTTGTTTGTGTGAAATGGATATTTCATTTCTGCAGTGCAGTAGGAAGGAATGTTCAAAATAGCCTCCTCTGTTCCCCAAAAGAGAGAGAAAATTGTGTTTGTGTAACATAAGTAAACAGATAGACTTACCTGCTTGCTTATGTGTAAATTACTCCCTTCCTTCCCAAACCCACCGTGCCCCTGAGGGCAGAATGGGCCTCTTCACCTGTGATTGACAGTAGATTAAAGAACATTCAGCTTTCCCCTTTAGAGTTTAAACTTGGATAGATGGATGCTGCCAGTGTGATCCACAAGACATTTAGTGCTGGCATTAGTGCTTAGTGCAGGCACAAATCTCCCTGAAGTGATTGGGACTAGTCGTGCTAGCAGCGAGCACTGGGTCTAAATGCCCTGAGGACTCCGCTGGTCATTTTGCATTCTTTAGCACTGACTAGCTGCCTTTCTAATAATAATTTTTCAGTGGAGTAATATCTGTACTTTAATGTCACTACCCTCTTAAACTAATATGATCTATGCTTTGATTTTAAAGTGGTGGTTAATGTACAAAATGCTTAAGTTGGTTACTTTGATTTTGGTCTATGACTGCACATCTTTGTTAGGATTTTCTGTAGCACCTTTTCTCTTATCTGTAGGGATGGCAAACGTTTGGCCTGGCAGACACACGATTGTTGCATTTGGACAGGATGATTATATTTCAGACTACTAGGTCCAATTCGTCCCTTTGTTACATGCATAAAATCTTGTGTACAACCAACCGTAGAATTTGGTCCATTTGGTTTTTCCTGGTGGTGAAAACTTTCAATATTTTATGCACGATTACAGCATCTGTTTACAGTACTCCTTTGCCTAGGAGATCTGTAACGGAGGGAGTGAAAGCTTGGAGCGATTGTTGGAAATCTGGTCCAAATACCCACTATTTTGTATGTTGGATTTTTTATTTAAATAAAAAACCATTTGACAAGGGCTTGATAACACCAGCTAGTACAAGATCAACTTTCTCCTTTGATACGGTTACAAAAAAGGCTTGATAATCTGAGGCAATTAGTGGAATCTACAAGTAGATTCTTAAGCCCAGTGTTAGATGTGCTACTTATTTTAATTCTGATTCTGTATCTGATGAGTTAGCCTTTTTACTTTTGGATAAGATTACATCCATTAGGCAATCTGCTAACCCTTCTACCACAGGCAAATGCTAAAATGTTGTTAATAGTCTCTTGTGTCTTCATTCTGGTAGAATTTCAGCCCCCCGACCCCTCCTAAATGCGTACTGGCGTTACTGATGTAGGGGAAATGGCACTGATTGAGGAACAAAAACTACTCACTACAAGAGTGATTTTGTTTTCTCTTATTTCTGTCCAAGACACTACTGTTGTTGCTGTTGTTAATTAATGTAGTTCTAGCAATGTGCATGGCACTGAACAATCATTAATTAGAGACAGGTCCCTGCCCGTGGGGGGGTTTACAATCCAGGATGGGCAACAGAGGGAAGAGGAAGGAGAGGGGAACATAGGGAGAGACTGTGTGGCACCCCCTTAAATAATATGGATTAGGGCATCAATTCAACGGGGTACTTAAGCATGTGGCTAACTTTTAAGTATGTGAGTTGCTATAGTGAACGCAGTGGAACTATTCATGTGGTTATAGTTGACTACATATTATTATTATTATTATTATTATTAGCTTTTATATAGCGCCAGTGATGTACCTGGCGCTTTACAGAGAATAAAATAGACACAGTCCCTGCCCGAGAGCTTACAATCTAAAGACAGGGGGAGGGGAGACAAGGAAGGGGGAACAGAGGGAGAGACAAGGGATGCGAGAACTCAGGTACACGAAATTGGAAGTTTGCAGATAACAGGTGGGGGATAATCCTGGGTGGGGATTATCACATAAGTGAGTTGCTGGAGCAGGAGTGGACATGGTGGATGTTAACTGGTTGGTGGTAGGATGCTCAGTAATCGAGAAATATACTTCTCTTGGTTTGGTTCATTCGTTTTTTTCTTCAAGGTCATGCAATGCAGAAAGGTTTGCTAGTCTTCTTCAGTGCTTAGATGTTGTGATAGTGTCAGAGACCAAGGTTGGTGTTTAGGGGTCAGGATTATATCATTGGCCAAAGAAGGAGCTTAAGGAGACCAAAGCCAAGCCAAGAATTAGAACCAGAAAGTTGGAATTGAGTAGAAACGCCTGTCCTATCCACTGGCACAGATCAATCGGGGTGGTGTGGTGTGTTTGCACTGCAGCCAATCGGGAACTTCATGGTGCTACATGGGCCTGCCCTGTAGGAGGGGAACAGTGCGCAAAGAACTCCAGGAAGAGGGAGTGGCTGCATGGCCAGGGCCCAGGGACATAGTGAACTTGCGCTCGCAGGTGATTTTTATGGGGAACGGTTGCTCTATGGTTGAGTGCTATTGTATTTTGTTCTGCATAAAAAAGTTGTCAGTCGGATCTGACCAATAACATATTGTAGCTGATAGCCTTCCACTAGCAGCATAGATGTAGGGCTGCCAGTTGAAAATGTATAAAATAAGGGAGAATATGGAGCTAAAGGAGAGTGAAACAAGGGATGCCCATTATGTTCTATAGAGCTGTGGTGGTCGGAACAAGGGATGCCCATTATGTGAATAAGGAATATCCATTATGTTCTATAGAGCTGTAGGGCTCTGAAATTAAGTGGTGGTCTCTTAAAATAAGGGACATCCCTTAGAGTAAGGAACACCTGGCAGTCCTCCATAGCTAGGGAAAAACTGTGTGCTGGATACAGACTTTTAACTCTGGAAAAGTAGCTGTGGCTGACACCATGCTCTTAGTAAAGGCTTACCTGCTGTTGTTGTGGGGTTCTACAGCAATGGCAAACCTCCAACTCATGGGCCAAATTCATGACTTTCAAATCCTTGTCTCTCCCTACGTGCCCCATCCTGTGTCCATTCTAGAGTGTAAGCCCCTCAGGGCAGGGACCTGTCTCCTATTACAACAAGGCACATTTCTGGAGATAAATAAATAATAATAGCCATAACCAAGAAGATGAGCCTAAAACCCAAAGTGCATAACTGGTGAAGATGGACTTGAATAGTGGTTATTATCTATTTCAGACAGTATGGTTGAAACAGGGCAAAACTGCTGGAGTTGATATGGTATTTGCTGCGGACAATTGTTTCAGTCCTAGTTCTTATGTTGCCCCCTACTTAATGTGCATGATCTTTGGCAGCAGTTTAACAACTGTGAGTGCAATACAAGATATGGATGATTTTGCTTTGCTTTTTAGAATAGAGTTGTGACTCTTGTAGAGTTTTGCTGCTCACACCCCATCCCTTCTACTACTATTTACTATAAATGATTGATAGTAACACTGGGTATCCGGCACGGAAACACCCTTTTGATTCCCCTGCTGGGGCCACCGCGTCACGGGCTAACAGATGCGGTGGCCGATCCCAGCGGGGAATCCGGGGAGGGGGCAGGGCCGCGTGGCGCAACACGCGACCGCACAGCTCCGCCCCCCAACGCTCCCCCAGCAGCCCGCCCTCCCGGAGACAGACGAGCACTGTGGCCAATCCGGCCGCTGCACCCGCCTGCCCGCCCCAGGAAATTGACCACGGCCCGGAATCGGCGGCGAGCACGGCCGCCAATTCCAGGCCGTGGTCAGCGGCCAGACGTGACGTTGACATGCTCAACCACGGGGATTTCCCCGTGGTTGAGCGTGTCAACGTCACGTCTGGTCAGTGTTACGCTGTGTGGTCACCCCTGTGAATCACGGGGTGGAATCAGATTTACCGCGCTTCCGGCTCTCCTCTGGTGAGGAGGGCTGGAAGCGTGGTAAATCTGATTCCACCCCGTGATTCACGCGAGTGAACATCTGGCGTAGCACTGACCAGACGTTCCGAGATCACGCTCCCCATATGGGAATTGACTGTGGTTGAGCGTGATCTAGTAACGTCTGAAAATACCCACTGTAGTAGAGTGTGAAGTATAGGCTGCAGTCTGTGCTTCTGCTAATGCTCACAAGAAGAACAGAGAGCAGTAAAGACCAAAAGCAAAGGAAAGAGAGTAGAAGTGAGGGGAAAGTTTCCATTTTTAGTGTTTTGTGATGAGTTCATTTTAAAGGTGAGGCTTTCCCCAGATACTATAAATATCAACTACTTACTTGTTGCTGAAACCTTTTACTACTCTGCTGAGACCAGGTAATCAAAATGCAAAGTAAGGCAGTATTTATGGTGAGGGACTAGTAGCACAAATTTGGAGGGCACCTTGGTTGTAATTTTTAGGCAGCATTGACTTAGAGTACTTTTAGAAACTGCTAGGGAAATTGTAGGCACCTATCAAAGTGCAATTAAAGTCCACTTAAAAGGGTTTATTTGAGTTTTGGGGCTTAAAGCATAATTCCAAAGCTTAGGATTCATAAGGATTTAATCATAAAAGATTAAACAAATCCCTGCTACATTTTGACAAGCATTTTGCTTTCCAACTAGTCATATGATCCATAATTAGTCGTTAAAAAGCCCAATTGATTTTTTTTTATATAAGACTGTCCTTATGTTGCATACTGTGCGCTGTACCTTCTAAATTATTTTATTGGCTTCATCAGCATGTGAAGTTTTGAGGCTTTGGATATCAACTTCACCTTTGTGCCACCAAGCTATTCCGCAATAATATTTCAGTTCAGTATATATTGATGCTTTATCAGCCTAAATTATTTATTTATTTATTTATTTATTTTATTGGTCTAATTTATATGCCACCCCTCCTACAGAGGCTCAGGGTGGCTCACAATAATAAAAACAGTAATTAAAATCAGTAACAATAAATCCCCCCTTAATGCTCCTCCTCTACACCCCTCACCCAATCCCATCCAACCCTATCCCTGTCTGGCCAAACAGAAAGGCCGTACATTGTTTCCGGAAGATGAATAGGCTCGGGCTTAAGGCGAGCCCCCAGGCGGAAGTTCCACAATTGCGGGGAATAGCCACCCAGAATGCCTCTCTGTGCACCCTAGCTGTAAAAACATCTCGGAGAGAGGGCATCTGCAAGAGGCTGCCCCCAGCTGACCTTGGGGGCTGGGAGGAGACACGAGGGAGGAAGCGGTCTTTCAGATGCCTGGGACCCAAGCAATTTAGGGATTTATAGGTTAAAACCAGCACCTTGAATTGTGCCCCAAAAGCTATTGGCAGCCAGTGGAGACTGGAGCCCGGCTACAACAGGTGATGGTCAGCACAGTCCCAGCCAATCCAGCAGGCTCCTAACAGCAGCTCCCCCATAGAGCAAGGGGCTCCTTTTGAATGGGATCTGGGGTGGGGGGAGACTGGAGCCCAGCAGTCCCAGCCAGTCCAGCAGGCTCCCAGCAGCAGCTGGGTGGTGAAATGCTCCAACAGGAATTAGTCTGACCCAAAGCAACACAAGCAGTGATTTAAACCTGTACAAAGAATCCCCCAAAGAAATATGCCCAAGGTTTCTTACCTTCATGCTTTGAATTCCACCTGTGAACTGAGACAGAAAGACCTTCTCTCCTCTTCCTGGGAACATGCACTGCTCTTTATTGATAGTTGTTCTTGTTCTCAAGCAAAGTGCCTAGATCTAGAAATGCATTTACAGAAGGTGAATGTAGTTTCTTTAGTTCTAATGTGGAGTTAGATTGCAGGATTAATCCTGAGGGGAAAAGTATCAACCTTTTGATTTTATCCAGACATTCCTCACATTAACCACAGATTAAACCAAAATGTATAACCCTTTTCAAACATTTTGATTTTAATGTTTACAGGGAGATATCTGAATGCCTAATAATCATTTTTCTCACTGTACGTAACCCATTTTATAGACCTTCATCGTTGAATAGCGGCATTTGATTAAGTTCATTTGGCTTCATTTGTCTATTTTTTCCCCAAGTTTAATTTCAAGACTCCCAAATAATATTCTAGAAAAAGGTTCTGTCCTGAAATAATCACTTGTACCTTTCCATGCAAATCTTTAACATACGGTTGTCTGTGCAAATGAAATTCTCTGTCCTTGTTTAGTTCCAGGGAGCAGTCTCTCAAGCGGGGGTGGGGTGGGGTGCCGGGTTCTCCGACTGTGGCTTGCAGAAAATTTGCTGGTCCGATGGGGCTGTTTCAGACCCAACTTCCAAGTAGCATTTAAAGAAGTTAAAACCGCATCAGTAAAATTCCTACTGCTATTTTCCCCATGTAGTCAGTTGATGTAGCTGTTTGATAGCAAAGAGGAAGAGACGTATCTGTGCTACAAAGAAGCATTGTAAATATATGGCCCCGTTCTTCTACACGCGCTATCGCTGAGTAGCACTTTGCTTCTTGAATGGAATCAAATGTTCAAAAATTCCAAATTGGGCCCACCAGAAATAATGAGTTAAGCTTAAAAATGATCACGAATTATCTTAATTTTTTTCCCTGTGGTATTTTTTTTTTACACCTTCCAGTTTCAACCCTATAGAAGTCTCATTTACATTTCCCCCCTCACACAACACAGAGGGCTAGAAATACGCTATGATGTTTTCACATGTGATGGGTCTGCCATGGCCACAGTCTGCTCCAGGCCTTGGCGGGACCCGTCACTCTGGACTGGAGCTGACCGCTAAAGAAGCATGACAGCGGCAATAAATAAGCAACACACACACACACTATCCAAGAGAAAACAAACAAAGAAGTTAGAGAAGGAGATGATCTTATGGATTTCTGCTAGACAAAGATCACAACATATAAATTACTGATCAGTGCATGAAGGAAGTTTATTTTGTAGAAGCCAAATTAAGAAGCCAGTCAGTAATTTGCCACTCAGTGCTACCTGCCAGAACCTCTAGGTGGCTTGCAACTTAACACATTTACAAACCCCCTTCCTAACATCATTTGGAGTAAGTCCTCATGGGATCTTAGGTAACGAATAAGTACTGCTTTAAAATATTGCTAACTTTGGGTGTTATAATACACAGGCTGGGAACCCACCAGAGCCCATAATGGCTCTGCACAGGACCCATGTCGGTAGTGCAACAAATGGGCACACGTTCCTCAAAGCTGCACCCTCACCTCTGTCGTGCAAAAACCGCTTGTGCCCCAGCAGACGGGCAGCAGCCCTGTTGCCCCACTTTTGCCTGGATTTTCCCGCATAGCAAGCTCCACATTTCCTGGGATGACGCCATGTGGAGCAGCCCTGGGGTGAACGTCTTGACAGCCACCGGATACGCAAGCAGGTGACTCTGGGACTAATGGGGGCAAATGTGCGGCAGCATCTTGTTTGTTAGCATCTTTTGTGGCATGTAGCAGCTTTTGACCTAAATCTTTAATTGGGTGTGTCACAAAGGGCTTGGTCTTAATCATGCAAAATCATATTTCAGTCTAGGCAAATATTGTCATGTAGGCTGAAAACAGACGTGATGCTAACTCCATTTTAACATCATTTCAACATTTCTTATGCACGTTGCAGGGCTGTATTGGTGCCCTGCACAGCCCTGCACCATGCATAAAAAATGTTAAAGCGGTGTTAAAGTGGAGCTAGCGTCATGTCTGTTTTCACCCGGAGAGTCTCCTGCGAGCATCTTATTCCATCCATAAGATGCATAAGTTGCATTTATACATACCTGAAGGACTACCTTTCTCCTTATGCTCCTTTGCGGCCCTTAAGATCTGCCGAGGGTGCCCTCTTGTGGGTTCCATTGTAGGCCCAGTTTCATATGGCTCGGGCCCACAGAGATGCATTCTCAGTGCGCCCCGCAGCTTTGGAACTCCCTTCCCTTAGAGGCTTGCCTGAGCCCTAGTTTGAATGTCTTCCGGAGGCAGTGTATGACCTTTTTATTTGGCCAGGCATTCAATGGGCAGGGATAGATTTGGTGGGAGGGCGATGGGGTGTTTTTAGTTTTGTGGGGGTTTAATTGTTAATTTTATACTTGTATATTTATGTGGATGTGAGCCACCCTGAGCCTTTGGGAATAGGGCAGGATATAAATCAAAATTAATTAAGTAAACAAATAAATAACAAAGAATGCACTCTGAGGCATTGCCTATGGCAAACCACAGGTTAATGGGAAACTAGAGGTGGACATATCAACTGTATCTTGATTGACCACCTCTCATTCTGCATATGTGTCAGTGGAAGATGCTCATCTTAGTGCCTCGCACCACTTTCAAAGACAGCGGTTGCCCAGATAATAACTCAAAATTTTGGTTATCTGGGCAACCACTGTTTCTGAAAGTGGTTTGAGGCACTAAATATAATGTTAACCAGAATTCCTATGGTACGGTAGCTATTTTCCTATGGTTTTCTTGCCAAAATCCTCTTTCAAAATGTTTCTTTCTTCTACAGTGATATAAAACTGAAAAATAAGTCATTAAAAGAAATTGGAACAAGTTGAACAAAAGTGATCCTTCTCTAAAATTGCAAAAATATTGTGTTTTTAAATTAAGCCAATTAATGAGATGTTGATATAAATTACCCCTGCAATTTTTGTGCTTGTTGTTATTCTCACACAAAGCTGAGAACGACTTTTACAGATACTTAACTGACTACAAAAAATGACTGGGACAACATATGGTATATATCGCCGAGGAGTAAAGAAAGAATGTTTACGATTTTATTTCAAGACAATTTGTTATAGACTGCCATAAGTCTCTTTAAGCATGCAGTAAATTAAAGCAAAGTCCAGTTTTATAAATATAAAGAAAAAAGGCATATAAGGAAATATATTGTATTATAGGATAAAAAACATTTGGTTTAAGAGAGAAGTTAAAGCTCTTACAAATTCAGCCATGCGCCGAAAAGCATAGAAATTGTAAATAAAGACTTCCACCTTAACTTCCGGACTGGCCCTGCGGTCATTGGAGGGAGCCCTGTTGGAGGTCCCTCGTGTTTCCCAGGGGGCCATGCAGGACAGGGTGTTCTTGGTGGCCACGCCGCGCCTTTGGAATTCCCTCCTGGTGGGGACCTGCTTGGCCCCAGACCTCCCAGTTTTCGGCAGGAATTGTAAGACCTGGCTGTTCCATCAGGCGTTTGGCGAGGGAGAAGGGTGAGGGTGGATGGGGTGGTGGGTGTTATGGTTTTTTGTTCTCCTCATTTTTATTGTTATTTTTACTATATGATGTGTTATATGTTTTAAATGTATTTTATCGATTGACTTTGTTAG
>QEPC01002120.1:1777226-1808876 GCA_003113815.1 Sphenodon punctatus | reverse complement strand
AGATGTTTGCCTGCTTCTATCCTGGGGATTGGGTTGCAGATTCCCCAAAGGTTATAAATGTCTTTTGGGCGGCATTCAGATGTGTGTTTAAATCGCACAGCTGTGGCGGCGGCATTGTGTGATTTAAAGAACCCTGCACTTCCGGGTTGGTGCGAATGCGGTGAGCGCGCACATTTCCACCTAGCCTGAATTTTTGGAGCACGGTTTGAAAAGCTGCTCGGAGCAACTTTTCAAACCACGCTCCAAAAATTCGGGCTAGTTGGAAATGTGCGCGCTCACTGCATTCACACCAACCCGGAAGTGCGGGGTTCTTTAAATTGCACGATGCCGCCGCCACAGCTATGCGATTTAAACACACATCTGAATGCCGCCCAAAAGACATTTACAACCTTTGGGGAATCTGCAACCCAATCCCCAGGATAGAAGCAGGCAAACATCTAACATTTTGTGACAGTTCGAGGTATTCTGCGGCACTTAAGGTAATAGTGACAATTTCTGGTAGTTCCGACAGTTTTTCTGACACTTTAGCAACACAGTCTGACACTTTGCAGCATTTTCTGACACTTTGTGGTACTTGCAACAGTTTCCGAAAATGTCTCCACTGCTGAGAAGTAACGACAGGCAATAGCAGAAAGTGACAGCAAGCATTGGAACAAGTATGGGGATGCTGTGTCCATCCCGTATCGGGAAAATGGCAACGGATGGGAGGTTTCCAGCAGAATAGTTGGACACTATCCATGTTATTTCAGGCCTAACCTAGCCATCTCCCTGGCCTCAGAAACTCATGAGTATTATCTGAGGGACAGCTTGAACACTTGGGACCACTCCTTGGATCCTCAGAGAATACTTGCAACTCTCCCCCCCCACACACACACTACTTGGAACAACCCTAGTATCGACAGTTACCAGTCACCTGTGATCTCCTGTGTCTGTTAGAGGTGAGAATAAGCTTCTGCGACCTTTTCCTCCCTCAGATGAATTAATAAATCTAAAGTCATGTAAAGAGATTCAAACCTCTGGCTAACTCTCCATCCTGCTGTCCCCTTGAACTTTGTTAAATTTGTTGAATTCAGTCTGATTAAATAGTGGCACATACTAATCGTAATCGGGTTACCCCATCCACCTATATAAATACAATAGAAGACTGAACAGTTTGGGAGATTTTTTTAATGGGCTGCTCATCGTTTCACTTTTAGGCCATACATTCAAATCCAGCCTGGGTCAATTGCGATTGAAAGTTATTAAGTTGAAAGTTATTGTCTGATGACAAGCTAAATATAAAATTAGTCTTTTGTTACGCTCTAGGAGAATGGGTTCTGCATTCTATAAATCGCCATCGGGGTTTGCACCTTTATGGACATGAAATAAGGACAAAGGGCTGTACCCACTCAATTGATACTATTTATTTATTTATTTTTAAAAAATTTCTACCCTGCCCCTCCTGCCACAGACAGCTCGGGACGGCTCAAAATACGCAAAACATTGAAACAACAATTTAAAAACAGCTAAAAGGAGGAGAAAAAGAAAAATAACCCCTACCCAACAACCCACCCCCTCACTCATCTCCCCTGCCAAATGCCTGGTGGAACAGCCAGGTCTTACAACTTCTCCGAAAAGAGGGGAGATCCGTGGCCAACCAGGCCCCCATCGGAAGGGAGTTCCACAGCTGTGGTGCCGCCACTGAGAATGCCCTCCCCTGTGTGGCCCCCCCGAAAGACTCAGGGGACCTTGAGTAGGGCGCCCCCAGATGACTGCAGGGGTCGATCCAACACTTGGGGAGTGAGGCGGTCCCACAGGTAGGCACTAACAATCTGTGTGTCCAAAACATGCATTTGTGTTTTCATAACTGATATTGGGCAGGACAATCTTTCACCGTTAATGAGAGTCTTGCCATTGACTTCAGTGGGTGGAGGATTAGTCCCTGAGTTTTGAATGAAAATACAGTTATTTGCACAAGCAGATTTGTGTCTATACCAATACTAATTTTGGACAAGTGGTGGTGGTGCTTTCACTGAAAATCTAAGCAAATGTCATGGGTGCAGTATAGGAGCCAAAGTTTGAGCATTTGACCTTAGGCTTGCAGGGCCCTACTCTATTTCTTCCATGAGCAAAGAAAGCTAAACCAATACCCCCTTCTCTGCTCAGCATAAATACGGTATTTTTTTTTTCCCCAGTATGGTAAATTCAAAGGAATATCACATCGCAGGAAGTGTAGACTGTGGTACGTGTAGTTTGTGAGCACATACGCATGTGTGATTTTACAAGACATTGAGATTTTGAGCACAGATCATCCACTGAGTTGGAAAAGCATTTTGCTTTTTTTGTCATTCTATTAAAGCCAAGAACGTTTCTCCCTCAGCCCCAACGTAGCAGATTTCTGAAGTATTTCCCTTTTTCATTTGAAACTTTTTGAATGTCATCCAATAGTTGAGTCTAAAGTGTTTCCAAAACCTTCAAGTCTCACATATCATAGGAATACATATTTTATTTTTAATGTTCAAACAAAGACAAAATACTCCATATTCCAGAAGACTGCTTTTTAAAATAATAATAATAATAATAATAATAAATAAATTAATTAGAGATGCGGCTTTTATGATCTTGCTGTTGGCATGAATTCAGAAACTTTCCTGTGTCCATTCCATATTTTGTCAAACTGATCGTAAAATCCCAGTATTTCTGGATTTCATTTTCCAAAAATAGGCTTTTGTTCTGTAGCCTGGCTCTTGGGGATAAAAAATTGCAGACAATAGGCAGCACTTTCCAACCTAGATGGGCATTTTCATTTGCCTCCTGTATTTCTCTACGGAGATTTTCACTTGAGTCTTGGATCTTCCAAGAACCCATGTTTTGCTTTATCTTTTGGTGTTAGTTTCCTTAAATTCCTTCTCTCTTCCCTATAAGGTGGTAGATTTCCCCACGGCACCTTTTTCCTCCAGTCAGGAGCTCCGGCTTCCACTACGGCAGCTGCCAAACAATAACATTTCATTGAAGGCTCCCCGTGTCTGACGCAGTAGCTTGTGTTATTGTATTGGAGAAATAGCAGAAACTTGGCAATACACCAAGCGGTGCCGTGGTCCTGAGGCTATTCTGTCAATTACAGATCTCTCGCAAGGCAGTGCCTGTGCAGCCAGGAATATCGGGGAATGTAGCATATCCGAAACGTGTGTGTGTGTGTGTGTGTGTGTGTGTGTGTGTTGGTTAGAATGATGGCCATTGCAGCCTCCTGTCAGGATTTTAGCATATGCCTTAAAACTATAATTAATATGGCCTTGGTTTTCCTAAATGCAATATGAATGTAGAAACATCTGGAAAACATTGTTATAATTTCCACCCATTCCGACTGCTGTGCATGCAGGTACATTCATTTGTGCAGTAAGCAACGTAAAGCTTCATTTATACCAATGCATCTAGGAGACATCAAAGCAGCCACCGTCAGCATGTCCAGCTCCAAAAAGAGGAATGGAAACTTCAGATTTGGCTTGGGTAGTGTTCCCTTCCCAGTCTAGTGTTCTTGCCACGAGACCTGGTGACAGAGGACTGTAGGAGAATTTCTAGCCTTTGCTGAGACAAATCACTAAGTTGTGACTTTTTATATCATCTGGTGATCTCCTGCTGCCTTTTTTAAGCGAGTCTCCCAGCACATACCCTTGTAATCTTGAGGGATGCTCCTTGAACTGGATCACAGATGGTCATGAGTCTGAATCTCACTCCTGCCAACTTTAGTTCACATACACATCATTCCCATTTTCTTGAAGAGCAGCATTTTGGATGAAAGGTAAGGAGTGACGAGCTGCTAGCATAGGTCACAAATAAGCTAAAAGACACAGACAGGGTGGGTCTTAGAATTTGCAGGGCATTGGGTGAAGATAAAATATGAGGCCTCTGGTGTCCCCTTCCCCACCCCTCTGCCCCCTCCGTAGAGCTCTGGAGGGGGTTCTGTTTGGGGACTGACTGGAAGAGACTCGGAGCCCTGCAGTCTGTCCTGGTGAAAACAGGGGCCACTGCACATGCTTCAGAAGTAAAGAAAAGAGCGGGGCTAGAGCATCTCCCTGCGGTAAAGCTGGTCTTGGACACACAATCACAGTGGGGAATTGAAGAATCCACTATTCTAGCAGGGTAGACTTCAGAGTAACTGACATTTTCCAGCTCAGTCGCAGTATTAAGCAGTGGGCTGTTTTTAATCTGCATAAATTGACATGAATTAAAATATGCAGATTTATGCATGTATATTCCATGTTGTCCTCACTCAATGCAGACTTCCTGGATTTAAGTGTTTGTTTTTCTTTTCTCTGTCTTATGACTGATCTGATGCCAAAAATCACTGGACAGTGGCTGGCTAGAGTGTGCTATCTATCACGGCCACAGTCCACCAAGCACTTACTCTGGAGTTGTCTCATTGAAGCCAAAGGGAACCGTGTGCTGGTGGAAGTGTGAACTGTAGAACATGCTCTTTCCCCGTATGTTACTCAAAAAATCTACCCAGGGCCAGCCTTCCCACAGGGCAACTTGGGGTGACCACTCTGGTCCCTGCTCTTTTCTCTAATTCTGGCCCCCCTGCAGTGGACCCCATTGTCCACCAAGGCAGGTTGTGTGGTCCCATTTCCTCCCAGTGGGACTCCAAATATTGAGTACCTCTAGGGTCCCTTAGAGGATGCCCCTGTCAGGGGTGGGGCCATGGGAAGGGACCGGCAGAGTCCCCACATTTTAACTTTGTCCTGGAACAAATTCTAAGCCCATCCCTGAATCTACCTCAATTTCATATTCTTTGTATTTTAAAAGGTGGCCTCAGCTGAATGCGGTAACCACTTTTAATAACCTACAAATCCATAAAATCTTGTATCTAAAATGTATCCTGGCAGAAATTATGTCAGGATTAGTGTGGCAAGACAGATTATTCTCACTAACGTGTGAGAGGATGTCAAGCAAAAATGAAATAATGCTGCTACCCAAACAGGAGTGCAAAGGATGTCACAAAAGTAAATGTCAGCGAACCAATCTATGGACCCATTTAAGTAACCCTGTTGACTCTATGGAACTGCGTAGTCAGGGATCAAGAAAAAAACTATTAGTGTATATGCATGAGCAAGCAATTCAACAGGGAAGAGATGATGAAGGGACCAAGTGTGGCCATCAGCAAGTGCTCATGCTTTAGGAAATTATGGCAGGAATTTCAGTTCATAGGGTAATTCTGATTGGGAAGTTTTAAGTCCCTAAAAATATAGATGATCATGGAAGCTGTTTCTTTAAAGATATACTTATATCTAATAGGTGCTTAGAGTTTCCCCCTCAAATATATTGCAGCTATATTGTCCATAAGTAGCAACAATATGTTGTAACAACATATATTGTCCATTGGTAGCAACAAATATGGTGTCATTTGTTCTAACACATTTCTTCACAATAGACGTGAACAGCAAAAAAAGATTACTTTGCCTGTGCAGCTGGATATCATGACTTATAAAAATCTGCATAGTTTTGCAATCTGAAGTTGACTTCTGTACTTTGCGATGCATTCTTTTCTTAGATTTTTGTCGATGCGGATTGTGCATTTGGAAATCTGTAGTTAGTAAAATCAAAAAGATGACTAGTATAAATTTATCAAAAGTTACCACATATTTCGGTTGCTAATACACTGTGAAAAACCCAGATCAGTGTTCCCCACCCTTCTTTAAGTAAAGATCAGAGTAAATGCAGAGTTTTTCAATTTTTTTCTGGCACCATGCAGAGCAGTTGAATGCCTTGTGAACTCTGGACTGTACAGAGGGTTTAATGACACCGATATCCTTAGGCAAAAATGTCTCCCCTTCAATAGATTTGGCTGCTTGCAGGGCCTGATTCCTTCCCAATGGATTTCCTTCCTCACCAGCCTCCTTGTTTCTTTGCATGCAAAATCTATTTTTTTTTCTTATACTGCATCCACCTACATGCTATCTGAACATTTTTCTGACAGTAGCTGCAGTTTGGTAAAGCTGCTTTAAACTTGCCCTTCTTGGGGCGTGGATTAACCTCTTCCCTGCCTTCCTAATATGTGTAGGTCTAAACATAATATCAAAGTGGCTTTGTAGTTTTCATTCCCTTTCCCAGAGCACAGTACATATTAGAAGGTTTGTTTTTCTCTTTGCTAGACATTTTTGAAACTAACAAACAAACTGAAAAAGACGCAGGGAAAGTCATTGCCAAAACTTATTTTAACGTTGAAACTTTAACCACAATTAGTCAGGAAATTTCAAGTTATGATAACTGAAACTTGGACACATCTCACACAGACAAAGGCACTGGCAGTAAAATTAACACCATACGCAGAACCTCAGAGCTTTACATGTCATGCTCTTAAACCGCGGTAGCTGTGGGAAGCCTAATTTTGAATAAATATGTTTTTCTTCAATAAATTAGAAACAGTTTGAGTACTAGTGCACATAATACACTTTACAAAAAAAAAACCACCTGAATATGCATCTCTGATGGCTCCTTCCTGTCTTTTGAGTAAATGAATACATGGTTTGTAAGGATCCTTCCTTATATTTTAGAGGCCTATCTAATAAAAAATAATTTCATTCAAAAACTCCCTAATAAAAAAAAATCTCCCTCTTTCATAATCCCTCTTGAGTCTCTATTCTAATTTCTGGGACCAATATCTTATTCAAATATTTAAATTCTTAAACGTATTTTTCCTTTAATATTCAGATAGGGACAATTGTTTCTAAAAAAAAAAAAAGTAAGCAAATGACCCTGAAAATATTACTGTGTTTTTTAACACTGTTGTTCAGAAAAATAATCATTACACAGAAAGGCTGCGACTCATAAATCACATCCTCCAGATTAGTCCCATTGAAGCCCTGCATTGTGGATTGTGGCTGCAGCAAGGGAGATTTATGCTTGTAAGTGTCTGCTTCGACCCATTAAATAAGTGAATCAGGTAAACCTGCGGGTGAGAAGGGGAATAGGAAACCATTTCCAAGTACAGAGTGACAGTACAGTCATTGACAGAGATTGTGACAGCCTGTCATCTGTTCCATCTCTCTGAAATTTCCTTTAGTTACTTTTGTAATCTATGGAAGAAATGAAATGAAAATATAACAGCATAGTGGGGGGAAAAATCTTCAGCTTTTATTCTGCAGCTGTTCACCACACATCAGCCCGCTGTGTCACAGAACCTTCATTCTGTAATTAGTTGTTTTTAGTGCTATGTGTGGGGGTGGCTCTGTACTGACAAATGCAGGTGGAAAAAAGGGAGTTGGTAAAGTTAGCCTTAGAATGTGAGACACATTGGAAGCCTGCACATAAGCATCCCATGTAGATGCACCAGACATCCCCCAAATGTTGGGATAGGTTAGGTTAATCTACAGGTAGATTAGCTTGGGTGAATTGGTACCCAGCCCAGTACTTTTGACAACTTTGCCAGATAACTCTCCAGATAAACGATCTAGCTAAAAGGAAGTGTGTTTCAGTTATGTCACACAGGGGGAAATGGGTTGGCTGATTGGCTGAGTTTTGCTTCCTTCGATGCCTTACGACCAGTTTGAGAGAATACATCGAACTCCTCTTTCCACTAATGTGTTCAGCAGCTGTTGCTAGTTATGACACTTTCACACTGTCAGTGGTGGTGGTGCTGCTATTGACAGGATCTTGTGTGCTTTAGGAAGCTGAATGTTTATATTCCAGGTGGTAAAACCTCTTCAGTATCCTAGTTCCCATGGAAGATTTATGTCTGTCTCTATTGTTACTGGTTTGGGCCATGGATAGCAGGCTTTTTAATGCTTTTTATCAAATGTTTCATGCTTATTTGAAATAATCTTGCTGCCCACTGTGTGCTGCCTTTTAATTTAGTTTAATTTGTACAGTTTTCTGTCACTGAAGTCAGTGGCTTAGCTCCTGTTGATGTTAATGTTGTGGTGATTGCACCCAATATGTTCTTAATCTTGGTACTGCTGCCTGATTGCTGTGTTGGTAGCTGATAGTTGCCAGTCCCATTTAATATTTGTATAACGTCATATTATTATTATTCCAACTTCTTGTTAATACATCCTAACATTTTCCTTGCTTTGTAATCTGGGTATTAACCCATGTGTTCTCTTCAAACGCTCCACAGTGGCTGGGGTTACTTCTGTGTTGCTGCAGTTTAGTAAAAAACCCATCAGAGTATAAGAGGAATTGTTGTTAATAATAATTTCTATAGCACTGTCAGTTTCCAAAGTGGCTTACATTCCTTATCTAGTTTACTATGACAACAACCTTGCAAGAATACTCCTAATTTATTACCATTTTACAGATAGGCTGAAAGATAGTGACTTGCCCACGGCCACCCAGTGAGTTCATGGCTAAGATGGAATTTGAACCCTGGTCTCCCACATCCAAGTCCAACACATACTCACTAGGCTACACAGAAAGAATTGTTCTTTCTGGCGGGACGTTAATTTGATCTTCCATTCCGATAGCCTTATTAGACTCTGTTGAAATGCCTCAAAATACTCTCTACACATAATGGAACTAAAATATTTTTGGGTGCAATCCTGATTCCATTGAAGTCTATGCCTCAACTTCAATGGAATCATTCTTGCTGAATTCAAAGGAGCCAGGATTGTGCCCTTTGTGTCAACTACAAATCTGCCCACCCTTTTTTCCTTGGTTCTAAATAAGTACAGTTGCTTAACAGGTAGTATCAGTCCTAGCCCCACTATAAATTCCCTGCATGTCAACAAACGTTAATTGTAAGCTTCCCTGAATCCTTGTGGGAAGAGCCGTGTATAAATTTGAAAATAAATAAACAAACATGACTCTTAAGCATTTTCTGTCCCATAACATCATTTTACCTCTCCCTCCATCAGCACTTAGTTTTATTAGCACCCTCTTGTAAGAGAATTGTCAGGATCCACAGGTCTTGCCATAGTGAAGACGTTCCCCAGGGTGTGGGTCGTGACCCCAATCGGTGTCCATGCATCTGCCAATGGAGCTGCAGTCCTGATTGATATCTGATGCACTTTGTATGGCTAGTTCTTGCCTGGGGTCATGAGATTATATGCAGGGATCCACGTTCACTGTGTTGAAAAGGCAGTAAACACGAGTCCCTGCTATGTAAATCTCAAAACTGAGCTACTGTGGGATTTCATATACGCAGGTGTCTGGCGGAAATTGCAGATTCGGATCCATTACGGATTCTGATTTTCAATTTCTGGGGTTAATTACAGATTTGGATTATGGATCCGTATTAAAATCTATTTAAAATAATAATCATTGTGCATGTGCACAACGGCTACCAGACTGTTTGCACACTTTCCCAAAATGGCGTCAGCGACATTGCTGCCCTTTAGGAAAAGGACAGTCACTCTTGGACATGCGCAGAATGGCTGTTGCGCATGTGCAAACTGGCTTCCCTTTTCCAAAACGGCAGCAATGCTGCCACCACTGTTTTGAAAAAGGGTGTGCATGTGCAGAATGGTCCGGCGGCCATTTGCGCATGTGCAGTGATTTTTAAAAAAAAATTAATTTTAAAATTTTAAAATAGATTTAAAATCAAATCCTCAGTGAGCATGTTGCCACTGTTGTGGTTCGGTACAGATTAATCCGTAACAGCCCATTAGGAGCAGTTACGGATGAATCCAGATCCGTAATGCCCACCCCATGGGATTTATGGGCAGCGACTAGCCCCCAGTGCCACAGCATTCCACTGATGTCTGGCCTGATTGCTACCTAGATTGTCTTTCCATAGCAGTCTGTCACTCCCGGCTTGTTGCCAGAGTGGTTGCTGTTTGGTGTTTACACCCAGTAGGAACAGGGAGTTGGGTGGAACACTGTCAAGGTGCTTAGTTTAAGTTGTGTGTGCTCTGATTCACTGCTTGTCAGACCTGTCCATCTTTCCTGTTTGCTAGTGTTCCTGATCTCCAGTCTGCCTGTTATCCCAGTCCAGCCTCCATTCCAGCCTTCTCTTCCTTGGATCCGACTCCATCTTGGCTCTGGTTCCTGTGTCCAATTACCATGAATTGACCTCCTGGCTATGAACTCTGGCTCATGTCCTGGCCCTGTTCTCGGGTTTCTTCCGTGGCTGTCTCTTACTTCCATGGATTGACCTGGTGGCTCCTGCCTCTAACCCGCCTCCATGCTCTGCTCTCCGATTTCTCTCTTGGCTTCACTTTTTGGATTGTTCTCTGTCCTCTGGGCCTGGCCTCCTGGTTTGTTCCTTGGCCGTGCTCCCAGTGAATCCCTTTTGGGCTTATTGCCTGCTGTTTGGTCTTGAGCCTACATCTGATCCTGTAGTACTGCCCATTGTTTGGTGACTTAAAAAGAGGCCTGCAGCTAGGACACTGGCATGTGGCTGGGGACAGACTGCATGGTAATGGGGGCAATTATGCTTGCCATCTAAAGCTCATATACTTGGTTAAAATGCATTCTCAGTCAGAAGCCTTTTTAAAAAAAATAAAATCAAATCCTGTTCCTTAAATAAGGAAAAACAAGATTATTCAATATAACAAATATTTAGTCACATAAAGACTTCTGTGGGAGGGATGTACAGCGGGGTAGTGTCCCCTTTTGCTCCCCGCAAGCTACTGGCCTACTTACAGAAGTTGATCAAAATCTTTAAAACTGTACATTGTAAATTATTGCTACTGTTTCTCCTCTGCTGTTTCTTTTTTGATTTACTGGTTTTAGATTCCCTCAGAGTTCTTAAAGTTTGGAGGAAAAAGAATTGTCCTTTATAGAAGCCATTCTGGTTTGTCCATCTCCTATGAAGCGGCTGTTTAGGTGCAGTATAACTATTTGTAACTGTAGCATTCAGCAGCGTTGAGCTCCTTGGAATACTCTTAATGTTGCAGCCCTGTATTTCAGAGCTGCTTGGAAAATGTAATTTCCGTCCTTCGGAAAATGTTTGATATTTTTCTTCCTGAATTGGGTTATAAAGTCAAAATATCCCAACTAACTGTGAGAGAAGAAACACAAAGAAATAATTTTGGACTCATCTGAAAGTAAAACAAGAATTTTATTTTATTTTTTAGGTCCTGAATTATTGAACTATTTTCATTTGAGTGCACTGTGGAGGTCCTGTGGTTCCACAGTAATTTTTGAGTGTCTCTGTAGCTTATCCATCCCAGTAGCATGAGGGTTGATCACAGCACGTGAGCTCCCATAGTGGAAGTTCAGATGTGCTGCCGAACGCTTAGGTAATCCCACAGCAGCAGCCCCAAGTTCTTCCATGTCGACAGAACTCTCCCGGCAAAGTGACTGGAGAAACAGTCCACCCCACTGGTAGCTCTCCCGCCAGAGGGGGTGCTCTTCTTCCTGCTGATCCACTGTTGCATGGAGAGGAGAACCTTCCTATATCCGCACTGAACTTCTGTGAGTGGGACTCTCAGGGGGAGCAGACCAGTCCCTTTCTTTGAGACCCATAGGTGGGGCGGGGGTGGGGGGAAGGGATACATGTAACTGACTATGTGCAGCCCCATCCGCAAGTCTGCCATCCTAGTGTTGCCACCTTTGGCAAGACCCAAAGGGGTGGGGGCAAAGGGACTCTTGCACCTCTTTTTGATGTGGCAACGCCCCCTTTGAAGCCTTGTGACGTGACAGTGTTCTTCACCTGGAACTTCTTCATCCTGCTTCTTTCTGATGTGGTTCCCCCCACATCCCAAAGGTCTGATTTCTCCAGGTTCTACAGAGGTGAGACTTCAGCCCACAGCCTCGCTTAAAATGTGGGATACTCCATGTCACCCTAGCTGCTCTAGGTTTTTTTTGTTGGGGTGGGTTTTCTAGAACAGCAAACCCAAGTTTGTCAGGCAGCCATTCCTGGGTTTGTTTCCTGACTTAAAATGCAGAAACACCTTTATCTCCAGCCTCATTCTGCCTTATTAGCTTTTCTCCTGAGTGGACTTTAGTTACCAAAATGCTTGATTTGTGGTTGTGATCTTCATGAAACATGTGTGTATTTTATTTTGTGGAAAAGGGTTTAAGAATTTTTTTCCATCCACCCCCTCCTACAATTTGTGAAATAACCTGCAGGCTGGTGCTCAGAAAATGCGCGTTCATACTGGCATCGCCTTGTGTTTTTCTTGGTGGTTCACCTGTTTACTTTAAATTTAAATCATTTGGGGAAGGGTCTCTGTCATCCGGATTGCAATGTTCCATGCCTGTGTCCAGTGCGCTGGGTAGGTAATAATAATAAAACTACATCCATTGGAAAACTTTATTTGAGAAAGCATGTAAACTTGTGTTAAAATGTAATTGAAATTTCAGCTTGAGGATGCTAATTGGATAATAGCTTCAGAAAGGGAATGAAATTGTCCTCCTCTGACATCACCGAGTATCAGAATCCCATTGTTTTTCCAGTTTAGCCGTATTTTTGGAGTAATCGTCTAAAACTTTTTGTGGGGGCGAGAAGGGACTCAGCCAGCTAGAGGTAGCTGTGGCCTGAATGATTAATGAGCAGTGCTTCAAAAGCAACAGTGGTGTGTTGTGCAGCGATATACTGTCACTAGGCAATAAAAACACAAACCACGATTAAATGCTACTCTCTAGTAAATGCTGAAAATTAATTAATTCAGCGGTGGGCTTAAAAGTGATAGCTGAACATGTGTTTGCAATTGAAAGTTGTAATTACCTTGCGCAATAGAATTCCATGCTGCTTCCTCTCTGGATTTTTTTAAATTTTTTTTTAATGAGGAAGGCGGTTTCAAATCACCGTGCCAGATAAAGCAGAGCTGGCAAAGGCAGGTGTAAATTATATCTAACCGTACCAACTCAGCTGCTCACACCACAGGATACATTAGTCTCAATAACTCTCACCTTCCCCAGTCAGAGCCATGGTATTGTGGGCCCAACCGCTGTTTCAGAGACCCTGGAGGTGAGGGTTCAAGACCCAGAGTCGTGACAATAACTTCCAACCCAACAACCCCTTTCTTAGCCTATGGACCTCCAGTGAGCTGGGATCTCTCCCAAGCTGGAATCCCCTCCCCGGCAGGTACTGATGGAAAACTGCTTCTCCTAACCTGGAGGAGCCTGGCTTCCGTGTCACTCCCTCAAGGGCAGGGAATGGCCCGTGGATTGCAAACTGTGAGATCAAGCGTCTCCACCCCGGCTGTGGTCCCAGCGCGTATGGAGGAGGCGGCTAGAGACAGCAGCAGCGGCAGTAACAGGAGGGTTGGTGGTTCCGGGGATGGTGGCAACGACCCCAGGGATGTATACTGACTCGGGGGAGGCAATGGTGCTGGACTTGGGGGCAGATTGTGCTCAATACCCCACCCCCACCCCTTGGACACTTTGTGTGCGGGTGCTGGGCACACAGCTTCCACACTGCTTTCCCTGGTTGGGACCTTATGTGGGGGGTTGAGGGACGCGCCCTGCCTATTGTCAGCTGGGGCAGGAGTTTGGTGTCTTCCCCTCACTGACGGGGTGGGGCTGGAGGAGCCTGGCTTCCGGGTCACTCCCTCAAGGGCAGGGAGCGGCCGGCCGCCATGCCGGGGCCCCTTCCAAAGGGGCTTGTCCTTTGGCTGGGGTCGGTGACTGGGGTCGAGGGATGGGGTTAATGGAACTAGTGTTTGGGTAGAGGAGGAGGGTTATATGTATACTGTTAGGAATGGACTCTCCCTCCTGGTGAGAGCAGGGGGTTGAGGAAGGGCCCTCCCTGGTGGCAGCAGGGTGGGGGAGTGGAAGTAGGTTGACCTAGGCCCCTGGTATTTCCTGTGTGTAGATATGAGGGGTCTGGGTGTTTAAATGGAGACTAGATTTGTTTGCTTGTTAGGATTGTTAAATTTGAGGGGTTTGTGGATGTTAATTATATAATGATGTTATGATGATTTCATGTATTGTATTTTCTTTGTGTATTTGTAAGCCGCCTCGAGTCATCTTGGAATGAGAGAGTTGCGGGATATAAATTAAAAGTGAAATGAAAATGAAATGAAAAAAAATGAAATTATTTATTCTACTCTATTTTTATTCATTGCTGTACTTTGCTGTATTCAAGTTAGATTGCAAGCACTTTGGGTTATGGTCTTGGGGTCTGAGCACTCACTGTCTGTCCTGATGCCAATTGGAAGATCAGGTTGCCAAGTTCCAAGAATCAGGCTCAGCCTGATTTTTTGATTTTTGAAAAAAAATTTTAGTCATTCTATTATGTGTCATACACACTTAGTGGAGGGTGGAAAGTAAATCAGTTCAGTGAAGACAATGGACCCTCATTATAACACAATATTTGTGAGTAATGGTCATGTCTGCATTATTATGAGTTCTGCACTATTGTGAAAAATGGAGAATCTCTCATTTTTGTGTGCCCTGATAGGCCACAATTGAATAGTGCTTTAGGCCCGTTTCACACAAGATGGGCTCACGCATGCCCATGCCGATCCACTACGTGGGCATGAGTGGGCACCGCCCATGTGACCGCCATGGCGGGTGGGTGGGGGATACGTGTGCGCTCCTGCGCTCCACCCATCTCCACCCATAGCCCACGCATGGCGCGACTAGCAAAAATGGTGGTTGCTCTGTGGTGTGAAGGTGGGTGGAGATGAGTGTGCGCCCGTGTAATGGCGGCCCCCACACCAGCGCGCACCCCCCCACACACCTCCGCCCATTTGAAAAGGGTCTATAACTTCCCCCGCCTCCCAACAAGGAGAAAATTGCATTGATCCAGGGTTGCAACCATGTTATAAGTGAATCCATGCTATAACTAAATGTGTTATAACAGGGTTCCTCTGTACTAGACTGAGATTCCGGAGACATGGATTTTCCTCCTCCCACAGTGAGTGTCTCTGGATGACTTTCAGCAAGTCTTTATCAGTAATCTAAAGGACCGCCTCCCCACTTACATCCTCACTCAGGTCAGCTGGGCGCCCTCCTTCACGTTCCATCTTTGTAGAGCACCCACACCGAGAAGGATGTGAAGAGAGGCGTTCTCTTACTCCCTCCCCTTGGAGGTGCGCCAAATCCCTGGCCTGAGCAGCTTCCAGAGGCGATGTAAACCTTTTTTTTTTCTTTGGCTGGGCTTTTAACAGACCGGGTTGGGTTTTATGGATATTTTATGTTTGTTTGTTATGGTTTTTATCTGTGTCTATATATGGGGTGTTAGTCTCCCAGAGCCGTTAGGGAAGGGCGGGCTATAAATCAAAATAAATTACACTGCTCTCTGCCTCAGTTTTCCCTGTAGAAAGGGGATGCTACTTTCTTCGTAAAACACTCTGCAATCTATTATTGAAAAGTGCTATTTGGGTGCTACATAATAATGAGCCTGTACTCTGCTCGGCAAAATTGACTACTGCCCATACTACAGTATGTCACTGCAGGGAGCTACAGTAACTTCAAATAAAGAGCGGTAAGTGCTGGCAAACTGTCTTCAAAGGTAGCCTCTAATCCCTAAGGGGAGACCTGCTTTGTGAGGAATTCCCAGCAGACATTGTGGAGATCTTAACAAATGAGCCCTTTTAAACTGGGGTGTTCTTTGAAGCTTGAGTAAACATTCATTCATTCGTCACAAAAAGAATTGGTGAAAAGGGGAATGAAGGCGGGTGGAAAGGTTTAATCAAGGTGAAAACTAAGTCCAGGCTTTATTCAAAGGCAGTGTGGGTACAAACGAATGGCTTCTGCGGAGGTAATAAAAGATACGTTATCCCACATTTAATAAAAAGCAACAATGAAAACACAAAGAACTCGCTTCAAGCCTTGGTTATCTGATGCCTCTCATTTATTGTGCACAGCCATTTTCTCTTGGGAACGCGTCCAAAGAAGTATATTGTCCTTTGAAGTACTGGGTGCTTGGTCAGTTTTCCATTAGCAGGTTTTTTTTAATGGTGCTACAAAACCTGCTTAATATATCCACTTTCACACTTTCATCTTTTCTTTCCCTGTGGTGGGGATTTGCTCCTACCTAACCCCAGCAAATGTCTAACTAACTACCCTTTCTAAAATAGACTTGCCTGCAGCCCTCAAACCACTTACTGCAGTGTAGTCGCAGTGATTTCCTGAGTAAGTGGTTTGAGGATTGTGGTCATTAGCAGGTTAGTCTAGTCCAAGGGCATTAGCTACCATAGGTGCAGCAGGTGTAGCTGCACCAGAGCAACGAAACAGCACAAAAACATTAATGGAAAGTAAAATAATAATTTACTGCAAAGATTTAAACACAATAAATAACAATATCAAAATTACTATATTAAAACACAACAATGTCACAACTTAAAAACCAATCCGGATGGAGCAAAACTCTTCTTCAGGTCAGAGTAGTCTTGCTAAAGTCATAATATAAAACAATACTAGATGCCAACAATATCTTTGGTCAGTAGACAAACCTAGGCCGTTTTCAGACGAGTGCGGCAGCACCCACGCTTGTTTCTCAAAAGAGCCGGCAGCCTGTTCCACACGTGATGCTGCTGCTGAATACGCGCATGCGCAGGCGATGCGCATCCATTTCCGGCCGCGAACTGACCGGGTCGGCGATTGAGGCTGGTCATATGTGGCCAGAAATGGATGCGCATCGCCCACGCATGCGTGCATTCGGCGGCAGTGTCACATGTGGAACGGACTGCCGGCTCTTTTGAAAACAAGCGCGGGCGCCGCTGCACTCGTCTAAAAAACGGCCCTAGTAGAAGTCCTCAGAGGCCCCAAATTGGCTATTAAACAAAAGCTAATGTGTACCTCTCATTTTTAGCTGACCCGGGGCTGGCAGTCTCGTTGCTTACCCTTTGTTTGGCAGCTGTGGGGGATTGTATGTGGATGAGCTGTCTGAAGCTGAATCCTGACAAGATGGAGGTGATGCTGGTGGGGAGGGCTGAAGGTGTGGAGGTCCCCATCACTGATGGGGTTTGTTCGGAGTCTGGGGGTGCTCCTCAATTTGCAGCTCTGCCTGGATGTCCAGGTGGAAGCTGTGGCGAGGAGTGCCTTTTGCCAGTTACATCTGGTACGGTGGCTTCGGACGTACATTTCGAAACTCCGACCTTGCCACCATCAGACTGGACTATCATAACCCGCTGTACATGGGGCTACCCTTGGTGATGGTTCAGAGACTGCAGCTGGTGCAGAATGCGGCGGCCCGCCTCACGGGGGGCAGGGCATCGTGAGCATGTAACACCTGTGATTTGCTCGCTGCACTGACTGCCTGTAGTCTTCCGGGCTGGATTCAGAGTGTTGGTTTTAACCTATAAAACCGTAAATGGTCTGGGCCCAATCTATCTGTGGGACTGTCTCACCCTCTGGGTTCTGGGGTGGCCCCTGTGATCAGCTGGGGGCACCCTTCTTGAAGTCCCCCATGTATGACAGGGGGCGACATTGGAGAGGGCGTTCTCGGTTGTAGCACCATGGCTGTGGAACTTCCTCCCAGTAGAGGTCCATTTGTCCCCAGATCTTCCCTCCTTCCAGCATCAGTGTAAGACCTACTTATTTTGCCAGGCTTTTTGTGGGGGAGATGGGTAATTGGAGGGGGTTTGGGGTTGTTTATTTTCCTTTTGATTTCTGTGACCTTTTTGTACATTGAGGCAGGGACCGCATCTATTTCTGTGTTCTGTACAGCACCAGGTCACACGACTGGCGCTATATAAATGTTTATAATAATAATAATAATAATAGTATTTTATATTTACATTTATTGTTATTGTTATATATATTTAAATTGATGTTGCTTTTATTCTAAGTCACCCTGAGCTGCCAGAGGCAGGAGGGGGCGAGGTACAAATTTTAGTATAAATAAATAAAATCTGCCACCTCTATTTTTTTTTAAAAAAAATCAGAAAGATCTGTAATGGCAGTCAGACTGCCGTTTTGAGTGCTTGACGTTTTCTTTACAGATCTCTGTGTTTTTGGGGTTTTTTTTAAATAGAGGTAACAGCTTTTGCTTAATAGACCCTTTGGGCCTATGAGGACTTCTTGGTCTATCTATTGACCAAAAATATTGTTGGCAACAATATTGTTGCTTTTGCTCAAAAGGCGCTGAGATTGGTTTTTAAGTTTTGACATTGTTGTGTTTTAATATAGTAACTGATATTGTTGTTTATTGGTTTACATCTTTGTAGTAAATTATTATTTTTAACTTTCCAGTAACGTTTTTGTGCTGTTTCATTGCTGTATGTGACTGTTACTGAGTGGTTTTATCCCCTTTTTGTGTGTCTGCAGCTGCACCAGTGCCCACAAGCCTGGGCCCCCCACAATGCATGCAGAATTTTTGAGCATCTTGTGTGGTGGTAGGGACTGAGGCAGCATGATGTCAGGCCTGTGTATTGGGGCCTGGGGTTTGGAGGGCGGGGAGCCCTGGGGGTCCGCCCGTACTTATGCCGTGGGGGGGTACCCAGGGTCCCTGGGCAGACTCCGGTGGGGGACGCGTTGTAGCCGCTGGACTCTGCGCTCCGGCCAGCGATCCAGCGCTCGGCCTCGTTCTGGCGGGGGACTCCAACGCGGGCCTCGCTGGGAACGGGGGAACCCCTCCAGCACCGCCCCAGCAGGGGGTGGACAAGCATAGCCCCACGGGGTGTGACCAGCGTCGCCGGAATGCACAGCGGCCGGCTGGCGTGGCACGCCCTCTGCATTGCCGCATGCTCAGCCTGCAGCAAGGGATAAAAGCAGGTTGGCTGCTTCAGTCAGTTGCCGATGATCAGTGCCTTGCTCTGTGAGACTGGCCCCCGAGCGTGTGAGTAGTTGATTCTTTATAGTGAGTTTGTGTGTGTTCGAATGAAGTTCAAGGTGAGTGTTGTGTGTGGATTGTGTGTTGTGCATTGTATTTGTATTGTGTGTGTATGTGTACCTTCCTAGCCCTTTTCCCCTAACACCACCTGCGACTGTCCTGTCTGTCGCCCCGCAGATAGACAAACGTGAAGGTGTACCTCACACTGGGAGTGGACCCATCCCGGAGCATTGTAGAGCGGGCATTAATTGACTCTGGAGTGTCTAGCAATTTCATGGACTTGGGTTTCCTCTGACAACATGCATTCCCTACTACCCCTTAGAAAACCCCAGAACCAGTCCATTCCATCGACGGAACGCCGCTAGTTTCGGGACCTATTACCTTGCAGACCTAACCAGTGCAAGTTACGATAGGGCGGTGTACTGAGATGCTACAGTTTGACATAGTTTGCACTCCCATGTTTCCTCTCGTTTTAGGACTCCCATGGTTACAGCAACACAACCCTGCAATAAACTGGTTGACAAGAGTGGTGTCTTTTCCTTCCACATATTGCTCAAACTACTGCAACCTAAGACAACAGAATCAGCTCATGTCTACTACCGGATCAGGAATAAATGTCAAGGTACCCCCGATGTATTTACAATTTGCTGATGTTTTCGATGAGAAAGAAGCCGCAATCCTACCACCTCACAGGCCATACGACTGCACTATAAACCTAATCCCAGGGACAGAACCCCCCTATCGGCGCATCTACGCCTTGTCAGGCCCGGAATTAACTACGCTGAAGGAATACCTTGATGACAGCCTGAAAAAGGGGTTCATCTGACACTCCTCTTGCCCCACAGGGGCCCCATTTTTCTTTGTCTCAAAAAAGGATGGAGGATTGCACCCGTGCATCAGTTATCGTGGACTTAAAGCCATAACCACTAAAAATCGGTATCCGCTCCCCCTTATTCGCGAGCTACTTGACTGTCTGCAAGGAGCCAAGATTTTTACCAAATTAGATCTTCGAGGCGCATAAAATATCTTACGTGTATGTACAGAGGATGAATGGAAGACGTCTTTCCGGACTAGGTACGGACATTTCGAGTATTTGGTAATGCCTTTCGGGTTGGCCAATGCTCCCGCGACCTTCCAACACCTCATAAATGATGTGTTCAGAGACATCCTGGACATCTGTCATCGCCTACCTTGATGACATTTTTTGGTCTATTCTGCAAACGAGACACAACATATGAAACATGTCAGTACTGTCTTGGAGCGACTACAGCAAAATCAGCTCTTTTGCAAATTAGAGAAATGCGCTTTTCACGTCGATACTATCGAATTTCTCGAATTTGTTATTTCCCAATGCGGGGTAGAAATGGACCAAAATAAAATAGATGCTATATTAACATGGGTGGCCCCCTCGTCGGTGAAAGCACTACAGCGGTTCCTTGGTACCACCAATTACTACCATCCGTACATACCCAATTACGCACAGCTAACTGAACCCCTTACCAAACTGCTAAGTAAAGGGACACCATATGTGTGGTCGGAACAACAACATTCCTCCTTTGAGGCATTAAAAGGGAGTTTCACCTGTGCCCCCATTCTGCAATACCCTGACTTTGACCGACCATTTACCGTAGAAACTGATGCATCCAGCATCGCCCTAGGAGCGGTGTTACTACAAGCAGGATCTCAGGGGGACCGTTTATTGCCCTGTGCATATTACTCCTGACAATTATCCAGTGCCGAAAAAAATAATACGATACTGGATCATGAACAGTTAGCCATAAAAGCCGCATTCGAAACCTGGCACCACTATCTTGAGGGCACAAAGTTCCCAATCACTGTAGTTACAGATCACAAAATCTCACGTATTTGCACTCCGTTCGCATTTCCAATGCAAGGCATGGATGTTGGGCCTTGTTTTTTGCTCACTTCAACTTCAAAATCCAATATCAGCCAGGGCGGAAAAACCTAATAGCTGAGGCCCTGTCTCGTTGCACTGAAGAGGGAGAGCCCCCAAACAATAGGGGTGATGTTCTTTTGGAATAAAAAACTTGTGCAGCCTCTTACCTTTTGGTATCCCAATTACAGGAATACTCCCGCCAAGACCCAGCCCTGTTAAGAAATTCCTCATAACATCATGCGCATAAACTATGTCTTTGGAAGGAAAGGTGGTGGTACCAAAAAGACCTGACAACAGGTCTTATGGAGCCACCATGATGTGCCATTGGCAGGGCACCCGGGAGAAAAACGAACCTTTGATCTACTACACTGACACTACTGGTGACTGTTCATGAAAGTAAACAATAAGGCCTATGTACAAGCATGCGGTGTATGTCCATGCCCCTGTCTTAGTCCGGTGGTTTCATCACCTCCACCCCACACGGCTGGCGCCCTACACCTAGCGGCGGACTTGGAGGAGGGGTGCTGTCAGGCCTCTGTATCGGGACCTGGAGTTTGGAGGGCGGGAGCTCTGGGGGCCCACCCATACTTACGCCGTGGAGGGCACCCAGGGTCACCAGGCGAACTCCGGTGGGGGTCGTGTCGTGGCTGCTGGACTCCGTGCTCTGGCTGGCGGGTGCTCGGCCTCGGACTCCGACGTGGACCTCCCTGGGAGTGGGGGAATCCCCCCAGCACCGCCCCAGCAGGGGGCAGACAAGCATAGCCCCGTGGGGCATGACCAGCACTGCCAGAACACACAGTAGCTGGCTGGCATGCCCATGCCCTCCACATTGCCTGCAGCAAGGGATAAAAGCAGCTTGGCTGCTGCAGTCAGTTGCCGGTGATCAGTGCCTTGCTCTGTGAGACTGGCCCCCGAGCGTGTGAGTAGTTGATTCTTTATAGTGAGTTCGTGTGTGTTCGAGTGAAGTTCAAGATGAGTGTTGTGTGTGGATTGTGTGTTGTGCATTGTATTTGTATTGTGTGTGTGTACGTGTACCTTCCTAGCCCTTTTCCCCCACTTGTGATACCTTTGGGGGTGGGGTTCCTGGGTCCCGTGTGTCTACATGATGTTACTGTCTTGGTGCTCCGCTCATTGCACCCTGTGATGATCTATGACTGGGGGTTTATGCCCAAACGGCCCTTAAAGATCCTTAAGGAACTCTTTCACAGCCCGGTTGTCTGTACGAACGTGTGTGGGGTCCTTGTGTACTTGTTTTCCTACCTGTCCTCCTTTCCTAACACCCTCGCTCCTCACACATGAGGGGATCCATTCCANCATTCTCGGTGGCCGTACCGCGCCTTTGGAATTCCCCCCCCCCGAGGAAGCTCGCCTGGCCCCAAGCCTTTTAACATTCCAGCAAGTTTGTAAAAGCTGGCTGTTCGCCCAGGCCTTTGTGGGGGAGGGTGGGTTGGGTTTTTTTTAATCTCCTCCTACCCTTATTTATTAATTGATTATGTGCCTAACCCTGTTTTAATATTATTATGATTGTTTTCAATTTTATATAATTGTATTTTTATGTTTTTTAATTGTTAGCCGCCCCGAGCTGTTTTCAGGAGGGGTGGGATATAAATCGATAAAATAAATAAATAAATATAAAGGGTCGGGGATGGATCCATGACACAGGACATTTTCACACAAGACACTCTCCACCCACCCACTATACATGTTATAGGGCACCCATAGGGCAACACTGCAACCCGTAAACATGTATAGTGGGTGGGTGGTGGGTTGGTAAGTAGGTGGAGAGTGTCTTGTGTGAAAATGCCCACAGATCCATGATGGGCATTCCCCTTCTTCCTAGTCTCCTGCTTCCTGAGCACATCCCTTAAACACGTCTGCTCCTATGCAGCCCACGGAGCTTGTAATAACTTCCAAAGGGACCTGTATGAGTGAAATGTTTTTCCATCCCTGCTCTACGTATACATTATTGGGTGTTGTATATAGTTATAGTACGATTGAGTACTCTACTTGCATAAGTACGACTAGCCAAATCTGACCCATATGTTTTTTGTTCTGCTAAAACGTTCTTTTGTCAGTTGGAGCGATTTTGTTTCGGCACTGGCTGTAGCACTGCATTTTAAACACTATATTCTTGATAGTGTGTTTCCTGCTATAAGGCTGATCCAAAGCTTATCAAAATCCTATTAACGTCATTGGATTTTGGATTAGGTCCATACTGTGTTTCCAGGGACTGAAAAACGCAGCACATTTTTCCTCTCAAAAGCAATCATCATACAATTGTGTGTTAATGGTTTAAGTACAGAAGTATCTTTGCAGCGTACCATAGGATATCCTGGGAGTGAAATCACAATCAAGTTTAATTTTATTTTGTTTTACACAGTAGCGAACACATTTATGGCTCAGGTTACCAAATGGTTTATTTATACATAAAGATTTTACTCCAATCAGACATTTGGAGGCAAGTCCAAATGATCTCAACCAAATGAAACTTTTCAAGATAAATAATTTTTCAGGGAGTTATGTATTTTGACACTTCTCAAATAACCCTGCTCCTTAAAGAATAAATTGATGTGATGTGATATTGCTTCAGACACATGATTTCAAAAAATAAACCCATTCATATTAATTTTCCATATGACACATATTTCACTTGAAAGCAATTGTCTAAACAATCCCCTGGTAAGTCATTGCTGTGGGCTGGTAAAAATGCCAACTCCTTGTGTGTTTAATTATTGGGAAAGAGACACTAGCCCTGCATTACCAAAATCAATTTGCAATAACAGGAAATCCAGAGCCATTTGTATTGAGGTTCCTCTTCCATTATAACTAGCAACTGGCTCCAGCTTCTAGAAGAAAAAAGTCTGATTTGTGACAGCTACAATAATACTGCCTCAATTGGATTCTAAACAATAGTGTTCTGATCAGGCGTCTGATTTTGATGCTGCATATCATGAAAAGAATGGAAATGATTTTTTGGTATGCACTTCATGTTTTATTACTTTTGTGGGACTGTGTAGGAAGTTCAGTAAAAACATCAAAATGCCAAACCTTTTGGTGGTGGTGGTGGTGGTGGTTTTGATTGATTGATAGATAGATTGCACCAGACACATTGCTGTGCACGTTGCACAGTCATGATTAGACAAAGGATGGACCAGGGAGGGGAGAAGCACATATGGAGGGTCGGGGATACATTCATGAAATTGAGATGTTGCAGGTGGGAGGTTCCATGGATCAAATCCCTAATTTGATCTCAGTGTCCTGCAAGCACATCACCAACATCTCATGGTCAACAGTATCAAATGCAGCCGAGAAATCTAATAGGACCTATAGGGTCGGCGACCCCGGTCCTTTTCACGATGGAGATCATCTACCAAAGCCAAAAGTGCTGTCTCAGTGCCATGACCCAGACAAAAGCCAGACTGAGACGGATCAAGCTAACCGACGCGGTCAAGATGCCCCTGGAGCTGCTGAGCCACTACCCGTTCAATAACCTTCCCTAAAAAGGGGAGGTTAGAAACAGGCTGATAGCTGGCAGGGGAGTCAGCGTCAAGTGATGGTTTCTTGAGTAGAGGCCGCACCACCGCCTCCTTGAGGCAGCCCGGTACTCTGCCCTCCCGCAGGGAGGCGTTGACCACCCCGTCCAGCAATGGCCCCATTGTCTCCCGGCAGCTCTTAACCAGCCAGGACGGGCACAGATCTAATTCACAAGAAGTTGCTTGAACTGCCCCAAGCACATACACCACATCAGCGGGTCTCACCGATTGAAAGTGATCCCACAAAATTGGACAAGCCGGGGCTTCTACACCCTCTACATCCTCCACTGTTTTAAGTGCAGCATCGAGGTCTTGGTGAATACGAGCAATTTTCTCCGCAAAAAGGTCACAGTGGACCGATGATGACTCAACCCCAGGGTTGAGGGAGGCCGGATTGACCAGCCCCCGCACAACCCGGAACAGTTCTGCTGGACGGGATTTTGCGGACACTATGAGGTCAGCAAAGAACTCCCTCTTTGCTGCCCGCATAGCCACGGCACAGGCTCGTAAAGTAGCTCTATGTTGCAATTTGTCGGCTTCAGCATGAGAACGACGCCACCGTCATTCCAAATGTCGCCCCTTTTGCGTCAGCATCTGTGGTTCCTCGGAGAACCAAGGAGGTCTGCGGAGCCTCCGCCTGGGCAACAGTCACCTGGGAGCCGTTTGATTGATGGCCTCTGTCAGCAAGGTGTTCCATAGCTTGACGAGGTCATCGATGAGACGGTCGTCGAGGTCAGAGGGAAACTGAACTAGGGTATGGAGGGTAACTGAACTACAGAGGATATCTAGGGCTGAACGAGTACCCATTTTTTTCCTTGCAAGCAGTCCTGTAAATTTGGGGGCAAAGATCAATTTCCCATTCATTTCCTGGTTCTGGTCTGAGTTCTTAGGCAAAAAATATTTAAAAATTCATTGCACATGGGCAAATAGCTGCCAGGCTTTATTGCGCATGTGCAAATGACTGCCATCCTTAACCAAAATGGTGGCAACCATTGTGGTGGCCATTTTGGTGGCCATTTTGTACATGCGCATATGGCCTAGTGGCCATTTTGTGCATCTGCAGTGAATTTTTTTTTAAAAAAACTTTATTTTTATTATTGCCTGAGAATTCATCGGGCGGTTCTCAGTTTGTCCAGTGATGAACCGAGAACCTCCATTTCATCAAGATGGAAAGGATCAGGTGGTAGGCCAAAGACAGGACTGCTCCTCCACCAGTGTGGCTTCCCCGAAGGGACCGGTTGGCAGGCCAAAGAAAAGACTTCCAGGACCGATGCTACCATTAGGTTGCTCAGGCGGCTGAAAGGATGCCAGTATGAAGGGGGCTCCCGGGCGGCTCTTTTGCTCCTGATCAAGCTGCCCCACTGTCACCACCAGTGATAAGCCCTGTGTTTGATGGCACAGGAGAGGTGCCCCCTTCAACTTGCTGCCCTAGGTGGCCTTGGCAATAAGCTTAGCACTGGATTCGGGGTGGGAGAGGTGCCCCAAGGTGACTCTACCTCTTATCTAGCTTTCGCTGCCATCTCTCCTGCTCCTGATCCAGCTGTTGCTGCCACTTCTCCTGCAAGTTGAAGGGGTGCCTCTCCCGTCCCTGATCCAGCTGCCACCGCTGTTAATCTCGGGGCCAGGAGGCAGGTGGGAGCTGGGCTACCAACCCTCGGTGCCTGAGGAGCAGGCTGTGCATGTGCGTGTTGTGCAGTAACTGTGTACACATGGAGGTTGTGCGTAACATGCACGTGGGTTGCATGTGAGGTGCACAATACGTGCACAGGTTACACAAGGGGCACGCGCACAGGGGTTTGCCTAGGGCGACAAAAGTCTTTGTACTGGTCCTGGAGACTTCAACAGGCCAACCTGCTTCCTAAGGACCCTAGCAAACTGAGTGGGAAGATGGAACTTGTGGGTAAGTGATATGGGGGCTTGTTAAGGAACAGAACTGTGGGCCTCAGAACTGTCACTGAGAAGGTGGGGTGCATGTATAATCTGCTGCATTAATAATCTATGGCATAGGGACAATCCAAGTCCACCTTGGGTGATGCCGTTGTGGGATTTCATTATTTATTATCCCAAATAAAACTCCTTTGTTTTAATCCTCCTAGTCTGCTTGTGAGTGGGGAAATAACCGCCTGTCTAGGGCACCCAGTAAAGGTGTGTTCCCAGGTTTTTGGGTGAGGGCTTGAGCCAGTGTGTGAGCAATGAAATACCCCTAGAATGGTGAACCTGGCCCTTTGTGCCATGGTGCTGTCGGCACACGGGTTACACACATGATCAATTCATTAATGTGACTAGGGTGTAGACTAATTCCATAACCCCACAATCGGGTGTTAGTGGGCTGTTTCTTCTGCTCCACTTATTAGCACCTGCTGCCACAGATTTGCGGGTTGTGTGTACTGACCTGCTAATTTTACATTGCTATCCAGCAAATTAATTCCTGACCTGATCAAGTGAGATTGCGGCTGCTTTTTCACAACCTTTGGCACCGTGGAAACATGCGCTATTCAAATGTAGCACGGCTCCAATTTCGTGGGAAAGGAGGAAGTGTGGCTTGTGGGAAAGCAGCCTGAGAGGTAACTTACTGTGGAGCATTGTACCATTGCTCCATGGCAGGTCTGGTCATGTCGCCCATTCCTTAACAGTGGGCATTTTGCCCAGAGTGGAACCAAACTACTTGCTTGCCAATGTTGTAAGGAGGACATACATGATTTAAAGGGAGCTGAGGTCTGTTATAGGGAGCTAAATGGCAGAGATGGCTGGAACGGTGGGGAGGGGTTGATGAAGCAATGAAGGAACTAGTTCTGAATTTATGATTATCCTGAGGAACAAGGTTTCTAGAAAACTGGGCAAGTCCCTGCCATCTGGGTCTGTTCCAGCATCCCTGTTGATTTTACAGTAAAATAGTATATTTTTGTGGTTTTAGCAAACTGCTCTAGGTTTTGTCTGTCTGCAGAAGCCACCAGCCAGATGAGCCATTGAAGCTGACAACAGGCAAGCTGAGCCCATGTGCCCTCCCATAAAATATACATCCCAACAGTCCCAATGTAGGAGGGACTGTCCCTCTTTTAGTGTTGAATCCTGGTATCCCTTTTCCAGGGGAGGGAGAGACAGAGATAAAAACACTGGAATTCAACAAGCCTCAGGCAGCTCTTTCCTGACTGCCTCCTATAGAAAAAAAAGCCCTTGAAAGGACAACAGGGAGAGATGGAATGACAAGAAACCAATGGAATGACGAACAAGAGNCTGAACTACAGAGGATATCTAGGGCTGAACGAGTACCCATTTTTTTCCTTGCAAGCAGTCCTGTAAATTTGGGGGCAAAGATCAATTTCCCATTCATTTCCTGGTTCTGGTCTGAGTTCTTAGGCAAAAAATATTTAAAAATTCATTGCACATGGGCAAATAGCTGCCAGGCTTTATTGCGCATGTGCAAATGACTGCCATCCTTAACCAAAATGGTGGCAACCATTGTGGTGGCCATTTTGGTGGCCATTTTGTACATGCGCATATGGCCTAGTGGCCATTTTGTGCATCTGCAGTGAATTTTTTTAAAAAAAAACTTTATTTTTATTATTGCCTGAGAATTCATCGGGCGGTTCTCAGTTTGTCCAGTGATGAACCGAGAACCTCCATTCCATCAAGATGGAAAGGATCAGGTGGTAGGCCAAAGACAGGACTGCTCCTCCACCAGTGTGGCTTCCCCGAAGGGACCGGTTGGCAGGCCAAAGAAAAGACTTCCAGGACCGATGCTACCATTAGGTTGCTCAGGCGGCTGAAAGGATGCCAGTATGAAGGGGGCTCCCGGGCGGCTCTTTTGCTCCTGATCAAGCTGCCCCACTGTCACCACCAGTGATAAGCCCTGTGTTTGATGGCACAGGAGAGGTGCCCCCTTCAACTTGCTGCCCTAGGTGGCCTTGGCAATAAGCTTAGCACTGGATTCGGGGTGGGAGAGGTGCCCCAAGGTGACTCTACCTCTTATCTAGCTTTCGCTGCCATCTCTCCTGCTCCTGATCCAGCTGTTGCTGCCACTTCTCCTGCAAGTTGAAGGGGTGCCTCTCCCGTCCCTGATCCAGCTGCCACCGCTGTTAATCTCGGGGCCAGGAGGCAGGTGGGAGCTGGGCTACCAACCCTCGGTGCCTGAGGAGCAGGCTGTGCATGTGCGTGTTGTGCAGTAACTGTGTACACATGGAGGTTGTGCGTAACATGCACGTGGGTTGCATGTGAGGTGCACAATACGTGCACAGGTTACACAAGGGGCACGCGCACAGGGGTTTGCCTAGGGCGACAAAAGTCTTTGTACTGGTCCTGGAGACTTCAACAGGCCAACCTGCTTCCTAAGGACCCTAGCAAACTGAGTGGGAAGATGGAACTTGTGGGTAAGTGATATGGGGGCTTGTTAAGGAACAGAACTGTGGGCCTCAGAACTGTCACTGAGAAGGTGGGGTGCATGTATAATCTGCTGCATTAATAATCTATGGCATAGGGACAATCCAAGTCCACCTTGGGTGATGCCGTTGTGGGATTTCATTATTTATTATCCCAAATAAAACTCCTTTGTTTTAATCCTCCTAGTCTGCTTGTGAGTGGGGAAATAACCGCCTGTCTAGGGCACCCAGTAAAGGTGTGTTCCCAGGTTTTTGGGTGAGGGCTTGAGCCAGTGTGTGAGCAATGAAATACCCCTAGAATGGTGAACCTGGCCCTTTGTGCCATGGTGCTGTCGGCACACGGGTTACACACATGATCAATTCATTAATGTGACTAGGGTGTAGACTAATTCCATAACCCCACAATCGGGTGTTAGTGGGCTGTTTCTTCTGCTCCACTTATTAGCACCTGCTGCCACAGATTTGCGGGTTGTGTGTACTGACCTGCTAATTTTACATTGCTATCCAGCAAATTAATTCCTGACCTGATCAAGTGAGATTGCGGCTGCTTTTTCACAACCTTTGGCACCGTGGAAACATGCGCTATTCAAATGTAGCACGGCTCCAATTTCGTGGGAAAGGAGGAAGTGTGGCTTGTGGGAAAGCAGCCTGAGAGGTAACTTACTGTGGAGCATTGTACCATTGCTCCATGGCAGGTCTGGTCATGTCGCCCATTCCTTAACAGTGGGCATTTTGCCCAGAGTGGAACCAAACTACTTGCTTGCCAATGTTGTAAGGAGGACATACATGATTTAAAGGGAGCTGAGGTCTGTTATAGGGAGCTAAATGGCAGAGATGGCTGGAACGGTGGGGAGGGGTTGATGAAGCAATGAAGGAACTAGTTCTGAATTTATGATTATCCTGAGGAACAAGGTTTCTAGAAAACTGGGCAAGTCCCTGCCATCTGGGTCTGTTCCAGCATCCCTGTTGATTTTACAGTAAAATAGTATATTTTTGTGGTTTTAGCAAACTGCTCTAGGTTTTGTCTGTCTGCAGAAGCCACCAGCCAGATGAGCCATTGAAGCTGACAACAGGCAAGCTGAGCCCATGTGCCCTCCCATAAAATATACATCCCAACAGTCCCAATGTAGGAGGGACTGTCCCTCTTTCAGTGTTGAATCCTGGTATCCCTTTTCCAGGGGAGGGAGAGACAGAGATAAAAACACTGGAATTCAACAAGCCTCAGGCAGCTCTTTCCTGACTGCCTCCTATAGAAAAAAAAGCCCTTGAAAGGACAACAGGGAGAGATGGAATGACAAGAAACCAATGGAATGACGAACAAGAGTGCTTCTGTCCCTCTTGATGCACCAGGAATGTTGGGAGGTGTGCATAAAATGTTACGGGTGGGCATCCAGAGGAAATTATGGATTTCGAACCATTGTGGATCTGGATCTGTAATTTCTGGAATTAATTATAGATTTGGATTACAAATATGTATTTAAATCTATTTTTAAAAAGTAATTGTACATGTGCAAAATGGCAGCTGGACTGTTCTGTGCATGCATACCCGTTTCCAAAATGATGGGGGCATTGTCGCTGGCATTTTAGAAAAGGGCGGTCTCTCTGCACATGCGCAGCAACCATTTTGCATATGCCGGCTGCCTTTTTCCAAAATGGTGGTGACGCTACTGCCGCCATTTTGGAAAAAGGCTCGCATGCACAGAATGGTCCAATGGCCATTTTGCACACGTGCAATGTGTTTTTTTAAAATTATTTTTTAATAGATCTAAAAAATCTGAATCTGCAATGGGCGAATTGCCACTGTTGCAGTTCAGTATGGATTAATCTGTAACGGCCTGTTTTCAGCAGTTACGGATTAATCCAAATCCATAATACCCACCCCTATAAAATGTATCATTTACTGGCACCTCGCCCCCCTTCCCATCAGGGCTTTCAAAATGTTGGGAGTTCAGTGTGGAAAGGAATTGCAGATTCTAGCCATCCCTTCATCTTGAAACTGGAAAGGTTAGAGGGGATTTAACTGAAGTACTGAATATTCAAAAGGGCATAGTAAAAACTGCCCATCCCTCCTTGCTACACTGTCCCAGAGCAAGAGAAGGAGCTTTATTTCTATCAGGCTAAATCATACCAAAGACCAGATTGTCTCTGTCTCTGGCTCAGTCGCAGGCCCATTGGGGAGAAGAAGTGCATCGGGAAGGATTCCCATTCCCACAAGCGCCATCAGTTCCAAGGGTCCAAATAGTGTGTGTGTGGGGAGGTAATAATAATGTAAAAGTTATGAAGAAAATCAGTATCTACATATATTGAAATATGATGAATATTGGATGAGATATTCCAGGCAGAACTTAGCCACTGTCAGTCTCTCTAGGGGTGCCATTCCAGAGTTTAGTATGGGGGGAGAGAACAGGAACCCAGTTCTTGGATTTTTTTAATGTTGAAATGTGGAAAGTAGTCTATTTTAGGAGCATTTGTTGGGATTATTTCCTATATTTTTAGTCATTTTTTGTCACTCGTATAGCAAGTGATGGGAGGAACTGTGCATGTGGCATACTCCTGGGGGCTGGGGGCAGGATGAAGGAAACTCCCTACTCCCACCCTCCTTAAATAGCGCCCCCAAGTCCAGCTTGGCAAAGAGAAAGCAATGACCAATCTAAAGCTTTTAACCTAATTCTAAAGCTTTTGTTACATTGAGGATGGATTACTGGAATGTGCGCTATGTGGGGCTACCCTTGGTGGCGGTCCAGAGGCTACAGCTGGTGCAGAATGTGGCAGCCCGGCTCCTTACGGGGTCGGGTCTCCAGGAGCACATTACACTGGTGCTCTGCACTGGCTGCCTATTTTTTTTCTGCGCTCAATTAAAGGTGTTGGTTCTTGCCTTTGAAGCCCTACACGGCCTCGGCCCGACCTATCTGCAGGATTGCCTCACGCCCTGGGTCCTGGATTGATCCCTGCGATCTGCTGGGGGCGTCTTCCAGGAGGTCCCCTGAGTCAATCGGGGCCACTATGGAGAGTGTGTTCTTGGTAGCCACACCTTGGCTGTGGAACTCCCTCCCGGAGGAGGCTTGCCTGGCCCCAGACTTGTTCACTTTCATCACTTGTGTAAGATCTGACTTCTGCCAGGCGTTTGGTGGAGGGGACGGGTGAGGGTGGTTATATGGTGGGGAGGGAGTTATGGGAAGGTTTTGTTATATTTTTAAGTTCCCTGTTCAAGGCTAAGACCTTAGCCCAGGCCCTATATGGTGCTCCGATCTGGGGCCTGGA
>QEPC01002120.1:1732026-1777126 GCA_003113815.1 Sphenodon punctatus | reverse complement strand
ACAACAGAAAAAATTCACTTGGCCGGAAACTCAGTCCATGTTGTGGGTAAGCATTGGACCCAAAAGCTTTTCAGATGTGGGAAGATAGAACAACTGTTTTATTCCCTTCTTCATGATTGATCCCCATATCTAATGCCTAAAGCTGGGGGACAAAGTATCCAAGCGACAAAACACAGAGCTAACTATTAAACAGAAATTATATTGTACTGAATACCTTGGTATAATATGATAACATGTTCTAAAACAATACAAACAGCAACATTGACAATCGTGAGAAATGCATAAGATCTTCCAAAGCCAGAAATACTCAAGAAAATCCCTGCTCTTCAACTGTTCAGGGCAAAGGTTCTTAGTTATATTCTTTATGCATTTCCTCTCTGGGGTGCAGATTTACTTTCGGATTTGGAGCCTGTCCAGAATAAGCTGCTTCGTTCTATTTTGGCTGCCTCTAGGGGTACTCCCCAGGTGCTGCTTCGTGCTGAGACTGGCTGCCCCTCCTTGAGAACTATATTCACTTTTCATTTGATTAAATACTGGTTAAAGATCGTGGTGTTCAATTCTCTGAATAATCCCTTACTTGCCCTAGCCCGAAATCATGGGCTTCTGGATTCTTGGAACAAGGCAGTCTTATTGGAAGTTGTAAAATTGGGTTTTTCTTCTGAATACTTAAAAACCTGGGGTTTCAATGGGGCAGTGGCTTTAGTTGAGCAGAGGCTAGATGATCGATCCTTGCAATCAGAAAACTCTCTTATACAGGCTCAGAAAAATGTCCCCCAATACTTCGATGTCCCAATGTTTCAATCTATACCTAGATATTTGGCAGTTTGGACCTCTCATCAGGCTAGGACAGCCTTTACTAGATTTAGGCTAAATGTCTTTGTTCCGGCCATACTGGAGGGCCAATATCAGGGGACAGCTTGGGAGGATAGAGTTTGCCCATTATGTGATTATGGGGAGGTTGAATCCTGTGAGCACGTTATGTTTCGATGTCCAGCGTATGAGATCCTGAGGTAAAATTATTTGTCTGTGTACTTTGAGGATTTTCTTTTACTTACCTGGAGGGATCTAAAATCTCTGTTTGATCTTTCAGACATGTTCAAATCTAGAACAGTTGCCAATTTCTGTGCTAGAGCATCTCAGATACGACAAGTTCGACTGAATAAGGACAAGCAATTAGGAATTGTCTATAGTTAATTCTTTTTATGTCCTCCATTTGCGTTATACTTCATATTTTGTATTTTTAGTTTGTACAAATTGTTATTTTAAACTGATTTTTTGTTGATAACCTATGGTTAAACTCAATAAAAATTTAATTTATTTTAAATTTAATTTATTTTACTCAAGAAAAGTTCAAAGTCCAAATGGTGGTAAACAAAGAGGAAGTCAATATCAAGGAAATCCAAACAAAGTAATGTAATGTTACGAGTCCCCGGTTGTTATCCTTATTTTGTGTGAACTTCTTCAAAACTCCAGTGTAAGCCTCCTCAAGTTAAATGTTAAGATGTAAATTTCAGACCAGTATCTTCTTCATTCACATTGGCTGGGTATTCTTGTATAAGTCTCAAGCAAATGTCTCCTTCATTCACAGTGTGCTTCTCACTAGAAAATATTTGATCAAGCCTTCTTCAAATTACTCTCTTCTGTACTGTTGCATTGCCAATATTCTAACAGTCCTTTGCATGGGAAAATAGAATTGAATAGGTTGCCAATACAATTCATTGTTCATCAGTATGCTTTTAGGCACATCAGTTATTGAGAAAACATCAATATGTGTACACAAGGGTATTGACTACGACTGACACTCAGTCTCGTTTTTCTCTTGATTCTTCTTGAGAATCAAATTTCTCAATGAGAATAAAGAAAAAAAGAGAATCGAGAAAAGTCCCAGGTCTTGAGACTTTCTCAATTTGATTTCTTTCTTGATTTACTTACCAGAGCCATAGGTGCAGCTTCCAGCATCTGTCTCTCTCCTCCGCCATCCACGTCTGTGGGTGATTTCAGACATTATGAGATCACGCTCAACCACAATGAATCACGGTCAATTCCACGGCGGGGCCAAAGCGCCCTGCATGTCTGTTCAGAAGCTGCCAGATGTTCACCACAGTCAATACCCACATGGGGTCAAAATCAACCACACTTCTGGAGCTCCCAGTGGGACAATCTCCGAAAGCATGGGGTGTTGGCCCCGTACCGAAAACACCCAATCCATCCCCCGCCGGGGTCACCCCATCATGCCATATCAGACGTGCCGGGGGGATCCCGGCAGGGAATCTGGGAGGGGCCGGGGCCCCGCGCCCCGCCGCCCGCCCTCTGGGGAGACGGGTGGGCGGCGGGGCCAATGAGGCTGCCGCATTGGGCCGGATTTGCCACGTCCTGGGATCCCGCCAGTGATCCCGGGCCGTGACGCCCGACCAGACGAGATGCCGGGGTTCACCCCGGTGTGGGATTACATTCGACACGCGATGGCCTCTGGCCCCGCCGCTTCAGCCGCTCGCGTGGTGAATGCAATTCCACGCCGCGGTAACATCTGGGGGGAAACATCCGTTTCCCCCAACAGACGTTCGGAGATCACAACCACCACGCGGAATTGAGCGTGGTTGACTGTGATCTCGTAACGTCTGAAAATACCCATGGTCAAAGAGATTCCCAACGGGAAACAACAAAAAGTAATGTCTGAACAGCAACCACCAGCCAGAACCAAAGAAAATGATTCCCAGCCGGGGACAAAGCACTCAGCGTCACTGCCAGGCAACCAGCAACAACACAGACCGTGGAGGGAGATTTAAAGGGCACACGACAGCAGCTGGGACGTGCCGCCCCGGCGCCTTCCGGGTGCTTTGACCACGACCCGGCCCGGGATCGGCATAATGTCTGTTCCGCTGCCCCGGGCCATGGTCCGGTGGTCCGATTCCCTGCCGTGGTCCCGGTCCCGTCATGTCTGTTCGGGGCTTTCCTTGACCACGGGGGGTGGTTGATCTGTTCACCCCCACCGGGAATCCACTATGGTGAATCAGGACCACATAATGTCTGAAATCACCCTGTGTCTCTGTCTTTCCGTGGGCACCCAGGGTCCACCAACTTGACGAGGGAAAACAAACAAACTAACAAAAAACCTTTGTGCAAAATGGTCACCAGGTTCTGGTGACAGCGTTGTCGCCATTTTGGAAAAGGATTGTGCATGCACAGAATGGCCCAGTGGCCATTTTGTGCATGCACAGTTCTTTTTCATTTTAAGTGAGATTCTCATGAGACTCTTGAACAATTAGTGAGATCTCGCTAAGAGTTCTTGATTCTCCAAGATATTCACGAGAATCAAATTGAATATAATTTAAGCCCTATTATTGGCATACAAACACTTGTATTCGCTATTACATCTAGTGTATTTGATCCTGGTCCTGACATTTTAGGGCCTGCTCTCTAGAGGTGCTGGGCTCCCACTAGGGCTGAAACTCAGTCTTGAGTTTTTCTCAGTTATTGTCAAGAATCAAAGTTCTCGACTTGTTTTAAGTGAGAAACGATCATTTTTTTAAAATGCCGATTCCCTACATTTCTTGGTCAAGAATTTTTTCTCGAAATACCATTTACTGTTGATCATAATTTATCATTTACCATATACTGATTTATTGTGTACTGCATTCATCCCGGTAATGTGCATATGCAAAGTGGCATTTTGCATTTTGTGCATGCGCATTACCAGCATGAACGTGGTACACAGTAAATCTGTATATGGTAAACAATAAATTGTGGTAAACAGAAATGGTAAACAGTGTTCTGTGAAAAATTTCTTGACTTATTGAGATTGTACTGAGTTCTTGGTGATAATTCTCAATTCTCGTGATATTTTCGCAACAACAAAAAAAATTCTTCCCATTTTAGCCCTAGTTCCTACAGCTCCAGCTGAAGTCTGTGGAGGACACAGTGCTCAGAAATTCTAGGCGAACAGGCTCTCATTCACTCAGCCAGCAAATAGACACAATCCTGACTTAAGTGACCAGACACACATCATAAATCAGGAACAGCAAAACGGCAAAGCAACTAGTTCATAAGAGTAGGTCGAAATAAGTTACCAAAGAAAGATTCAACAATTGCAAGTGAATAAATGTATAAAAATCCAAAAATTTGTCTTGGTATTACTCTTGGAAGGATAAATGCATTAATGAGTTATCTAACTATAAATAGGTGAGCCAGGCTATGATTAGGAGACAACATTAATGTCTGGTTGAATTTTAACTATATTGGCAGAATTTAAATGTCTTGGGGTTCATTCCCCCCCTCTTCCCTCCCCCGAGAATACAACTGGAGCTTTAGAACACAATCCTCAAATCACTCATGCAGGAGTAGTAGACTCATTTCAACCCTGGCATAATTCTTTCTGCATTCCATGTCGTGGTTAGGTAATTGAAGCATTGTGCATCTATGGGTGAAAACAGACATGACGCTAACTCTACTTTAACACCGCTTTAACATTTCTACGGATGTTGCAGGGCTGCATAGGTCATCAATACAGCCCTGCAACATGCATAAGAAATATTAAAACAGTGTTAAAGTTAAGTTAGCACCATGCCTGTTTTCACCCTATATTACATTTTTATTATCTTGGAATCCACACCCAATTTTTTCTTTGAAGTCGTTCAGAGTTTTAGATGTCCAGGGTTTATAGTATCAACTTCCAGAAGAGCTAAATTGTTAACGGTTAGTAATATCATGGAACTTTTCATTGTCTCGTAGTCGTTAGTGAATGGTGGGGTGGTTGCTACAGTGAGGGAAGAAATAAAAACAAGTTTTCAGTGGTCTGGAATAGGCTATTTCTTAAGTGTGGCAGGAAAGTTAATAAAAAAACTTGCATTATATCTCTTTGAAATCTTTAAACACAGGGATGCTGCTTGAAAACTATCTAACTAAAGTTCACTTTGTCTTTTTGGCAGTGAATTTTCTGACCTGGTTGGTTTTATACTCATAACTCCATTATATATTGTTAAATTTGATATAATGGCACCCCAGTGCAAACTGTTCTCTGATGTGTTTCCGTTATAGATAGCCATTACACCAGAGATAAAGTTGAAGCATACAGATTTGTCTTAATGTCCACTGCATATGCGCTAAATCTCAAATTTGCCTTTTGAATACAAGCTTCATGAATGTGCTCAAGTTCTTTTTTTTTTTTTTTCTTTTTTTTTTTTTAAAGAGGTAACAAACTTGGGACACCAAGGTTTTTTCAGAAACTCACTTGGCAAATTCTTCATCTCTGACACCACGAAACAACTAGAAACATGCAAATATCATTATCAGATAAAGCAAATACTGCGTGTCTTTCATTGGTAGTGTCCTATACGCATTATTAAGTATTTAAGGTATCTGCGTATAGCAATGCCAGAAAGTATTATTTTTGACAATCTGCAGCACAATAGAAAATAAATATATAATTAATTTACTATATCATTTCTAAAGAAAGAGTCAAGACCATTCACATCTTATATGAAAGACCTATTGAAGCCTGCACAAAAAGAGTTCTTCTATGTATAGTCTGCAATTTCTGGTTACTTAGAGCTTAATTGTTTGCCAGTATTTCATGCTTCTTACAGCACTATAATGATAGCAAATGAATGTTAACTTGTGTGTAGAAGATGCTATTGAGTTAATGTATATCCCAAATTAAAGCATTTTAGCTTGGAATTCATGCTATAAGTATGCCATAAGGGACTGGTGATTAACTTTAGTAGACTTTTATAAAATTAAAATGGACATTTTATGAGTGGTGACAGAAAACGAAATGGAGCATGTGGTATCAAATGAAACTACAAGCGTTATTTCTATTGGCTGCATTGCTTGCTTGCCGTCCTCTTGGAAGCAAACACAGAAACAGTTTTGTGATGGGAAAAGAACAGTGTGTTTTTAGAGAGAGGGATCATAATTTCATCCCTGGTGCTTAATTTGAACATATGCCTTATAGTCATTCTTTCATAGGGATGGGAGAATCTGCAAGGTCTTATAGTTAAGATTAGAGCAATATAGACTTTGGAAAAATCCACTCAGTGGACAAACTTTCTTTTGTTTTTTTCCTTGTGGTAAAAATGAAATCTTTTCGAAATCCTCCAGACTCATGAGTACGTGATCTCATTGGGGATGGGAGGGAGGTGGAGGTAGGAGACTCTAGACAGCTCCGTTGAGAAAGGCTGGATATAGGACTGAATGAGAAGCCCTTTTTTTTTTTTTTGCAAGGGCTTGTGAGTTTTTGTGCTGGGGACTGAGACCTCACTGAGATCTGAGCCCCAGTACGAAATCTTGTGAGATATCTCATATACCCAAAATACCAGTAGTGTCTTGGCTGCATTCTTGTCGAGAAACACAGGGGGTGGGGGGGAGAGAGAGAGAACTGAGCATGCACAAAATGGCCACTGGGGCCATTCTACGCATACAGAGCCCTTTTTCAAAATGGCGCTGCTAGCGTGGCTGCCATTTTGGAAAGGACAGCTGGTCTGCGCATGCACAAAATGGCCACTATGTACGTGCAAAATGGCTGCCTTTTTCCAAAATGGCAGCGACGCTGCTGGCGCCATTTTGGAAAAGAGCTCTGCATTCACAAAAGGGCCTGGTGACCATTTTGTACATGCTCAGTTCTCTCTCTCTCTCCCCCCACCCCCCGTGTTTCTCGACAAGAATGCAGCCAAGACACTACTGGTTCTTGGGTCGTTCTCGTTTGTAAGAACAAGCTGAGAACTGACTGAGAAACACAAGAATGAGTTTCAGCCCTAGCTGGATGTAGCAGTAAACTTTAGTATATGCCTCACTTTGCCCCCATGAATAGTTCATGTTGGCTTCAGTACTGTACAACACTAACCTCTACACAAACATTTCTCTACTTACTTTTCAACAGTTCAACATTTCAGTTAGATTACTTGAATTTTTAGTATTTGCTTAAGTGCTTTACTGAATTTGGTGCCTCCAGATAACTCTGGAGTAGACAAGACTAATCGGAATTTAAAAAGAGACCTACTTGTATCACCAAAGTGGAAGGGAGAACTTACTCTTCATCTACTGTAAACAAACATGTAATCATCATAACTGATAAAAAATAAATTGTGAATAAATTATTTGACAGTTGGAAAAAAACAGTTGGACAATTTTGTAATTGGGCCCAGGTGTCAGTGGGGCTTCTCTGGTGTAAGTGGTTTGTGGATCGTGGCCTTAAGACAATATTATTTTTACCAGCTGCAGTAGAATAAAAATGGCAAAATTCATTACATTATTTATTCTCAGTGGAGAATTTGACCTGTCAAAGTGGCTCAGGTCCAAGTTCTTTTTTAATTTTAATTAAAGAATTAAGATTTTAGGTTTATTGTGTTCACATAAAGGGTTTTTGTTTTTCCCCTCAGTAATACTGATGAACCTTGTCGCTATTATAGGTTAGCTTTTCTGTTGTTGCTTTTACTTGCTAATTCACATTTTCTTCCTTCCTTTTGTCCCTTAGTCTCATGCCCATGTGGACCAGTCATGTGTTTTACTTTACATTTTGCTCAAAATTCACAACTGTCCTCTCAGATGATTGAGATTCTGGTCTAAGGAGCTAAGACAGGGGTGGCCAAGAGGTAGATCACAAGAGTCCCCAGTAGGTCACAGATTGGGTATGCGGTTGGGGACCAGCCTCTTGGACCACCTCTGGGGAGGAGAGCAGGACCAGCAGCTCAGGAAGTGTCCTGAGGGATGAGAGCTCCTCCAGTGCAGCAGGGAAGGCTCCTCTCCACTTCTAAGACCAGTTACAGAGGTACTCTAAAGAGCTAATGTAGTCATATATTTACATTTTTACCCTGCTCTTCTCCAAAGACTCAGGGTGGCTTACAATATCAGAAATATAGATTAAAATCCCTTAAAACCCTAACATAATTCCACCCCACCCTTTATCCCCATCTGCCACCCACCAACCCTCCTCCCCAAACCCTTCTACCCAGTCCCACCCAACCCTGTTCCTGCCTGCCAAACAAGGTCTTGCATCTCCTCCAGAAGACAAACAGACTTGGGCTTAGGTGGACCGCCAAGGGGAGGGAGTTGCATAATTGTGGGGCAGCAACTGAGAATGCCTCCCTGCATGCCCTCATTGTACCAACTTCATGGGCAGTTGGTACTTGCAAGAGGGTGCCCTTGGCCGACCTCAGAGGCCATGCTGGGACATAGGGGAAGAGTCTTTCAGATGCCTAGGGCCCAAGCCGTTTATTTTATTTATTTATTTATTTATTTCATAGATTTTTATCCCGCCCCATCCTGCAATGCAGCTCGGGGCGGCTAACAGCAATAAAACCATTAAAACAATTTAAAATACAAATATAAAATATACAATAAAACAGGGCAGAGTCAGATAATAAATAAATAAATAAATCGGTGGGGGATTAAAAATCACCCCCCCCCCACCCTCCCTCCCAAAGGCCTGGGCAAACAGCCAGGTCTTACAGTTCCACCGAAATGTCAAAAGGCTTGGGGCCAGGCGAGCTTCCTCCGGAAGGGAGTTCCACAGCCGCGGCCCTACCACCGAGAATGCCCGCTCCATCGTGGCCCCCCGCTTAACACGGGGGACCTCCAGGAGGGCACCCCCGGCAGACCGCAGGAGCCGTTCCGGGGCGCGAAGGGCGAGGCGGTCCCTAAGGTAAGAGGGGCCAAGGCCGTATAGGGCTTTATAGATCATCACTAGGGCTTTATAGGTTAAAACCAGCACCTTGAATTGTGCCCACACTGCCCAGAAAGCGATTGGCAGCCAGTGCAGTGTGCAGACTTGGTTTAATGTGCTCCCGGTGACCCATCCCCAATAGAAGGCGGGCAGCAGGAGGGGACCTAGTAGATCACCTGACCCTGAGCCTGGATCAAGTGGATTGTGTGCTCCATACGTTTGGTCACCCCTGATCTAGGATTTCATAGATCCATATTTCACCTGATACCATTGTCATGCGTACCAGGGGATGAAAGGCAAGGACACATCCAGTGGGGGTTATGTGCTTGTGGTTCACCCTAGATATCTCCTGAGCCAATAGCATTGCAGTCATTCTCAAGAGGGCGTTGCTATAACTATTTGCATGTTATGCAGAGAGTGACCTGGTCCCAGACTGCATCTGCTAGGGGTGGGACCCCTTATGGAAGTGCCCTGTGGATACCACATAGTGCTGCTTTTGTAGATCTCATGCAATCTTGCATGTTACCTGCAAAGCTGTGACAATCAAATCAAATCCTGGACAAAGGGCCAAAAGGCGAATTGCAAGATGCAAGCAAAGGACTCCTAAACTGCCAGGCCCAAAGGGGACAGGATGTTGTTGTGGAGAAGGTGAAAAAAACCCTCCTTCCTGCTTAGGCCAGTCTTGAGGTGAGGGAAATATTCAGGGAATGATTAATGAAACCATGCCATCTGAGGTACCGCAATTATTGAGTATGACACAGCAGTACTGTGAGGGGTCCTGTGAGGGGATGTGAGGGGTCCTGTGAGGGGACTGAGTCCTGTGAGGGGATGACTAGCCAGCAGCTGGAGCAATGAGCCAAGGATGAGCACAGTGTTTCAAGAGCTTGTGCAATGAATGGGTTGCTCTTTCCAGCCTTGACGTGAAAAGGAAGTTGTACTGCTCTAATGGGACTCATCCCAGGCACACTAATCTTGTGAGGCTTGGATGGACCTCCTCATCCAGAAATGATGCACCCGTCCCCTTGCAGGGAATCTGAAGGCAAGTGAGTTGTGTGGCCTTTCTCTCCTTCCTTTCTTCCCCCTAGCTAGGCAGGGAAAGGTCCCTTCATTGCATTCTAGCTAGTATATCTTGAGTTATATTTCTAACCCCTGATTCATCACTGCTACAGGCTCTGTATCCAGTTTCCACTGAGATATGGAATTTGCTTGGTTCCTTTTGTGCTTGAATCTGTAAGGGGCATTTAAGCATACATTATTGTAGTTCAGTGCCAAAGAAAAATATAGCAATTGTTTGTGTGCCCCCCCAGAAGTAAGAGACTGAAAATGAGGAGAAAGACTGTGACTTTAGAATCTTATTTTAATGTGATAGGTCCAAAACATGAGGAAGTAGATAGCCTTTATGTAACACAGGTGACAAGCATCCCAAATTCTTGTCGGGTGGATGCTCGCCATCTGTTTGATGTTTTCAGGGAAGCTGCCGCCTTCATTCCATAAACTTTCGTCTTTTAATGCTGTGTCATACTCAATAATTGCGGTACCTCAGATGGCATGGTTTCATTAATCATTCCCTGGATGGAATGCCAGGGAGGGAAGCGTTGTTGTAGTTTGCTTTCTCCCGTCCTTGCTGATATAAGGTCTTCTTGCATTCTGGTATTAAAAACACTACTCCTACTTTATCATTTTCTGGTGATGAGCTGCAGCTGTGATGAGCAAGGCAAATTGTGCGCGTGTGCGTGTAAATTGCTTGAACTTTGGCTCCACGGATTTCTTCTCTGTTGCAGATGAGAACCCTGTCAGTGTTTCATGCTGCCTTGTGCAACCACAGTAACCACTGGTATTCCAGCTAGTGTGAAGCTTAGGGCCAAAGCCAAGGTTAAAGCCGAAAAAGGGAGAGGAAGAGAGATGCTCTGGGACACATTGGGCCTTCCTGATGTTAACAGTTTGAAGAGTGCAGAGTTGCTCTCTGCAGGTTTCCATGAATTTACTCCAGAGTAAGTGGTGTGTGGACCATGGCCCAAAATCTCTACCCTGCTCAGGGTCCCATAAGAGTCTCAGCACCTTGCAGGGTCAGGCAGTACAGTTAATAAAGAGAGACAACAACACACACACACACACACACACACCGCCCTTTCTAGCTTGTCTTCATTCTTCATTGCCAAGGCAGAACTTTATTTGTAACAGATGGGAAGTACCAGTCTATTATTTCAGAATGCCTCTTCATCTCCCAAGCTGCAAGTTTTCAGTGGTGGCCTTCAAAAGTTAGGAAATGACAGGGAATTCATGGTCATCATTTTTGACATGTACAACAGCCTCAGTGATTTTTAACCTGCACTGAAATGGATCTTGTCTTCATTTTTTAATTGAGCTTACTGTAATCTGTGGGTTTGCATGGACTTGTACATTCATTTCAAAACAAATCTGCTAAGCACTCATTCACATGACGCTGCTTGCTGGGAGTCATTTCCTTCCTGTGAGTCCACCCAGTGTATTGCCCCGCTAACCCAGTTGAGCAAAACAACCCCACAAAGAGGCTGAGTGTGAGCCCTGCATATATACTGGAGACATTTCCTGACTCTTTCAAACATTCAGAAGGATAAAGTAAAATAACTAAGATAATGTGCTTGTGCTTGAGTTATTGAGTTACTGAAGTCAATGCGACTTTGCTGGTGGTAGCACATTTAGCTAGCCTGCATTTCTAGGGGCCACATTTCTGTTTTGGCTTTGCCTTGCTGGTAGTGGGCCCGTGAGAGAGAGGTTGTATTATAATATGGAAACAAAGTAAAATGTTTAAGTAGACAATGGGCTCCTCACCATTAGTTTCCTTAGAGTTGTAAGGCGTAATCATGGGGGATAGGCCTACTCAAGCCCAATTGACAATACTGTCTCAGGGCATGTTCTATTCACACAGGACAGAACCTTGTCCTGGAGGAAACTGCCCCTGGATTAGTTTACCTGAGAACAAAGCCTTTCAAGCAGCTGCTCTGACCCAGGGGTGGAGACAAGGGTTTAACTATGGGCGTTTTCAAACAAGACACTCTCCACCGACTACTCACCCACTATACGTTACAGGGCACTCGTAGGGCAACACTGCAGCCCTGCAACATGTATAGTGGGTGGGTGGGTGGTGGATGGGTAGTGGGTGGAGAGTGTCCTGTCTGAAAATGCCCTATATCCCACCACATTCAGTGTTAGCCAATGGGAGTGGCCATGAGGACAGTTAAGGTATTTTCATACGTGACTGCTCTTAGCATCATCACACACTGATCCTGCCCGTGGTGAGAGATCTCACCATGGGCAGGATCAGTCCTGGCCACCAAACAAACGTGCTGGCAGCCGGGGCTTGGGAGGGGGCGGGGGGACATCTGCATGGCCCTACCCCCTGAGCTGCTCAGCGCAGCCTGGCCCCTCCCTGACGGGTGGGTGTGCCAGCCTATCAGCCATCAGACATGATAGCCCGCTCTAACACAGTCCGGGGCTGCCTTCCCCACACCGTGGCAGGGCTAACTCTGGGATATGTGCTGGCAGGGAGCCCAGCACACAACCTGGAGTTAGCCCCGCCACAGTCCAGGGTTACCTCTGCTCCCACCCGCAGCAAACATCTGGCGGGCAGGAGCAGACGTGACACCACCATGGGTGGCCACGTCGGAGTTAGCGCGGCCACCCATGGTAGCGTCACGTATGAAAATACCCTTGGTTTGTGGTAGCTTGCTATGATAGGTGAAGTACCGCACACTGGCTTTGTTTACACAAGCAGGTGATAAGAGATTGTTGATCTGGAGGAAAAGCATTGCGGCTGTACCCCTGCCCCCACATCTGTTCACATGAATACAGTGGGGAGTTATCAGCCTTCCTCTGCAGAATAACCACACTTGCTAAGAGGGGCAGTAATCTCTTTTGTCTTGCTACAATCCCTGTACTTGTCTGAAGAAAAGTGAGGGTGAGTTCAGTGTAGTGAATTAACCAGATTATTGCTTCCTCATGTTTGTGCGATCAAGCCCCTGAACCTCAAAGAGCCCATTGACAGAGGACTTTTCAGTGGGTGTTGACACACAGGGTGGACCCAAACGTACACCAATTAAATCTGATTTCTGCAGGGCTCTGGAACATGTATAATGTTCTGCGATCTTATCTAGAAGTGGCTTCTCCCCTGGCTTTAGCCTTATGTCGGAAAGTAGGTCTTTTTTGGAAGGGCATTAAGCAACGAATTGCAGATATCTCCAATCAAGAGATAATGGCTAGGATAACGGATAATAAAATAGTGCCATGGTACCCCATAGTTAAAATGAATTTAATTTTGGAGCCATATCTCATTCATCTATGTGATTACCAGCTTCGCAAGAATTTGATGCTAGCCTGTTTCTAGTTATTTGACTCTGGGGTAATTATTAAAGGTAGAGCTGATGAGGTGAGCTGTTATGAAAGATTATGCTCTTGCCATCTTTCTGACGGTAGAATCTCTTGAATGTGAATTGATGACGTGTCCCTATTATGAGCAGTTAAGGTTGTGCTGGATTGGCCCCGTGCTGGAAGCCAGTCCGCTGGCTGCGCTAAAGCAGAAGATTTCTGCTTTGTTTGCTGCAAAGGATTTGGCAGTCACGAAAGCTGTAGCTCTTTTCCCCTTCCTGGCTCTTAAAAAGAGAAACGCTCTTTATGAATAATATAGTAAATTTGGCTTGGCTGTTTGTTTTAACTACAGAGTTTTATGTCTGCTTAATTATATTTTTATGGATGTTTGTTGAAATGGCGAAACAGCGGTAATAAACATGATGACTGTATAATGAGCCCCGGATTAGTGTTATGTGTGAGGGAGTCAATGGGAGTTCAAGCCCTGCTTTAAATGTGGATTGGGAGTTAAGATCAAATCTAAATGCCCAATTGGCATTTAAAGTGGAGGCTGGAACTCCCGTTGACTCCCAGTTCACGCTAATGTAGGGTTCATTATACATGTTCTGGGGCTCGCAGACATTGGATTTAATCAGCGTTACGTGTGAGTCCACCCAATGAAAGGGAACCGGAAAGGGGGTTCAGTCACAGCCCCCAGGTGGAACCTGTGTTCAGTCTGTGGGGGCTTCCATGCCTTTGGGCAGCGTTGGGAGCCCTTCCAGCAGGCAGCCCCCTGCCCTCAGTTCATGGACTCATGCTGCCCACCACGGATGGCACTGCACTAGCATACTCCCCCTTCCCCTGGAACTACCTGACAGCTGGGCAGCCACTCCAGTGATCGGGGAGAGTACAGTCGCTCGCACTCCTCTCCCTCCCCCTCTGCTGGCTGTCAGCTGAGAAGGGTNTACCTGACAGCTGGGCAGCCACTCCAGTGATCGGGGAGAGTACAGTCGCTCGCACTCCTCTCCCTCCCCCTCTGCTGGCTGTCAGCTGAGAAGGGTGCGCTAGTGTTGACTCCAATGGAAGGGGGTGGGGGAGGATCACGGCCAGGGAAGGCTTCTTCCCTGCCTGTGACACCCCACCCCACCCCTTTCCATGCCCACTGCTCTGCTTTCCTGGCAGAAAAGGAGAGGAGCAGGGATCAAAGCCAGCACGCAGCCCCTCTGGATGAGCCGCATAGATCCTGCAATCCTCTCTCCACTCAGGAAAGGAATGTAGAGGATTGCAGGATCGAGAGCAAATGTGGGCAAACGTGGGGCAGCGTTTCATTAACACTCGAAGGGAGCACTTGGGATAATGGGTGGTATTACCCACCCAGGGGTAATTTACCAGAAACTAATCCTTGTTGTAGCCACTCCCATATGCTTACTACTGAGTTGGGGGTAATTCATCCTCAGGTGGGAGCAGCCACGGAAGGGGCTTTACTTTTCCAGCTAACCTAAACTAGGAGTTGCTTCCCCCAGGTTAAAGTCCCATTTTGTGTGAGCATGCCCTTGGCATTGCTGTGGAAAGGAAAAGCAACACATGATCCCATTTAATAGGACCTTTAAATACCCTTTAAATGGAAGATAGGCTTAGTTTTTCTATATTATGACCTCTTCAGTGGAATTGATTCCCAGTTGTGTGTCAAACATTTTTTTTTTTAAAGTATTGGTAACATTAGCTGTTTTGGGAAATTAAGTAACATGTTTTCTAAAATATACTTTCTAAACTGAAGGAAAGCTCAGTGTCATTCTCTGATTTCCTCCATGTGTTTATGATAAGATCAGTGAACGTAATCCCACTCAGAATATGCCATATGTCGCACTATTGCTTGCAGCTTGGTGCTCTGCTTTCTCCATCTGCATGGAACTCCCATCGACTTCATTATTAGTCTTGGCTTTGTTTCTGTGTGAAAAGCACTTAGCTTTATTTCTGCAGCAGGATGTGCTGGCTCTGGGAGTTGTGTGCTCGTAGGGGGTGTCATATTAACCAGTGCGGCACTCTGCTTTGCAGATGCCAGGTGTGGCAAAAAGCCTTTTGCCTCTGCCTTTGCCTCTAGAGGGACCCTAGCAGGACAGTGTTGCATTCCTGAATAGGGTGGGACCTTCCCTCCTTTCTCTTGTGAGCACATGGCAACCGAGCACATTCCTGGCATTCCTGAACTGAGTGACTGGTTTGTCATCACATGGCGGGGCAGAGACCTTCCTGCCTTGGACTGGGTCATAGACCAGGTGACCTCCCACGGACCAATCTCAGCAGAGGGGGATAGAACCTTAAAAGGGACAGACTGCCCCTTCTTTGCTCTCTTGCCTTTTCCTGTCTGCTCTGACCTCTACAAGATCTGGGCTTCTGCCAGATCAGAACTAAGGACTGAGCCCTATGTAAGGTACCTGTACATGGAGTTATATGCCACCAGATTGCCTGCCTGAACCAGTCCAGTTTAGGCAGTTGCAGATTCAAAAAGGGTCCTCGTACCCCTCAAACTGGACTCTGGGGCTTGCTCAATTACTTATCTTGCTTCTTACCCTTTTGTGCCTTTTTGTACCTTTTAAACCCTATAAGTAAAGCCTAAGCTCTTTCTATTCGTAACTCCACTGGGTGTGTGTGTGTTTACCTGCAAAGAACGCCTCCTTTCACCTGGAAGGCATAGCTACCAAAGAGGGAGAAAGGAATTCCCCCTGGCTCTTTTAGCCAAGGCAGCTTTTGACCAAGATAAGCACCTCTGGGTTGCTCCAAGGGGGAGAACACCAGATAAAGGGGACTAGGGTCATTTTTACATGCAACGGGGGAAGGGTAGGGATGGGCGAACACGGTTCGGAAGTTCGGAGTTCGGACCGAACTCGGTCTGTTCGGTCGACCGAACCGAACTTCCGAACCGAAATCGAATTTCAAACCGAACCGAACCAAATTTCCGAACTCTGTTCTGTTCACACCAAAAAAACCTGGTTTTGAATGGCCGAACTTGGCCGAACTTGGTTCGGAAGTTCAGAATTTGACTGAACTCGGTGTGTTCGGTCGACTGAAGCGAACTTCTGAACCAAACTCGAATTTCAAACCAAACCGAACCAAACCGAATTTCCAAACTCCGTTCTGTTCGCCCATCTCTAGGAAAGGGTGTTAGTGACGTGTTTACGAACACTAAAACAAACACACCTGATTCGCGTCCGTTTTTATACGCAACGATGGTGGACTGTTGACAGTGTGTTGAATCATTTGCGTGTTGGTTTCCGAGTACCCGGATGATGTCACGTTGTCTTCTGCGTTCAGGAAGTGTGCGTATGCACGTCCGATGTAGCACATTGTAGGCGGGTCTTGCTATGATTGATAGGAGCCAAACCAATCACTGCATGTTGTGTGTGACAGCTCTTTGAAACTGACAGCAGTTCACGCCATTATCGCGCCTCCGGTCCAGGTACGATGTACGATCAAAGCGATCTCCCGTGGCTATATCTGAGGGCCGTTTATGCAGCTTTGCACTTGGTGCACATGAAGGAAATGGCAATAATCCGTTTAGGTAGAATTAGACAAATGTCTTCTCTTTTTCTGCTGAGAACATGGATCCGGATCAGTCTAATCTTCCTAAAGGCGATTTTAAGACAGCGTTTTGTTACACTATTCCTGTCCTGCCGCTCTCTAAATCATATGACAAGGAGACCTTTTTGGGGATTTGAAAGAAGGCACGCTATTCTAATGACAGCTGTCATACATATTTTGGATGGTGTACAAGTGGTTGTTGAAGGCGCAGTACTTGTGAAGCCTACCATGAGACTTCAGTGGCAGTCATCCAAGTCGTCTGTGTGGTGGGAGACAGTTGCCATGAAGTGGACTGAAGAGCAATGGGAAGCCAACTTCAGAATTAACAGAACTGTATTTTATGAGCTTCTTGACTGCATAAAACACCGAATAAAGAAAAGAGACACTGTTATGAGGAGCAGCATACTGGAAAACTAACGGCTAGCTATTGCCCTATGGAAGTTGGCTACTCCTAACAGTTTTCGGTCCATAGGTCATACCTTTGGTGTTGGGACAGCAACTACACCAAACATTTCTGTGGAAGTGTGTACTGCTATTAAGGAAGAGCTACTTGAACGGGTAATCTAGCTAGTGGAGCCAGAGGAAGTAATTGTGGGATTTGAGAGGAGAGGTTTCCTCAATTGTTTCGGGGCTATTGATGGAAACCATGTGCAGATACTTTGCCCCCTTGATGCAGGAAAAGAATTTATAAACAGAAAAGGAGTGAACACCCTTGTTCTGCAGGCTTTGGTGGATCACAAAGCCTGCTTTACCGATGTAGTGGCTGGCTGGTCTGGCAGTGCTCATGATGCAAGAATATTTAGAAGGTCAACACTTATTTCATGCCTGCGGCTCGGCAACTTTGGACCACAGCGGCAGGTCACTGTAGATGGAGTTAATATAAGGCCAGTCATAATAGGTGATCCAGCTTACCCTCTGCGTACATTCTTAATGAACGCATATAGAAAGGAAAACACCCCAGAGAAAAATTTTTTTAACCAGAAGCTAAGTAGCACCAGATCAATCGTCAACAGATCATTTGGGATAATGAAAGGGGCTTGGAGATGTCTGCTGGGTCGGTTGGACATCAGGACAGAGTTTGCACCAGTGGTCATATGCACTGCATGTATAATGCACAACATATGCAGGACAAATGGTGCCTGCCTACACAACCCAGATCCACCTCGCTTCCTAAACCAATTCCTATTTTTCCAGCAGGAAATCCAGAGGCAGAGAGAAAAAAAGGCAGCAAAGTTAGAGAGAAAATGAACTGCATAATTTTCATGGACTACCCTACAATACTCTGGATTAAATTCCCATTTTAAGTGATGCCAGAAACACAGCGATGCCACGTTTCCATCCATAAACACCAGTTTGCACTGTTACAGAATACCGTACCTTTTTAATGTCGAGAACTGTTTGTAAAGTTTGTTGTGTCTCTACCAGTTGGTTTTTCTTGCTTCAACTGGAGACGACTTAATATGGGACTGTGCCTTTAAAAGTTTTGGAGACCTCTTTCATGTTCTGCAACGGGGACCTAAGTAGCGCAGTGCGTAGGCGATGGGTAGATATGGTGGCATTCCAAGCACACTCCCCAAGTAAGGAACATTTGTTTATGCATTATCTATTACATACACATTTCATAGTTCCATAGTACCATCTTATCATGCCTCAGTGGTTAGAAACTAATTGGACTTTGTGTTCACATATTGTAGGTCCCGACATTGCGGTTCTCCTCGCGACAGTAGCTGATGAGCTAAGGCTACTGGTAGCCAACCTGGAGCTGGCGAGGAGTATCTCGGAGTTTCAAAGTAAGTATTTATTTCATTGAAGTAATGTGCCTGCAAGTGCCTGCACGTGCAGTTGGGGAAGTTTGCTACTGCTTCTGAAAAAATTCTTTGTTGTTCGTTTGCTATTTGCACAGATCATATGACTATGGAGATGCTGCGTAGCTTCAATGAAAGGTTGGACATGATAATGGAAATTGCACTAAGCAACGCCGCAGCACTTGCATGTCTTGAGTCCAGGCTCCAGGCTCTATTGAGAGCCCAGAGTGCTCGTTGGAGCAGAGGTCAAGGAGAGCGATGGCCAGGTCTTCCCTAAGCTAATGCGTTATGTCTCCCCATTTTATGGCTTGCTGTATTTACAATTTTGTTTATCGTTTATGATTGGTGTTGCATAGTTATTGCTTGTGATTCTTATTTATTCCTGTATGTAATATGATTTCCATTTCTTAAGAGATTTACTATATGGTTTTGGTATTATTAATTTGTAATTTGTGTTATTATTTTGTATTTGTATTTATTTTGCAGTGTTATATTGCATCACTAAATTGTATTATTTATTGCACACAAACTTTTATAATTTTTTGCTAATATTGTTTTCCTTTACTAGAATATGTTGTACTTATTGCTATTTGTTTTTTGGCTGTTTTATTATTTGCTATTATTATTTCACTGTTGAAATAATAATAGCACACATTTTTTATTATTAGAAAGATTTATTATTTATTATTTATTTTTACTCTTGTTATATTTGCATTCAGAATGTATAATGTGTTTATTATTTATATTCAACTTGGTTATTACTTCTGCACTTTTTCCAAAATATTCTTTCTTATTGCTATAGTTTATTGTTTTTATTTCTCTTGTTTGGTATTGCTTTGTATCGTATTTACTGTTTCCGTTATTCTGATAAATAATTTTCATTTATTCCTTGCCATCTCACCACATGCTAAAGTGCATATGTGTTTTGTACCTGATGAAGGGACGTTATGTTAGGTTTGAAGTGTTTGTTGTATTAACCCCTGTTATGAAGTTGCTTGTTGCCAGTTGTTGAAATAGCATAAATAAAGAAATAAAGCATTGCTGTTAAATCTTTGTTTGTAACTGTTCATTACTTCAGTATTTATCCATTCTCGAATGTTCAATCGGTAAGATCACCAGACCTAGTCCATACATCCATTGTGAAAGTACTTGGGACATCATTTGACTACCGGGGGGCTGTCATTCCAATGATACACAGCCATGCACCCAAACATTCATTGCGGAGCGTTGCAGACTTCCTCTCCTTGCCAAACTCAGATATGGTCACATACATTTCCATCACTTGTACACGCATGCTCATATGTTGAACCAAAGATACCATAAGCACACAATAAGGACACTTTAGTAATTTTAACATCTCGAAACATGAATTTATTGATTTAGTGGACATCAAATGCAGGATCCAAAATGGTTTTATTGTGTTGAACCTGAACTTAAAACCTGGAAACCACATTTAGCAACTTACAAACATCATTGTCAATTGTAACATTTTAAGGAAATGATGTATATTTTCATTTACAAATTTTCTTTCGCACTCTGTACTACCTGCTACAGGGCGGGGCGGCATTGTGCAGTAGAGGAACATGTCTGGCGTAAAGGAAGTTTATCCATGACCTCACGTTTCTTGCCATCCTGATATCCCACATAGTATTTGGAAAAGTAAAGGTGGTTGTGCTTGGGGTTTTCATAACGACAGTCTATGAAAAACAGCACGCCACTGAATGAAAAAAAACATGCATGATCTGAGTGTGCCAATCCTGCCCCCAACCTGCCTCTACTGGGATGTTTCCATAATACCCTGTACAGATAGGAAGAAGATAAGATTTGACTCACCCATCAAAGGAGGAAAAGTTATGTTTACTGTTGCAGGAATACATGGCAGGGCCTACATACAGTTATAGTTCCATCTGATATACAATTGGCTGGATTTTTTGTTTTAAGACTGATACTCCTATTGACCCTGAGGTGTTTTTTGGAACATATGAAGATGTCTCAGCCTTTTCAGAGCATTTTAAAAAAACATTCTACTACTTACACATTTTCGGGCTTTTCCGCATCATGCCCTGCAATTTAAAACAACACAGGGAGTCTAAACAGTGGGTGTGCGTATGGTCCTCTACACATCATAACAGCTGAGCTCCTTCCTTTTGTATTTTTGTTCTTCTTGGGGCAACGCAGGCTGTGTTGCTGCATTCCCCAGCATCAGCGTTTGGTTGAATGTTAGCAGTTCCATCAGCCACAGTACTTACAGAGGGTACACACACAGGGTACATTAATGCTGTCTTTGGATGGGCCACTCCCCCCACCCCTTTTCATGTTGGCATTACCATCAGCAGGTGCTGTTTCAGCAGCTACGTCTGAGGAGGCAACATGGTTTTAGTTACCCTGCAGCCCTGTGGGTTGCCATTGTCTCCATCCACATTACCATCACCCAGCAACTGCTCTAACTGGTACTCATGCAGCTGTACCTCAAGCCTGGGATGCATGGCATCTTCATAGTTTCCGACTAATACATCAGGGTCAATTGCTTGATCTCTGTGGAAAATTGCTGCTAATGCTTTCTCAAAAGGGACAGTTCTTTTACCTCTTCCAGATCTGCTTAGATGATCCTTTACTCCCTTGTAGCCCCTTCTGAGGTCTTTTGCTCTCTGTCTACACTGCTGTATATCGCGCTCATATCCCATTTGCCTCATGCCCTCAGCAATCTGTCTAAAAATGGACTCATTCCTGTGTGCGTTTCTGAGTAGCTCCTGCACACCGGTATCCCCCCAAATTCTTATGAAGGCTCTGGTTTCCTCTGTTTCCCAGGACCGGCCCCTCGCCTTCCCTCGCTTCGCTACACATCCTCCAGTGCTCACTGGCACGTTTGTACCTTCTGCCATTGTGGCCAGCTTCTCTGGGCACTGTTTGCGACAGTTGACCATTTGCCGCTCAGCAAAAAAACGCGCGTCAAACTCATCAGCAACTACTTCCAGTTACACTTCGGGAAAACAACCCTCATGCAACCCTGCGTTGCAGTCTAATCAGTCATGTGACCGGATGTAGGTGCCAACACGCCGCGCACCATGTTTACACGTGATGGGGACAGGGTGTTCACTGTCAACACTGGAAACGAACCCGCAAGAAACAGGTGAGTACAAAGCGTGTTCTTCGGGTGTCCGTTGGGTGTTCACATCCATGTCAAAAATGTCGCGCTGTACACAAATAACACCTGCAGAGTGTTGACTGCCCCAACACCCTTCCCCCGTCGCGTGTAAAAGCGGCCTAGGGTGCCTTGGGAAGCTGTGGGCTTATAAACTTCTGGGGTTCACATATCCTGGGTTGTGTGGATCCCCTCTGATTTCTGGAACCCAGGTGGTGGCAGCGAAAACTAGGTTTTTCTTGGGTTTGCCAGCTGTGGGGATCCCAGGTTAGAGATTTGGATGAACACAGTGAGGTGGGTGGCTCAGCTGTAGAGCGTCCCTTTGCTGCGTTTCGCCACACCAGTCTTCCAGGACACACCCACAGTTTTGTTAAAGTGTATGGGGGGGGCATGCTCTCATCCCCCCAAACCATGCCTTTTGATGCTCCCCATCCCTGCTCTTTGCTTCCTAAGCACAGGCTGCGATGAGGGCTGTTTGTGGCTCTCTCCCATCCCTACCTCCACTTACTAGCCATTGTCAGACTCTGGCTCTTCTGGGGGAGCTGCCATGGCAACTGTACTTCTCTCCTGGCCCTCCCCTGACTCTTGGGCCCCCCTGAATCTCTTTGCTGTTATTGTTGATGCTACTTTCTTTCTTCCTCTGTCCTTCTGTCCCCTCTGCCAGTGCTGCCTTGTGCTTGGTGGTTTTAGAGCAGAGCGGCAGCACAGCCCAGCCTTTGGCCTGACCAGGGATGAGAAACCCTAGGTAGGCAGAGCGTGGTGGCTGGCATGGGAGCAGGGAGAAAGGTGGGAGTGTGAGCTTGTGCTCAAGACTGACGGGTGGGAGGGAAGGGAGAGACAAAAGGGGTAATTTGCCCTAGGCCTCCCACAAGAGAGAGCCCCACAACAAAACTGAAATGTAGGTTTGAACACAGTGGATGGTGGCTTAAAAGGATCCCACATGCCAGTTTGTTGTAGGTCTTCAGAAATCTCAAGTGGCTCTGCTTGTTTCTGGAAGCTGGGCTGCTAGGAGGTATCGGCCAGTATCGGCCAGCGGGTGGTGGCTCGGCAGCTGCAGGAGCATCTGCACCGCACCGGTTTTCTTGATCCCTCGCAGTCTGGCTTTCGTTCGGGTTATGGCACTGAGACTGCATTAATGGCTTTGGTCGACGACCTTCTCTGGGAACTGGGTCAGGGTTGTTTGACCCTGCTAATCCTATTAGATCTGTCAGCTGCGTTTGCTATGGTTGATCATGAGATGCTGGTGACTTGCCTGCGGGACTATGCCGAGGTGGGTGGAACCATTCTTGAATGGTTCCGCTCCTTCCTGGCTGAGAGAACACAGTTGGTGGTGATCGGGGATTGTTCGTCTTCTCTCTGGGACCTCACGTGTGGAGTTCCACAAGGCTCTATTCTGTCCCCTCTCTTGTTCAATGTGTATATGCAGCCACGGTATGGTGTGTGGTTTCATCAGTACACTGATAACACCCAGTTCTACCTCTCCTTTTCATCCGACCCAGACCCGGCAGTCTTGGTGCTTTCCCGATGTCTGGCAGCTGTGGGGGATTGGATGAGGGTGAGCCGTCTGAAACTAAATCCTGACAAGACAGAGGTGATCCTGACAAGACAGAGGTGGAGAGGGTGGTGGGTGTAACGTCCCCCATCATTGATGGGGTTCGTCCCCCACTCGTCTCTCAGGTCCGGAGTCTGGGGAAACTCCTCGATCCGCAGCTTTGCCTGGATCTCCAGGTTGAGGCTGTGGCGAGGAGTGGTTTCTGCCAATTACATATGGTGTGACGGCTTTGGCCGTATGTTTCTGACTCCGACCTGGACACTGTCATCCATGCCTTCATCACCTCAAGATTAGACTATTGTAATGCGCTCTATGTGGGGCTACCTTTGGTGACGGTCCGGAGACTGTAGCTGGTGCAGAATGCAGCGATCCGTCTCCTTATGGGGACGGGTCACCGTGGGACGGGTCACCGTGAGCACATTACACCAGTGCTCCGAGCTCTGCACTGACTGCTGATAGTCTTCCGAGCTCGATTCAAAGTGTTGGTGCTTACCTATAAAGCCCTACAATCTGGGCCTCTCCTATCTGTGCAACCGCCTCACTCTCTGTGCCCTGGATCGACCCCTGCGGTCCTCTGGGGGCTCCTTTCTTGGTGTAAAATGGAAAGGGCATTCTTGGTAGTGGCGCCCAGGCTGTGGAACTCCCTTCCAGTGGAGGCCCAGATGGCCCCGGACCTTGCCTAATTCCGGCGACAGTGCAAGACCTGGCTGTTCCGCCGAGCCTTTGGTGAGGGAGGTGGGTGAAGGGGGTGAGGGAGGTGGGGACGATGGGTTTTTTATTTTCTTTTATGCCTCCCTTTTATGTATTTTATATATTTTATGTATATTTTTAAATATTTTAATTTTTGTGAGCCGCCTTGAGCTGCTTAGGCAGGAGAGGTGGGATATAAGTGATGGAAATAAATAATTAAATAAATAAATAAATATGGACTGTTTTGGTTTGGGGTTCTCCTCCTCTGTCAACACAGCCAATCATCTACATGCTTTTCGGAACTTCTGTGAATGAGTTTCATTGACAATTTTCTACCCTTTAGCAGCCAAACCATTTTCTTAGCTGTTGTGCTGGGTGACTTTCTTTTAGCAGACGTTCTCCTCCATGACTTCTTGTCCCCAGAGCTGTTATTTTAAAATCTGTTGTGTATCCACTGAGGTGCATTTGCCAGTCTCTACCCCATTAAGAATCACCCTTCCAATTTATATAAACTTAGTGCTGCAGTTCTACTGTATGTTCTTCAACAGTTTTTAACATTGTCCAAAACCTGAGCCCCCAGCCCTACGGGAACGTCTAGGTGCTAGTTTGCTTCCATGAGTAAAACCATATATGAGCAGAAGGTTTTGTTTAAGATTGGGCCCACGGGGAATCTTGTTTCAGTGTTCTTGTCAATGTTTGAAAAGTGCACATGTTCATGTGTGCAATCTACATATACATGGACATAAACACAGAGATATTCACACACGAACCCATGTTCTTGCATAAAATACACACATGGATATTTCTTTAAAAAATGATGTAGAAAATTATTCTGTAGCTACTTCGTTTGTTAACTTTATCTTTCTGATTATGAAGCTACATTTTCCCCCCTGCGTTTAGCCCAGTTTTCTGACTTTAGCCATTCATCTCTGATCTGAACGCCTGTCATCTGCTCTTTGAATATTAAGCTATAGCTCCATAGTGAATTTCCTCTGTCTATCAATGCATTCATGTTTTAAGTGGCACTGAGCAGGCTGTACCCAAAACAAATCTGCAGTTTGTCCTTAATCAAAATGTGGTTTTAGGTGTTTTCTTGTCACATAACATAACATCATTTCCCAGATTTTCCCCATAACTCTTTAAGCACACACAGGTCTATAGCCTAGAAGTCTATAGTCTTACGAGCCTCTAAGGAATAGGATAAATGCCTTTTTTCAAAGGGCAAAAATACAACTCTGACCATGCCACTGTGGAAATCTGTGGAAATACCACAAAGATTATTTAATTTTAAAAGTTCTATAATTCATTGCTGCAGCTCAATCATTTCAAAATTAGTAGAAAACCTCAGTCCCCACCCTATTTGTATTTTGTTACATTTTCTTGCCAAACGACTGAAAATTGAACTGTCCTGTTCTTGTTTTGGCTTGATTTATGGGACATGTTAACATAAATTGAGCGGCTAATCAACATATTGGACCTGATTTTGGTCCATTGGAGAGAGTCCAAGTGTATACATTCTTGACACACTAATATTCAGTTATAGGTGTCCAAATTCATATTATGCACATGTGTGGCAAGAGGGTCCCTCATTTAGGCATGAAAATGTAGGATTTTATTTATTTATTTATTTATTTATTTGCATTTAGTACCCTGCAACCCATCCTGCCACAGGTAGCTGGGGGCAGCTAACAAAGTATAAAAACATATACATATAAAATACATACATATAAATATAATACATGAAAACAGATTATCGTAAAACTGGAGCTAACAGAGAGAAAAAAAACCCCAATCAACCCCCCCCCCCCACTACCCCTCTTCCCCGTCAAAAGTCTGGCGGAACAGCCAGGTCTTACACTGTTGGTGGAAGGAGGGCAGATCAGGGGACAAACAGACCTCCATGGGGAGGGAGTTCCACAGCCTTGGGACAGCCACAGAGAATGCCCTTTCAATAGTTGCCACTCAGGATACCCGGGGGATTTCAAGGAGGGCACTCCCGGGAGACTGCAGGGGCCGATCCAGGACCTGGGGAGTGAGGTGATCCCACAGGTATATGGGGCCCAGACCGTGTAGGGCTTTATAGGCAACCAGTGCAAAGAGCAGAGTACCGGTGTTATATGCTCCTGGCGCCCTGTCCCTGTGAGGAGACGGGCCACCACGTTCTGCACCAGCTGCAGTCCCCGAACTGTCACCAAGGGTAGCCCCACGTAGAGCGCGTTCCAATAGTCCAGTGTTGAGGTGACGAAGGCATGGATGATAGTGGCCAGGTCAGAGTCTGAGATATACGGCCAAAGCCGACGTATCAGATGTAATTGACAAAAGGCGTTCCTCGCCACCACCATCACCTGAGTATCCAAGTGAAGCTGGGAATCTAAGAGCACCTGCAGACTCCAAACCTGGGGGGGGGTCAGGGAGGGGCAAACCCCATCAATGATGGGAGTCACCAACTCCACTGCCCTTCCCACTAACATCACCTCCATCTTGTCAAGATTCAACTTCAGACGGCTCGTCCTCCTGCAGTTCCCCACAGCTGCCAAACACCGAGTAAGCACCGAGACTGCAGGGCCTGGGTCAGATGAAAAAGAGAGGTAGAGTTGGATGTCATCAGCATATTGATTACACTGAACATCAAACCCTCTCATCACCTCCCCCAAAGGCTGCATGTACACGTTGAAAAAGAGGGGACAGAATAGAACCTTGTGGAACTCCACACGTGAGTTCCTGGGGGGGGGGGGGATGAAGAATGGTCCCCCACGACCACTTGCTGGATCCTCCCAGACAGGAAAGAGCAGGACCATTTGAGAACAGTTCTGGCCACCCTGGCCCAGTCCCAGCAGGCCACCAGCATCTCATAATCAACCGTGTCAAAGGCAGCCAACAGATCTAACAGAATCAGCAGAGTTGACTGGCCCTGATCCAGCTTCTGGCAAAGGTTGTCAACCAAGGTCACAAGCGCAGTCTCAGTGCTATAGCCCGGGCAAAAGCCAGAATGCGAGGGATCAAGAAAACTGTGGCCCAAGTGCCTCTGAAGCTGCTGGGCACCACTCGTTCAGTAACCTTCCCTTAAAAGGGAAGGTAAGAGACAGGCTGATAACTGGCAAGGGAGTCAACGTCAAGCGATGGCTTTCTTGAGCAGAGGTCGCACCACAGCCTCCCTAAAGCCCCCCAAAACTCTGCCCTCCCAAAGGGAGGGGTTGACCACACTCACCAGCAATGGCCAGGGCCCCGAGGGAAACGCGGGTCTGCGATTCGCAGATTTCCCGCGGAATTCCCCTCCCCCCGCGGAATCTCCTGCCCCGCTTACCCCAGCGCAGAATTTCCAGCCTGCGCTGCGGGGACGCGGGGCAGGAGATTCCATGAGGGGAGGGGAATGAAAAAACCCTCGGGGCTTCCCCTCCCCAGCCTCCCCAGTTGCCAGGGGGGGAGGCACCCCCTTTAGATAATTAATTAACTTACCAGGGACGGCAGCAGCAGCTGCTCCGTCCAGCGCGCTCGTACTTCCTGCTCGTACTTCCTGGCCCCTCCCGACGGGGCCTCTCAGGGCGACGCAGCCAGATGACGTCATCCGGCTGCGTCGCCCTGAGAGGCCCCGTCGGGAGGGGCCAGGAAGTACGAGCAGGAAGTACAAGCGCGCTGGACGGAGCAGCTGCTGCTGCCGTCCCTGGTAAGGCAATTCCTTTTGGGGTTTTTTTTGGGGGGGGAGAGTCAAGCACGCCCCAGCAGCTGGGGAGGGCAAGCCCCGGCAGCTGGGGAGGGGAAGCCCTGAGGTTTTTACCAGTGCGGGGGGAGGAGGAGGCAAGCCAAGCCCCCCCTCCCCTGCATGGTAAATCGCGCCGAGGCGCAGAATTGGGCCCTGACTCCCGCGGAATTTTAAAAAAAATTCCGCGGAAAAATCGGGGCCCTGGCAATGGCCCCAACATCTCCTGGCTGGCCTTGACCAACCAGGGCAGGCATGATTCTAGTTCACATGATGTGACTCTAACCACTCCAAGGACTTCCTCCACATCAGCGGACACCACCTAATAAAATTGATCCCACAAAACTGGACAAGACGGGGGATCCATAACCTCTGGTTCTCCTATTGCAATAAGCACTGAGTGCAGCATCAAAGCCGTGGTGAATGCGAGTGATTTTATCAACAAAATAGTCTATAAACATGTTGCAGTGAGCGCTGGAAGACTCTAGCTCCAGGAGGAGGGAGGCTGGACTGACTAGTCCCCTCACCACCCGGAAAAGCTCAGCTGGCTGAGACATCGCAAATGCTATGGGAGCAACAAAGAACCCCTTCTTTGTTGCCCTCACAGCCGTGGCATAGGTTCTTAAACTAGCTCTATGCTGGAACCTGTTGTCTTCAGTGCGAGTACAATGCCACCGATGCTCTAACCACCTTCCTTCCAGCTTCAGCAACCGCAGGTCCTCCATATACCACAGGTATCTGTGGTGCCGATGCCCAGGAAGCGGATGCCTAGGAGCCATCTGGTCAATGGCCTCAGTCTGCATGGTGTTCCAGAGAGCCACGAGGTCATCGAGTGAATGGCCGTCAAGATCAGAGGGTATTTCCTGAAGAGCGTTCTGGAACCTTTCTCGTTCCATAAGCCTCTGGGAATGGACCAACTGAACTGGCACCGCACCTTTCCGGGGACTGACATGTGCCAGGAATCAACCCACAGGAGGTAATTATCTGTCCATGACAAGGGGACCAACGACACTTCCCCCACCAACGGATCCCCCCGCTTCAAGGCTGTTGCAAAAAAACAAGTCCAAGTTATGTCCCCCCTTACCACCTAAGACAGGCCCATGGTTGCCATGGCGGCCATGAACTCACGCTCTGCTCGCCCAAGACTAGTGTTGGTGTGTATATTGAAGTCCCTCAGGACCACCTTCCTTGGAGACCGCAAGACCACCTCCGACACCAGCTCTGCTAGAGCATGCAGAGATGCTGCAGTACAGGTAGGTGCACGGTATACTAGCAGTATCCCCAATCTGTCTCCGGCCAAATAAACCATGAGATGGAGGCCCTCAATACCTGGTGAAATTTGCACCGGATACCTCTTGATGGGCCAGGACTGCCTATAAATAATGGCTACTCTGCCCCCACCCCTCAGGCCGTGGCCAGTGCTGTATGGAGTACCTGGCTGGAACAAGGTCAGTCAAGATTGGCCTCGAATCAGTGTCCAGCTAGGTCTCTGTAATGCACACAAGATTAGCTCTTAGACTCTGGTGAATTTATTCATGACCAACCTCACGTTTAACAGCATCAAAGCCAGGCCTGGGACCCTCAGACCTCACTCCACCCAGTGACCTGCCTGGAGGTCAGTCAGGGGAACAGACAGACACCAAGTGCCTCTCCCACCTCACAGGTTGAATCAAGCCCCCAGATGGACCATATTTACCCCGGCCTATCACGACCCCAATGGCTGTAGCCCCCCCCCCCGGTTTCCACCGGATCTCCTCTCCGTGGCTGTCCCGCCTGGCAGGTGAGGGAGACCCCCCCAGCCCCCAAACCCCTGTATCCCTCCCTCTCACAAGGGGATACATCTCAATCCCCCACCCAGGGAATCAACCCAGTCCCCCCCCCATCACCAAGGGGATGGGACAGTTACCACACAAACCTCCCCACAAAAAAATATTCAACCCAACCCCCGTCCCAAAAAGCAAAATCACCATTACCCACCCCCAACAAGCACACTCCAGTAAAACGCCCACCAAACAGTTAAACAGCCCAAACTCCCCCGGCCACACTGAAGTGCCACGCCAAAGGGCCCTTTAGCAGCGTGGTGCTGCCCAGCAACATAGTAATCCAGCCTAAATAGTAATCCAGTTCCTCCCTTCCACCGGGAGGGAGTCCCTGACCCCGCCTCCTCTCTGCTCCAAAACGGGGGGGGGGGGAGAGATGTCAATGTCCAGGGGCAGCAACAGTGGACAGACAGCAAGCAGGAGCGTGGACAGATGGTCAGCAAAGGGGAGCAGCAAGGGGCGAGCCTCCAGGCTCCCAGCCCCTGGTGTAGTGCCTACAGTGGCCGAGCAGCTCGCTGACTAAATAGTAGGCAGTTGAATTGTGCCCATGCAAGCAGTAGTATGTGTGCAGAGCAGGGGCGTGTTTGTGTGTATACGCATGCACATACATGCTAGCAAGAGCAATGAAAATACTCGTCAGTATGGATCTTGTGGAATACATGTGCGATATAGTGGCTTTAGTCAGGTTTTTTGCCAAAAGCACATTTCCTTGTTGCTTCTAGATTACTGTTGACTGCACCCATGCAATCTTTATGTCTTTACAACATGTCTTTATGAGACAGTCTCTTATAATTTGAGTTGTTCTTGAACTGCTGCATTGTAAATGGCAGGCACTAGCTACATCCCCTCCCCCCCGTTGGCAGGATAAATTGTTATGTTTTCCCCTTATCGTTATTGAGGAACCTTAACAATAAAGGCTGAAAATCTTGTCAGTAGGAATTTATCATTTATATGGTACTTTCAGGGTTCTGAGTCCTTTACAATCATTATCTAGTTCACCTTCACAACAACCCTGGGAGGAAGTCATTATTATTTTACAGGCTGAGAAAGAGGGACTTGCCCAAGACCACTCAATGAGTTGATGGCTAAGACCTGTTAAAGGCCAACACTCTCTACTAGCCTACATTGGAGTTTTACCATTGACTTCAGTGGGTTCAGGATTACAACGATCTTGTATAATTCAAAACGTATCCATTTATTCCTCCTTGTATAAGCACAGCTATTTCTACATGTATAATAATGTATTCTCTGTCAAACACCACTATGAATCCTACAGATGTTTAAATGCCTCTAGACTATCTGAAGATGCTGCAAGTTATTAAAATAACAGAAATAATAAACACCACCTGGAAATAGAAATGTGCTGGTAGTGAAATGCTGGCTACCTGTGGGGTTTGATTTTTTTTATGTTTCTGCTTTTCATCTCTGCAAAGGAAAGCCCCTGAGCAGACCTGTTTTCTTTGGCTCCTGTGCTATCATGTGGTTGCAAATGTTCTCCCACGATTCAACCCTGTTGGTCTTAGGGGGTCTAATTTTTTTTTTTTATGGTTCTCCACCGTTTATATTTATACGTAGTAGAATTTACTCAGGAAAGGCAGGGAAAGATTTATTCCCTGTTATTTAAAGTATGCCTTACAATGGCATAATTGATTAATTAAAACTCTCCTTCTAGCAGCAAGTAAACTGGTAGCGATTCCCAGGAGAATGATTCCCGGTGAGATTCTCCTTGGTGAAATTCCAGTGCTTGAAGAATAGTGACTTACTAAACAGGCGAGCCCTGCCAAATGTTTGCACTTAACCCCGAGATTCCCAAGCTGCTGGTCAGGACCCCATTTGGAGTCTCGTCTTCTATGGATGAAGTCACAATCCTGACTGGTTTGGGGTCTTCTTTGTGTGTCTTTCTTTACTGCTATCTGGAGTCATGGGATTGTATTTTAAATATCAAAATGGGGTCACACAGGCAAAAATTTTGGGAAGCCAAGATTCAGCCTCTAGAGAATAACTTTGTGTGATTCTCACCATTTTGTGTTACTGCTTCTGTGAATTCAGTTCCATTCATTATGTGAATTCCCTTTACCTTATGAGCAGTTTCCTACTATACACTTACCTATAGGTTTGCTTTAGCTTTGTCCTCTCTGTATTTACAATCGCCTAATGTTTCTTCATCTTCAACTTCCATATATTTTTTACAGCTTTGTTTTAAATGTCCTAGAATTAGAGTTGGAAGGGACCTTGGAGGTCATCAAGTCCAGCCCCCTGCTTAATGCAGAAACTCAAGAGCGACAGCATCTCTGACAGATGGCCGTCCAGCCTCTCTTTGCAAACCTCCAACAAAGGGAGACCTAGGCGATTTGTTCCATTGTCAAACAGCTCTTACTGTTAGGAAGTTCTTCCTAATGTTTAACCAAAATCTGCTTTCTTGTAATTTGAACCCATTATTTCTAGTCTTGCCCTCGGGGCAACAGAGAACAAAACGCTCCTGCCAGTCAGCAGGTGGTGTGTTTGCAGGTCTGGCCAGGGAATCGGGGTGGCACCACCAGCTCAGGTGTCAGGCTGCCACCCCTTGGGACCACCTGCTTACAGGAACCTATGAGACCTCTGCACCAGGGCATGGGTGGGACTGACACCCCCCCCCTTTTTAAATGAGCAGGCATGTTTGGGCAGACCCTCTTGCTGTTCACTGCCCAGGTCATCCAAGCGAAAACAAGTCTTGGCCATCTCCTGTGTGACAGTGTCAGGACTGGGTCTTGAACTCCCAGCCCTGGAGGATCTGGAGCGCTGCCTCAGCAGCTGGTGCCACGCTGGGCAGTGCTAATGGCTGGATCCGGACGCTTGCGTCCGCTTTCATGCCTCTGCCCCCTGTGTTGCCATGCCCTTCCCCAGCGGTGCCTTCTTCCCCTGGCCTTGGCTCCCAGCTTCCTGATTGGACACAGGTTGGCATATAACCCGTGGTGTGGCCACAGAAAGCTGTGGGAGCAACTGTTCTTACCCCCCTGGTCACAAGATGCTGTGAGCCATCTTGTGGACCAGCCCTTCCTTTCCTGTTACTTGCTGTACCCGTCCCGCTCTCTCTCTCCCTCCCTGAGGACTGTTGGTTGCCTGTTGTGTGTGTGTGGGGGTGTTCCTCGTCCTTCCCCCTTCTGTCCTCGTTGTCTGGCTCTTCTGTGCAACCCTTGTCTCTTCCTGTTGTCTGTATTGGTAAGTGTGCCCTTAACCCAGTGTGTCTATAAAAGTCCCTCCCCCTGTCTCCCTGTTTGGGGTCTCTCTTCCCCCCAGTGTGTGTCCCCCTGTCTCCTTGTTTGGGGTCTCTCTTCCCCCCAGTGTGTGTCCCCCTGTCTCCTCGTTTGGGGTTCCTCTCCCCCCCAGTGTGTGTCCCCCTGTCTTGGGTCTCTCTTCCCCCCAGTGGGTGTCCCCGTCTCCTTGTTTGGGGTTCCTCTTCCCCCCAAGTGGGTGTCCCCCTGCATCTCCGTTTGGGATCTCTCCCCCCAAGTGGGTGTCCCCCTGCATCTCCGTTTGGGATCTCTCCCCCCAAGTGGGTGTCCCCCTGCATCTCTGTTTGGGATCTCTCCCCCCAAGTGGGTGTCCCCCTGCATCTCTGTTTGGGATCTCTCCCCCCAAGTGGGTGTCCCCCTGCATCTCTGTTTGGGGTCTCTTCCCCCAAGTGGGTGTCCCCCTGCATCTCTGTTTGGGGTCTCTTCCCCCAAGTGGGTGTCCACCTGCATCTCTGTTTGGGGTCTCTTCCCCCAAGTGGGTGTCCACCTGTATCCCTGTGTGGGGTTTTTCCCCCAAGTGCGAATCCCCCCTCGAGGCTGGGGCTCCCCTGTGGCCCTGCTTGATCCCCTTCCCCCTAGGGGCGTGTGTTCCCTCTTTACCCAGCTGCCCCCTGGCACTGTTTCTGCCTAGCGCCTTCTTTACTGGTATGTCCCATTGATGTTCTTCGGACTCTGTTGTCCCTGCTCCCCTTTCCCCTCGCTTTTCCCTGTTCCTGTAACCTCAGTGATGAGCCGTGCACTCTGAGGCTGGGTTTCCCGGCTGTAGGAACAAAGAGCAGTATTGAACTACTCCAGAGACCGGCTGAGAGGTTTCCCTTTCCTGGTGTCTTTCCCTCGCTTGGGGTTCCTGGCCGTTCCTATAGTTGCCCTCGGGGTATAGGCTCCCTCCCCCTGCTCCCCTGACAGACAGCCCTTCAGGTATTTGAAGACGGCTATCACATCTCCTCCTAGTCTTCTCTTTTCCAGGCTAAACATACCCAGTTCCTTCAACCTTTCCTCATGGCACTTGGTTTCCAGACCCCTGGCCATCTTTGTTGGCCACCTCTGAAACCATTGGTTTGTTGGTATCCTTCTTAAAGTGTGGTGCCAAGATCTGAACCCAGTACTCTGTGTGAAGTCTGACCAGCACAGAATAGAGTGCAACTATTACTACTTGTGACTTGGAAGCAATGGGTTTGTTAATGCAGCCTAAAATTGTATTTACCTTTTTTTTTTTTGCTGCTGCTGCTGCACCACACTGCTGACTTGTGTTTAGTTTGAATGTGATCAGCTACAGTCCCTAGACCCTTTTCACATGTATTGCTGCCAAGCCAGGTATCACCCATCCTATGCTTGTGCATTTGATTTTTCTTACCTAAACTTCAGAACGTGACACTTACCTGTGTTGAATTTCAGTTTGTTCGTTTTGGCCCAGCTTTCCAACCTATCAAGGCCATTTTGAATTTTATTTCTGTCTTCTAAGGTGTTAGCTAACCCTCCCAGTTTCGTGTCATCTGCAGATTTGATGAGCATTCCCTCTACTTCTTCATCATTAAAGATGTTGAACACTCAGTACCGGGCCCAGGACAGAGCCCTGCGGCACCCTGCTTGACACCTCCCTCCAGACCGATGAGGAGCCATTGATGAGCGCATGCTACTTTTGCTGTGTTGGACACGGTTTCCCTTACGGGAGAAAACAGAGGCAAAATAGAAGTTGAGCAGCTCTGCTTTCTCTCTGTCATCTGTTAAGATTTCTCCATCTTCACCAAGCAGGAGACCTACCATTTCCTTATTCTAGCTTCTATCTTCCCCCCCCCTCCTCTTCTTCAACCCCCTCTCTAGCTACTTTATTCTGTCCGCTTCCACCCAAGTCACTGCCCTGCCTCTCTCATAGATACCTGTCTTGCATCTGCTCAGTTTGTATATTTCTGACTTGCTACGCTACCTGCCCAAGGAAGGGCTCTGCGTGGCGCAAAAGCTTGTATATTCTCACCAAAAGAAGATGATCCAGTAAAATATATCCTCTGAACTACTTCAAGTTCATCTCTTACATTTGGGACCAACACAGCATCCCCACTCTTAGATCTTGCCGTCTTATCAGACTGAGCTAAAGACACACAGGGTCTGTAACTCTGAACTTTAGTGGCAAAATAAATATTGCAGCAGTTTGTAAATTTTCATTTACATTACACTTGTACTTTGAGGAATGAAACCTGGCCATTCCTATAGTTGCCAGGAATCAGAATAAGAGCAGAATCTATCGCATGTTACTTTTTGAAAAGGAAACTGCAAAGATGGGCTTGTCTCCACTCCTGCTGAAATACACCAAGTCAGGCTTTCATTGCTGAAAAAGCATTAGGGTTGTACTGTAAACATTCCTAGTTGTTGTTCCATAAGCGTTCATTATATTGAGCCAGGGAAATACAGCAGTACCAGGGGGTGATGCTTTTCACTCCCTGAACTTTAGAGCTCTCTGAAGGTTGGGTATGCTGCAGGAATGCAATAATAAGCCCAGTTAAGTGGGGAAAGATCATTTGACTTTCTGGTGTGACATCAGAATTATTGCTGCTTTCAAGAGAGAAATTCTGCCCATGTAGTTCACCTTTCAAATTATAGTTTGGCTTCCACTTATAAACCGTTTTTGTAAATGGAGGCTGTCTACTTTGTCTTTACTAAAAGGCTCCTTGTCATAACATTTGTAGGACTATTTTATCTTGGCCCCAAAATACACTAAAACATGTAACTGCCCCTAAATGCTTGGCTGCTACTTAAAATTCCAGATAGAAGAGTAGAGTGCACCTTCTTACGCAGATAGAATGAGCCTTCTTATGCAGTTGATATTCCACTGATATATCAATAAAACCCACCGATGGTGTGTTCAGTTTCCACAGTATGGTGACCCCAGACAGAACCATTACAGATAATACCAGCACACAGGGTTGACAATAGAGAGGCACGGGTGTATGGGAGTTTGAGTACAGGACTGGAAGTCAAGAATACTGGAATCTAATCCCATCCTTGACTAGTTGTGGGACTCATCCTGGGTGCTGGATGTTAGGGTTTGTAAAGATATAAGTAACTATTTCCCTCCACTTCTGTTTCTATGTGCAAGGGGAATCCGTGGTTACTAGCCCTTTCTCATAATCGTCCTGCTCACAGTGAACAGCCAGCAGAAGGAGCTGCAGTAACAAGCAGACTGTGGTGAAGATGTTTTTCCTTCACACAAAAGAGGATGTGCTAAAGGTTGTGGGGGACAGTCGCAGTACAGGACTAAGGGTGAAAACAGAAGTGGCAGCGACCATGGCTGGGTCAGGTTGGGAAACTGACCACACGTCACCCTGACTGGGAAGCCGTCCCGGCCCCACACTGTATTTAGTGCCCTGCCTCCCCACCATGATAGGCAACCGTGGCAGCCAATCGAAGACCACCATGGCACCCCAATCCTGGACGGGCCATGGTGGTAGTTAGCACATATGTTCTAACTGTTGCAGAGTAATAACTGATTCGCAATCAGTAAGGACAAATGCAGCTGAAGGTTTAAAACAGAACTTTACTTAAGCTTTCTCAGGCACAGATCCTTAGTTGCATCTAACTAGTAGTAAGACAAAATGGAGACTGAGACAATGAGAGAGAAGGGAAGAAGGAGTGGTTACACAAAGGAATTCAACTGCAAAACCCCATCTCCCTTCCATGTACACATAAACTTAGCAGCGCCATCTGGTGGCTCTATAGTCAATTACTGTTCTTAATACAGCAGGCATTAACTTATGGATGTTGCATATACCAACACCCCTTCTCAACAGACAGAAGTTAACCTACTATGCCCATTTTACTTAGTAGCTTTCGGTGGCGCTCTCCTGCTAAAGGTTTTGTCAGGGCATCTGCTACCATGTCTTCTGTAGGACAATATTGCATGTCTATAAGTCCTTGTTCTTGCGAGTCTCTTAGGAAATGATATTTCACGTCTATATGTTTGGTCCTCGGGTTTACTCTTTCCGTTTGTGCGAGTACAATACAGCCTTGGTTGTCTTCCAAAATTTGTATAGGGCTGTTCAGTTCTTTTCCCAAGTCTGTGAGCAATTGTCGTAGCCAAATTACCTCTTGACTAGCATGCGCGGCTGCAACATACTCGGCTTCTGTTGAGGAGAGTGCTACTGTGGTCTGTTTCTTGCTAGACCAACTGATGGGTCCCCCTCCTAGCAGAAATAGCCAACCACTGGTGGATTTTCTGTCAGAGCTGTCCCCAGCCCAATCTGCATCTACATATCCTGTCAGCTTACATCCAGAAGTTGCAGGTAGCTGCAGTTTAAGGTGTGCGGTTCCCTTCAGGTAGCGCATGACCCTCTTTACCGCATTCCAGTCTTTCTGACTTGGTGCTGATACTTTCCTGCATAGGATTCCTATTGCTGCTGCAATGTCTGGTCTAGTGATGGTGGCGATATACAATAGTTTCCCAATTGCGCTTCTGTATTGTCGGTTGTCTGGCAGTTGCATGCTTTGTTCTTCAGTCTCCTTCAGGTGGTTAGTTTCCATGGGAGTGCTTACTGCCTTGGCATCTTTCATTCTGAAGCTTTCTAGCAATTCTTCTATTTTATGCCTTTGGTTGAGGAGATAACTTCCATTATCATCTCTTTCTACTTGTATGCCTAGGTAATGTGTTATGTTTCCTAGGTCTTTTGTCTCAAAGTTTTGATTCAGGGTTTTCATTATTCCGCGGTCATCCCCTTCTTGCTCATAGCATATCAATATGTCATCAACGTAAATCAATATGAAAAACCATCTGTCATCCTGTTTCTTTGAATATAAGCAAGGATCCGCTTTACTTCTGATGAAATTTTCCTTTGTGAGTACTGTGTTTATTTTTGTATTCCATGCTCTGGCCGCTTGTTTGAGTCCATATATGCTCTTTTTCAACTTGCATACAAGGTCTGGTCTTTCGGTGTCTTTGAATCCTGGTGGCTGTTCCATGTAGATGTCTTCTTTTAGTTCTCCATGTAGGAATGCTGTTTTCACATCCAGATGTTTAACCTGCATTCCTTTCTCTGCTGCTATGCTCAGTAGTGTCCTGATTGTGGTGTACTTGACTACTGGGGCAAACGTTTCATCATAATCTTCGCCATATTTCTGTGAGTATCCTTTAGCGACTAGTCGGGCCTTGTATCGTTCTGCCTTGCCTTCGGCATTGTATTTGATTTTAAATGTCCACTTACATCCTATGGTCTTTCTGCCCATTGGTAGTGTACACAGTGTCCAGGTTTGATTTTCATGCATGGACTTTATTTCTTCTGTTGCTGCCTTTACCCATTTGTTGTGTTCCCCTTCTGACATTTGTAAGACATCTTCCCATGTTGATGGCTCAGACAGTCTGTCGGTACTTGCTTTGTAGGACAGGCGGGTGGGTGGTTTGCCTTTATTTTCCCTGGTAGATCTTCTGATTTCAACATCTGCAGGTGATTGGGTTTGTTCCTGCATCTCAGTTGAGCTTGTGCTGATTTCAACTGTTTGTTCAGGACGCTCTTCTCCTCCTGATTCAGGACATGCTTCTTCTCCTGATTCTTGTAAGGACATTACACTGTTGCTTGGGTTTTCTTCGAAAGTCACGCTGTTGCTGATAGTTACTTTGTCTGTGTGTGGGTTGAGGATTCTGTATCCTTTGGAGTGTTCGCTGTATCCAACAAGAATCCCTTCCACAGCTCGGTTTTGTAGTTTGGTGCGTTTCTCTTCCGGAATGTACACGTATGCCTTGCATCCAAACACTTTGATGTGTCCCACACTAGGCTTCTCTCCATACCAGAGTTCATATGGAGTTTTACTTACTGTTCTTGAGTAGAGTCGGTTCTGTAGATATGTCGCCGTAACTACTGCCTCGCCCCAATATTTTTCTGGCAGTCCAGAGTCAGTCAACATGCACCTGATCATTTCTGTTAAGGTTCTGTTCTTTCTTTCAGCTACCCCATTTTGCTCGGGCGTGTATGGTACCGTCTTCTGGTGCTCTATCCCGTGGGCTCTCAGGAAGTCTTCAACTCTCTTTCCTGTGTATTCGCCTCCATTGTCGGTTCGAAGTACGAGCGGCTTGCGTTGGAATCTGTTGCTTGTCATGGTTATGTAGTCCCTTAATTTTTCCAGTACTTCATCCTTATGCTTCATGAGATATGTGACTGTGTATCTTGAGTAGTCGTCTATGAATGTCACTATGTATCTGTTCCCTCCAGGTGTGGGTACTTTCATGGGGCCGCACACATCGCTGTGTATGAGGTCAAGTGGCTTGGAGGTTCTTGTCTGGCTTGCCTTGGGGAGCGTTGCTCTGGTGGCTTTAGCTTTGATACAGCATTCACATCTCATGGTCAAGGGACATGCTGTTACTATCAGGTCTTTTGTCAGCTGCTGTCTTTGCAGTTCCTTTATACTTTCTGGGTGCCTGTGACCCAGGCGTCGATGCCACAGATGAATACAGTCCTTGTGTTGCTCATGTGCAGTGAGTTTTGCTTGTTCCTTGGTTGCACTCAAGCGATACAGGTGCTCATCTGCATAGGCTCTGGCTAGGACCCTTGTCCCCTTCTGGATTGTGCATTCATTACCCCGGAACTTGACGGTGAGCCCTTTCTCTGTTAGGCGTTTAACGGATAGGAGTCCTCCCTCTAAGCCAGGTACATACAGCACATCCTTTACTGGTATTGCTAGTGTGCCTCCGTGTGGCTTGTTGCAACTTAGAATTCCTTCGCCAATACCTTCTGCAGTGATGCTGCTTCCATCAGCGAGGTATATCTCTTCTTTGTTGCTTGGGTCCAGTACCGTGAAAAAGCTCTTGTCGCTGGTCATGTGACTCGTGGCTCCAGAGTCGACACACCAGTCCTGTGATGAGTTGGTCTGTGTTGCTCTAAAACATCCTCTCCACTGTTCTGTGGTTGTGTCACTGGTTGTAGCCTTGGCCCTTTGCTTAGACACTTGTGGAGATCGCTTTTGTTGTTCTGCCTTCCATATGGAGCAGTCTTTCTTTAGGTGTCCTTCTTTCTTGCACCGAAAACATGCCCTTGTTTCCTTCTTGTGCAATCTGTTGTCTGCAATTCTCAGGGCAGTTTCCTTATCCTGGTCCTGATTATCTTGCATGATTTCTTTCCTGCGCTGGAATTCATCCATGAGTCTCCCTTTTACAAATTCCAGTGTTAGTTCTGCCTCAGGCCTTGTCTCTAGGGCGTTTATGAGGGCGCTGTATGATTCAGGCAGGCTGCAGAGAAGTAAGGCCGCCACGTGGTTGTCTTTTATCTCTTCACCGATGCCTCGCAGTTGTGCTACCACTTCCAGCATTGAATTTATGTGATCCTGCATCTCCTTCCCTTTACCAAGTCTCATCTGGTACAGTTTCCTTAGGAGAAACAGCTTACTGTTCAAGCTGGTCCTTTCATGCAGCTTCTGCAGTGCATTCCACATGCCCTTTGCTGTGGCCTCCTCCCTTATGTGGATTAACTGGTCATCTTCTACTAGCAGGCTTATGGTTGCCTTTGCCTGTCTGTTCTTTCTGTCCCACACCTCAGGGTTTGCTGCAGGTCTGTCTGTGGTGATCACCTCCCACTGGTCATCTTTGGATAGGAGCATTTCTATTTTGAATTTCCACAACTGGTAGTTTGTGTTATTCAGCTTGCAGACTGAAAGCTTTAATTCAGAGCTGCTGGCCATGCTTGCTTCCCTCCCCTCAGATTGGGATTCTGGTTCTTCTGCTCACTTACTGTTAGTAGGCCTCCTCTGGGAGTTTCCTTTGGGCCTCTTTTCATTTCAACTCACTTCCAGTCCTTAGAGTTGTTCTGGGCTGTTCTCAAGAGGTCTGGGCCCATAACCTGTTGCAGAGTAATAACTGATTCGCAATCAGTAAGGACAAATGCAGCTGAAGGTTTAAAAACAGAACTTTATTTAAGCTTTCTCAGGCACAGATCCTTAGTTGCATCTAACTAGTAAGAAGACAAAATGGAGACGGAGACAAAGAGAGAGAAGGGAAGAAGGAGTGGTTACACAAAGGAATTCAACACATAAACATAGCAGTGCCATCTGATAGCTCTATAGTCAATTACTGTTCTTAATACAGCAGGCATTAATTTATGGATGTTGCATATACCAACACTAACCCGCTGTGGGTGGCCCGGTGGGGCTGGGGGCACTAGCCCAGATTGCAAATTCGGCACTTGCGGAGTAACAGCCTGGGCTAGCTGCCAAAATGCCCAGGGTCGGTCCAAGGCAAACATCTGGGGGCCCGGCCCAAGCACAAATGTGACCGTGACCTGCAGACCACAGTGGGACAAAGCTGGCCAGAGCAGGTCACTGTCTTGTTTATTTTTATCCCATGTATTTCAGGTTTAATTGCCTCTCTCCAGTACACCCAAGCATGCTCCCCTGGAGTAGGAGCCTCCCTTCCCACTTTAGCTCCACTTGTTTTGAAGAAGTACTACACCCTTTAGCCTCGCTTTAACCCCTTTGCTCATGGAAACACAGCTATGTGTAAGCTTCTTCTGCTTCTTGTACAGCTGGGTAACTACTGTGTTTCTACTTTTACATCACAGGATAATTGAATGTGTGCACAGCTCTTTGATAGTCTTGTAGAAATGGCATCAAAACCACTAATCACTGTTATCAGGCCCTGTTTGGATAGTGCTGCTGAGCCCAGCTCTGTGTGGGAGACTCACAAGAAAAAGGCCGAAATGACTGTGCATCGTAGAAGATTCATATGAGTTGATTGTGGCTCATTTAGTTCTGGTTATCATGTGGTCTGAGTGGGATCAAAGACATTTTTTTTTGTTTTACCGTGTCCCTCACATGTTCTCCTACTTTTCTTCACAAGCACCTATCCTATGTCGATGCACTTCTTGCTTCCTCTTTCCTCTGCCACAATCTCAGCTGACCTGCATGGCAGAGCAGTTTGGGTAAGGAAACACTACATGCTAAAAATACGTTATGGTGAATGTCAGACACCCAGATGTGCACCCCCCCATGGGCTTTGATCCACTATACAGATCCAGAGCCTGTGGCACTGACCCATCTTCAAAGCCCACTGTGTATACTACCTTTGTGATCGGGGCCAGCCTTACAATTTGTGGGATCCAGGGCAAAGATAAAATGTGGGGCCCCCTGCCCCTTTGGGGGCACTATTCATAGGGCCCTAAAGGTGGTTGTGTTTGAGGAAGGGAGGCCCCTGTATCTGGTCCTGGTGAAGACAGGCCACCGCAGGGCCCCTGGAAAGAGTGGGGCCCAGGGCGATCACCTCGGGTCGCCTTGTGGTAAGGCGGCTGACCCTGTTTGTGGTTCACCAAATTAGGGTGCCAATTTTTTTTTCCTTACAGATAGAAAAAGTGACTCTCTTTGCCATGTTAGATACATGTGGGTATATTTTTTTTTTGCAGCAAAGTGAACATTTTATTCCATTAGTTGATAGATCATATTATAAAATATTTCCTAAATTAGAAAATCCCAATGCCGCTATCAATGATGAACTTTAATCCAAAGTTCTCTTTCTTTCTCTTTTTACCTTAGGATTAGCCAAGAATATGTAAGTTGAATAATGATTTAAGGAGAGCTGTGGAATGGAAACATAACTAAAAAAAGATCTGACAAAAATGTCAGCATTGCTCTGAATCTCGCTCATGCCCTAACGCTACTTCCTGTGAGATGATGGGAGGTGGGAGAATCAGTCTTTGTGGGACTCCAGAATTTCAAAATATCAGCCAAGTACTCACGCCCATTGCCTGCTAGAAGCTTCATTGGATGATGATCAAGTTATGTGCTGTCACCTCCCTACTTAGGCTTAGCAGCTCAAACAGTTCACTAAGATAAAACTGCTAACCAAGACAGGGTATGGGAGGGGGAAAGGGGAGGATAGGGAACATTTTATCCTCCCTTTTCCTCACCATACACTGTCTTGATTAGCAGTTTTATCTCGATGAACTGTTTGAGCTATAGAAAACCGTCTCTAATAAAATGTTCTCTTATTCTGGCTTCCTTAACATTGCTGTAATCTCAGCAGAATTCTTAGAATTTAAATTCAGACGTGACCACTAGTATTATCTAGTGTGTGAACTCCTACATAATGCATAGCAATAAGAGACTGAAATCGGGGCTAGTAAATGAATCTAAGATCCCTGCCACTTAAAAGCATCAGAGATTGTTCCCTATTTTGCAGACGAATTGATCCCAAACATTTGTGTTACTTGCTCACAATAAGCCTGCCTTGAAGATTCTCACTCAACAAAGTGAGTGAAATATTGTGTAGAGTGAAATCTTTGGTTTAAAATTATGCTTCCTTGTGCTCTTGTGTCCACGAAGCCAAGATTCAAAAGGAATAGTTCTCCATTCCTCATTAACTACAGCTTCAAATCCCCGTCACAGTGGGTATCACAGTTATTAGGTGGGCTCCATGCACTCCACACTAAGCTGGACCTAACATAGGGTTGGCCATACCTCCCCTTTAAAAGAGGACACTTATGAAAAATACATGGTGCAGGGCTGTACTGGAACCAATGCAGCCCTGCACCATGTATTTTTCATAAGCGTTCTCTTTTAAACGGGAGGTATGGTAACCCTAACCTAATGGTGCATGAGGGCCTTGACTTGATGAGGAGATCTGTGCTTGGGCCTCATGTCCTTTTCACTCTCCATGGCTTTTCTGCAGAAACCCACCACACATTTGGAGTCAGGAAGGAAGCAGAGCCACAACAGCTGCTGAATGAGGCAGAAATGCGGCTTCGTGGACACAACTGCACAAGGAAGCATAATTTCAACCCCCTTTCTCTGGGGCTGCTTCAGGGAGCTCCCCCTCCACCCCTAGGCTATTCCTAGTTCTTTCGGGTGGGGGTCTCTCTGTACCCTGGGGATGTAATCAGGATCTGACAGTGAAAACAGCCACATTTTCTGCAGTTTTTCACACTTTTAAACACACCTGTAGATGGATTGGTTACCCAGACTAGAGCTGCAAGGCTTTCTGGTGCCGCCATTCTGACTTACTCATTAACTAGTGCCAGCCCTTTTTCTAGAAGCCGTGATAAAAGATATATAGAGCTGTTTAACTGTTTATTCCAAGGGAGACGTCCTGAGCAGTAACAGCTTCATCAGTGGTTTGTAGAGATGAAAATTAAGACAGGGAAACATGAGGGGCCTTGTGTTTTTTGGCAACAGATGATAAACACTTCTTCACGGAGAGAGCTGAGTATGAAATTTACTGCCCCATTTTAATGAGGGAGATCTCAACCGTTTTACTACTCTTTCCATAGCTGTCAAAATGCAACAACAAAAACCTGTTCACAAATTGTGCATTAGACATTTTTGTCACTAGTGTTGTAAAACTTTTTGGCCTCTGTCTTCTGAATGTGAATTTGTCACTTCGAGTGCAAACTTTTCTTTAACTACTTTGCTGCTTTGTGGAATTGCATTATGGGCTTGATCCTTCTCCCATTGAAGTAAAAGATGAAGGAAGCAGGTCCGCTTTCCTCTTAAACTGTGGAGGGGACATGGGGGGCGGGGGCTTGTGTGAGTGCATGAGTGAGGGGGCTGGAGAGTTAGTTTATTAGAGGGAGCTAAGAAGTGTATTTGTGAGCAATTATTTGGGATGTATTGTGTCCACCAGGACCACCACCCCCTGGACTTCTACTCTCCCAGTTCCACCCTTCTAAGCACTAGCAGCCCCAGTGAAGTAATACCACCAGTAGTCAAACTACTTTTCATTATTTTGCATAACTTTTGAAATAGTCAAACTACTTTTCATTATTTTGCTTAACTTTTGAAACATCAGCTCACTTATCTATGCAGTAAGCCACTGGAACTGCAGAAATGCAGTCTGCTTAGCAAAACTGTGGGAAATAGTCACACTTTAAAAATACCCTGAGCTAGGCCTGGCTTTTAATGCATTATGTAAACTTGGAAGGAGGCAGTGGGAAATCTTCCATTATATATATTTCCCGTAGCTACTGTGCCCACCTTCATTTTCCTCCATCTTTGACATCAAAGCCATACTTGAGTTGACATGCCTTTTGTGACAAAGTATTCTGGGGTCGCTCTCTCTGACTGATACCCCAACGGCCTCCAGACCAGCCATGACTCAGTTTCCCCACTTTCAGACCCCAATGGCTGTACTCAATCCCAGAATGTGACACTTCACGAGTGTAAACTCGCTGTCATCTGTATCTTGATGGTGTTTCATCACATAAATTTATAAGAGAGTCAGGTTTGTCTCTGTATAAGAACATAAGAAGTACCATACTGGGTCAGACCAGTGGTCTATCTAGCCCAGCATCCTGGCTCCCAACAGTGGCCAATCACGGTGGCTTGGGAGAAGCACCCAGCAGGTCACAATGTGGGATCCATTCCCTGTTGTTTTCCCCCAGCTCCTGTCATGTTCCCAGATCCTGTCTGGCTAATAGCTTTTAATGGACCTATCTTCCAGAAACCTGTCCAAACCTCTTTTAAACTCAGCTATAGTACTGGCCCTTACCACAGCCTCTGGCAGTAGATTCCACAACCCAATTATATGCTGAGTGAAAAAATATTTTCTTTTATTTGTTTTAAACTTGCCACCCATGAGTTTCATGGAGTGTCCCCTAGTTCTAGTACTAG
>QEPC01002120.1:1707466-1731460 GCA_003113815.1 Sphenodon punctatus | reverse complement strand
GCTAACCACCCTTTAACCACCCTTGGTGGTTATTTATGCATGTTGCAGGGCTGTATTGGTGCCCTATGCAGCCCTGAAACATGCATAAATGACCACCAAGGGTGGCTAAAGGGTGGTTAGCGTCATGTCTGTTTTCACCAATTGTCCATATCTTGAAAATTCCAGGCCAGGCTCAAAGTCTTAGCGGTTCAGAACAAAACCCTTGTTCTCGCATGCTGGCAAGAGCAGGCTGTGGAATTGCTCCTCTTCCAACACTGCTCTTATTGCTTAAAAGGCCATTGTTGGTTAACAAATAGATAGCCACCCTGTCTCCCCCAAACAGTTTTGTTTGCTCCTTTCAGCAAGGAAGAAATCTATTGGAATTCCAATGTATTGGAATTTTTGAGTGTGTAAATAAGCATGTGGATAAGGATGAGCTCGTCGATATAGTGTCTCTGGGCTTTCAGAAAGCGTTCGAGAGACTCTGGAGGAAATTAAAGAGTCATGGGATAAGAGGCAGTGTTCTATCGTGGATCAGCAACTGATTAAAAGATAGGAAGCAAAGAGTAGGACTAAATGATCAGTTTTCACAGTGGAGAGAAGAAACTAGTGGAGTGTCCCAGGGATCTGTGCTGTGACCATTTTTGTTTAATATATTCATTAATGATCTGGAGAAGGGAGTAAAGAGTGAGGTGATCAGATTTGCAGATGACACAAGGGTGCTTTTAGACAAGCACCTCCCCACCCACCTCCCACCCATTATACATGTTGCAGGGCACCCATAGGGCACCACTGCAGCCAAAAAACCTGTATAGTGGGTGGATGGGTACTGGGTGGGGAGGTGCTTGTCTGAAAGCACCCAAAGTTATTTAAGGCAGTTAAAACCTGAGCAGATTGTGAAGAATTGCAGGACGATCTTGGGTGACTGGGCATCCAAATGTAGAGAAAGCAGGGTTTGCCGTGTTGGTCCCAAATATAGGCAATAGAGACAAAGTAGTAAAGTGATATCTTTTATTGGACCAACTACACTTGGTGGAGGTATGTATAAAAGATATCACCCTACTTCTTTGTCTCTATTGGACATCAAAATGGCAGATGAAATTTAATGTGGACAAGTGCAAAGTAATGCACATAGGGAAAATAACCTAAAATATATGTGTACAATGCTGGGCTCTAAATTAGGAGTTGCCACTCAGGAAAAGGATCTTGGAATCATTGTGGACAATACATTGAAATCCTCAGCTCAGTGCGCAGCAGCGGTCAAAAAAGCAAACAGAATGTTGGAAATCATTTGGAAAGGGATAGAGCATAAAACACAAAATATCGTAATACCTCTATATAGCTCTATGGTACAATGTATTTTGTGCTGTTATGGCACAAAAGACAAAAAAGACATAGTAGAATTAGAAAAGGTACAGAGAAGGGCAGCAAAAATGATCAAAAATGAACAGCTCCTGTATGAGGAGAGGCTTGATAGGTTGGGGCTCTTCAGCTTGGAGAAGAGAGAACTGGGAGACGATATGATAGACGTTTATAAAATCATGAGTGGTGTGGAACATGTGAATTAGGGAGTAGTCATTTACTCTTTCTAATAACAGTACTAGAACAAGGGGGACGCTCCATGAAATTAACTGGCAGCAGATTTAAAAGAGAGAGTATCCCTGTCAGCACACAATTAACTGCAGCAAGTTTTAAGCTAGTTGTTGGGGGCTTGAACAACAGGAAATAGATTGCCCATTTAAAAAAGGAGCACTATTGTTTTCTTTATTTTAAGGAAAGATTCATCTAAAGAAAGACTGAAAGATCTGTTTCCTCATTAACGCCACCAGGTGCCTCACTGCCTAATTTAAAGATCCACCAACATTCCCTCTTAAGTAGATGATCATTAAAATCACCAAATCTAAGAAAGCATTGTTCCAAACCCCAAAAGATAAAATCTGTAGGGGAATGGTTTGTATCCAAGAAATCTTTAACTTATGATGCGGTAATCCTCTTGCTTTTTGTATTGCTCCTGTGTTCCGTGATACATGTTCTTAAAGATCTAGCGATTTTACCCACATATAGGTTGTCACATTTATATTTGATTGCTTAAATAACTCCCTTTCTTCCACAAGTAGTAAAACTCCTAAAAGTATATTTTCTATTGTCCAGAGAATTAACAAAATAATCCAATTTTGTGGTTTTTTTACAAGCTATACATCTCCTACATAGGCCCTTTCCAACAGATGTGAGAGCATGGTGGGGTGGTGGGCGATGCATGGGTGTGCGTTCCCACGGACCCCCACTGAACTCCACCCACCTCCACGCATGGAGCATCCGGCATTGGTGCCCGTTGCTCTGTAGGTGGGTGATGGGTGGCACACAGGAGCGTGTATGTACCCCCACCCATTGGCCGTGGTGTTCGCATTAGTATTATTTCCTCATAATGCTAATATGAGCTAATAAAATAATGAACTAATTAATCTCGAAGATTCATACCTTTCTTGAATGCAAAAATAGGCTGATTTTGGCACGCAGGAATGTCTTGTACAGTGTGTCAGTATATTCCTCTAATTCTTCGACTCATTTGATTATAAATCATACTGCAAACTAATCTGCTGTTTTCAGAGGGCATAGCTCAAGTGGTAAGAGCGCGTGCTTTGCATGCATAAGGTCCCAGATTCAATCCCCGGCATCTCCACTTCAGGTTCCCTGGTGGGTAGGATCCCTGACCATGTCAGGTTGTGACAATACTGGGCTAAGATGGACCATTGGTCTGACTCAGTTAGGCAGTTTAGTTTAGTTTATTTAGTTTAGATCTCTGACGAGGCACCAAAAGATAATCTCGTGAGGTAACCACGCTTTCCTTAATAATTTCTTGGGATAGCCTCAGATGTAAAAAGTCAGACATAATTCATGTGATTGTGACTTATCATCATTTATTCTGGTACAATTTCTCCTTGTTCTGAGGAACTGACCCTTAGGTATATTCTCAGACATCTTCCTCAAATGACAGCTATCAAAATTAAGAAAGTTATGTTTATCTGTAGGTTGCCTGTAATTGCAAATGATTCATTTTTGATCCATTTTGATAAGTGATATCAGAGTAATAGATATAATTCTCATGATATAGCTCAAATTGAATATTTCTATTTCTATTGTTTAACCATGTATAAAATGACATCAGATCATCAACACTACAATATTTATAAATCTTAACCATAATTTAATGTGACTTTTAAAAAAATGGATAAGTTCATGAACTTATCTTCAAAATTGCCCATATATAAATCAGCAATATCTGGGGCCCTAGAAGAACTCATAGCTGTACCTTTACTTTGCCCCAAAATAAACAAATCCATAACATGGCAATTATCCGGTATTAATTTCAGTAGTTTACTATAGCTTCTTTTGATTCTCATGTTATGAAACTTTTTGATAATTATTTATTATGATATTTGGTAAACTCTTATTATTTTCAATTTTTGATCTTTATAAGCTATTCCACAGTCCCTATTGTTTGTCTTCTGTTTTTTGGTTAGGACTGCAGGACGTTTAGGTCTCTCTTGTATGTGTATTAGTGAGATGAGGATTAGGCCACTGAGGCAGGGGACTAGGCTGTATGGTGACCCTGAGGTGGAGAAAAAGGATTTCAATCATGGGAGAAGTTCAGATGTTCCCTTGGGACCTTGTGTTGTTGGACATTCCCCCAGGAGAATGTCTCGAAGGGGCACGATCAAACAGGTTTGCCCTTTGATCGTACCCTTTGGTTGGGCCGGGGGGACTGTCTGGGGAATGTAAGTGCTGTTTAGATATGAGGAGTTGTACCAGTAAGAAGTTAGAGGGTTGATCTCCTCGGTGAGAGAGGGGTGGAGTTGGTGATTGTCTCCTGGTGGCAGCAGGAGGCAGAATGTATGAGTGTTGGGTATTCCCTGGTGAGAGCAGGGGGTCTAAGGTGGGACTTCATACCGTTGGAAGGTAGCTAACATATTGTATTGTAAATAAATTGTTATTGTGAGTGAGAGGGAAGGGTTTTGTGCTGGGTTTCCCGATGTGGGATACAGCCCAGATTGATGTATTATGATTATTATGTATTATAATTATCGATGATTGATGTATTATATGACTGTCTGGGCCTCTCCTGTGTGGAATGGAACCTGGTTATTGCTTTATTTATTGTGTAAGCTGCCTTGAGTTGCTCTGGTGAGAAAGACGGGGTATATATTAAAGTTGAAATGAAATTAAATGAAAAGGAGGAATTCAGACTTCTTGCAGAAATTGAACTCTGAAGTGTTCATACAGCTCCACAGTTTGCCTGATGAGGTCATCTCCACTAAGACCCTTTTCAAACGGGCCGCGGTGGGTGGGCGGGCGGGCGGGCGGGCGGATAGGTGTGTGCTGGCAGCGGGTGGAGGTGGGTGTGTGCCCATTCGTACAGGCGCACACCCATCTCCACACACGGAGCACCCGGCATTGGTGCCAGTTGCTCCCTGCGGGGGTGATGGGTGGAGCGCAGGAGCGTGCACGCACCCCCACCAACCTCTGGTGGTGTTCCCACAGGCAAACCCACCCCCACCCCCCGCCGCTGGTGGTGACCCGCAGTGTTCCTATGGATGCCTCCCCCCAACCCGCACATGTGTATGGGGGAGGGGGTGCCCGTTTGAAAAGGGGCAAAGAGGCATGTGTGCTACCTTATTATTGTTTGCTCGTGAATGTTCGGATTTTTACTATCAAATTTTTTTATTTTTTTTAAAAAAGAAAAAATAAGAGCATGTGAGGAAAAAAAGCACAACACAATTTAAGGGTTTACTTGAAATTTGCATATAGATAGCCAAAGCCACGTGTAGAGATTTTCGGCTATGAAAGTATCCCTTTTATTACATATTTTACAGCAAGCTTTTTCTGGGAGAATTAATTTCAGATATGTAGCATTTGCTGACAGAAAGAATCAGCTGTACAGTCTGTAAAATATTTGAATGTTTTAAGTTAAGCAAATATACACGCTGTATTATTCTACAAGAGGAAAGTGTTTGCAATAACCCTAGTTTATTTCTTCCACTCGTCATTCCTGATGTTCTGCTACTTCTGAATTTACCCTGTTGCCCCCAAGGGAAATACATAAGAACATAAGCAAAGGTGGGGGACTTCAGGAGCCGGGTGGGTCAAAAATGTGGCCTGCAGCTAGTTCTTGTTTGGCTCCATTCCAGTTCCTAGATCTGGCTCCAGGATCTATTTCCTGTTTCTTAACACTGGGTGACGGTACCATGGATTTCCATGCTTTGACCCGCATGGACATCCCTGGTGCTGTCACGTCTAAAACCAGCCACCAGATGGTACCCCGGGCCGGAACCAAGGTTTGCACGGCCTGTGGCGGCGCTCAGCCCAGGCTGTTCCTCAAGGCCATCCCTGAGGAACAGCCCAGGCTAAGCTCTGCCATGGCCTGTGCAAAGGAGGCCACCGTGGCTGCCCATCTGGGAGTGGGCAGGCCGCTCCTGGCAGCGCTGGGGCGGGGCCGTGCAGACACACGTACGCACGTCACCCCGCCTTCTCCCCACCCCCTCCTTGACCTGGCCTGCCATCATGTTTGTTTGGCAGCCAGGCCAAATCCTGCCCGAAGTGAGGGCCCTCTCTGGGCAGCATTGAAGTGTGGTGGCGCTAGCACCATCATGTATAATAAAGACACCCCCTGAAAAACTAAGCTCATGGTAAGGGAGCAAGCATGAGGGCATGCGCGCAAGGGATGTTAACTAGAGGAGGTCTAATGGATGAAATTGCGATTCCGGATTTAAATACGGATCTGTATTACGGATCTGTACTTAAATCTATTGAAACTTTTAAAATAATTTGATTTTTTTTAAAAGAACAAAACAACCCAAACACTGTGCATGTGCAAAATGGCTGCTGGACCGTTTGCACACGTACACCCTCTTTTAAAATGGTGGCGGCAGCATCAGCACCATTTTGGGAAAGGGCAGCCGGTCTATGCGTGTGAAAAATGGCTGCACCGTGCTCCCTCCATCTGTTGGGGCATGCGCGCACGTTCAGCACCATAGAGACTTAGCCCACAGCCTCGGGTGCCTGAGGAGCGACTGCACTTCTATGGTGGGGGAGGAGTGCGGGCAGACCAGCAGGGAGGAACGCCTGCCCGTTTGGTGTGGTTCCGTGCAGAGCCAGTGGGTGGCGGCCGTGGGGGCCCCCCCCAAGTGGTGATCATGGGCTTCGGGGGCCTTCCCTCTTGTGCAGAAACACCCAAGGAGAGGGGACAGATCCATGGCACAGATCCAGGTTCTGGACCCTCCTTTTCCTGAGCGCACTCCTTAAGCACCCTTGCCCCCAACTTTTGTGTGGTTCTCTGAACTTGTACTAATTTTCAAGGAACGCATCTTCCAAAAGGCCCCTGGAAGGGAAAACTTTCCCCATTTTTGACATAGTGTACAACTTCTTATTAGCAATTGCTAGCAACTTTTAATTTTTAACATAAATTTTCTAGAGGTACATTCCTAAGCATTTTTACAGTTAATCATGTGTTTGTGTTTGCCTGCATTCGTTCACCAGCAGCATTCATTCTGAACTTTGGATTGCAAAGTTCAAAGTGTAGTTAAAATCAGGAAAATGAATGATGATGGCTAAAGACGACCCCCTTGAGGTAGGGAAGTATTATCATCATCCCCGCTATGGAGATAAGATACTGAGGCACAGGGAAGCTAGGTAATACAGCGTGTCCATGGTAGACATTCAGTTTCTGGTATTTATATCGCTATAAATCACTGTCTTTTTGCCTTGCTCTTTGTTATGCCTCTTTTTCTCAATCTGTTTTCTAATTTTGTTTTGGTATGTAACTATCGCTTAGATCTTTGCATAAAAGTGCAGTTATATTCTGAATAGTGGATGTGATCCCTACGCCACTTACGCTGGAGGGTGGGCTTCAGTGGAACAACTCCAGAGGAAGTGGTTTGGTTTGGAGGTCACAGCCAATAACTGCAATCCTGACACCACTTGCTCACAAGTAGTCCCAACTGATTTAACGAGCTGGTGGTTTCTGGGTTTTGGCTCAGGATTGCAAGTCAAAGTTAATTTTATTTTTCTGAGTTCCAACTTCACAGACTGAGGGAATATCAGGCTGCAGTCTTTGTATTCACATGATCATCAGTAACGAATATGGCGCGCTATTTTGTTGCTGATGCAAATGGCATGACGGCTGCTCATCCACAACTGAAGTGGCCCTACAAGGAACAATTAACAGTAAAAGCCTGGCTTTGTTGTCCCAGTATGACTAGATGTATCAAACACACAGATGGCAGATATACCGAGACAGAAGGTAACATTTGTAGAGAATTGAATATGAAATTCATTTTAGAAGAATACTGATGCTTTGTGTGCCCTCCTGATTTTTTTTATTTGATTTTTTTGTATTTTTAAAATTTCTCTTGAGGTATTTTCAACAATTACAATTTGCAGAAATGTAAGTGTATGAGCTTTAAACATCAAGGTTTTAAAAAAGGTTTCATTCCATATCTTAACACTGGAAATATTCCATATTTTTCTGCCCCTGCCTCCAGCTACTCCTCCAATCGGGTAGCTCTCTGCTTTGACCGCCAAGAGGCAGAAGTGAAAAACTTCTTCCAGCGCATGGGTGTTCGAGCTACCCCGCTGCTGCGTTCCTCAGTCCGTCTTCTGCCTCAGGGCCGTCAGGACGGAATTGTTAGCGCTCCGTCTGGGGCACTTGAAACGGGCAGGCGGGGCAAAGAGGAAGTGATTTTCCCAGACGTGGTCTCGTGAACCATGGTGATTAACCTCAGACAGCTCCCTTGCACTGCGCCTGGGAGCAGGGGAAGCCGCACAGGAACTTACTCAGCCTCATTGGTGCCGGCATTCCCCCCTACCCGAGAACAGATCCCGCCAGCCTGGGTTCTGTTTCCAACCGGCAGCCTCTCCCCGGGGCTGGTTATTGCCTGCTGCGACTACAGTTATGGAGCCGCAAGGAGAGCTCAGAAGGGAGGAGCAGATCGTGTCACCCCCTCCTGAGGACACACAAGTAGGATCTATGACCTATTTAACTAACTCCATGGGGAAAATAATAGAGTCCCTTGACAAACTGTGTGAGCTACAGTTACAAGAAAAAGGAAGAGACCTCCCTCCACTCTAAAACCAAATAAATGGACCTCATTAAAGTCAGGGGGGGGGAAAGGCGGGAAAAAAGAAGAGAAAGCCCCCTCAAGAGGGCACCATTGCCCACCTTTTGGAGGGAACAGGCCAAAGATTCTCAGAGCTCAGACTCTGAATCTGAAATTTCTCCCCGTTCCTCTGATTCTGAGGAGGGGGAATATGTGGAACCCTTACCAGATCCCAGGAACAGGGATAGGCAGTTTCCCCTGTCATACAGGGAAGAACTGATGGTCCAAGTAGTTAAAAGCTTACAATTAAAAGAGAAGCCCCCCAAAGGGGACTCCTCTGATTCACAGGAGGAAGAGGCCAGGGATTATATTCCCTCGGCTCACGGCAAGGAACAAGGAATTCCCCTGGATAGGGCTTTTGAGCGCCTAGTGTTGGAAGAATGGAAACACCCCAACAAGGCATATAAAATGCATAGAACTCAGGATGCCCTGTATTCCTTCTCCAGGAGAAAGGAACCCCTGTTCAAAAACCCCAAGGTGGATGTGGCCACAGCCTCCCTAGCTAGGCAGACAGTTTTCCCCACTGAGGGGGACTGTTTTCCAAAGGACCCAATGGGCAGAGCGGTAGATTTAGCTCCCAGAAGGTCCTTGGAGGCTTCGGCAGCCACTCTAAAAATCAATATTGTGACCTCTTTTGTGGCCAGAGCAGTACTACCCCGAATGCAGAAGGCCCAGGACCAGGGAACCTCAGACAGGAGAGCTCAGAAGCTTACCTCACGCATATTANCAATTAAAAGAGAAGCCCCCCAAGGGGGACTCCTCTGATTCACAGGAGGAGGAGCACGGGGATTATATTCCGTCGGTCCACGGCAAGGAACAGGGAATTCCCCTGGATAGGGCTTTTGAGCGCCTAGTGTTGGAGGAATGGAAACACCCCAACAAGGCATATAAAATGAATAGAACTCAGGATGCCCTGTTTTCCTTCTCCAGGAGAAAGGAACCCCTGTTCAAAAACCCCGCGGTGGATGCAGCCGCAGCCTCCCTAGCTAGGCAGACGGTTTTCCCCACTGAGGGGGACTGTGTTCCAAAGGATCCAACGGGCAGAGCAGTAGATTCAGCTCTCAGAAAGTCCTTGGAGGCTTCGGCAGCCACTCTATAAAAATCAATGTTGTGACCTCTGTGGCTAGAGGAATACTATCCTGGATGCAGGAGGCCCAGGACCAGGGAACCTCCGACAGGAGAGCTCAGAAGTTTACCTCACGCATATTAATGGCCACAGCCTTAATCGCAGACTCATCAGTGGATGCGATGACATGGGCAGCTCGCTCAGTGGCGAGCAGCGTGTCAGCTAGGAGGCATGTGTGGCTGAGATCTTGGCAGGGGGACATTACAGCAAAGAACCTGCTGGTAGCTGGCCCATACAAGGGGTCCAAGCTTTTTGGCATGTGCCTGGATAAGGTGCTAGTGGATGCAACCGATAAGGATAAGCCTAAGACGTTGCAACAGGTGGGCCCCAGGAACAGATTTTTTCGGGGGCAACCGTTCAGGTTCAGAGGCAATGCATGCACGCATAGGAGATTTCAGCCGCATGCGCAGCACAGTAGAGACCCACCATTCAATTTCTCCTTTCGTAACGGGCCAGAGGCAGGGAAGGTTCGGAAACCAGAAACCTAGAACCCTTCCCCATGGACAGCCAAAACAGGACACATGACTATGCAGGGCTGGACGAGGTGGGAGGCAGGCTCCAGAACTTCTGACAGGCCTGGGAAAAATTGGTATCAGATGCTTGGGTTCTCTCATGCGTCTCGCAGCGTTACGCAATAGAGTTGCGGGACCATCCCAGACAGAGGTTCTGGACCTCCGTCACCTCAAAAGATCCAGAAAAACACTGGCCCATGTTAAGAGAGATCCAAAGGCTTGCTGCCATCAGAGCCATAGAAAAGGTTCCCCCAGACCAGACCAAGCAGCGTCTGTACTAGATCATATTCCGAGTCCCCCCCCAAAAGGAAAATGGAGAGCTGTGTTGGATCTCAAGCCCCTCAACAGGCATGTGAGGAGGCAGAGATTCAAGATGGAGACAGTCTCCTCCATCTGCAAAAGTCTGCGAAAGAGAGATTGGCTGGTCTCCCTGGACCTGAGGGAGGCTTACCTACATGTCCTAATCTGGCCTCAACACAAAAGATGGCTCAGATTCTTTAAACAATTAAACTGCCTAACTGAGCCAGACCAATGGTCCATCTTAGCCCAGTATTGTCACAACCTGACATGGCAGCAGGGATTTCAAATTCGGGTCCAAATTTGCTACCAGGGAAATCATTGGCAGTTTCGAGCTCTCCCATTTGGCCTGTCCTCAGCCCCACGAACGTTCGCAAAAATACTAGTTCCCCTCATAGCAAATCTAAGGTGGGAGGGCATACATATATATCCCTACCTGGACAACCTGCTAATCAGATTCCAGTCCCAGACTCAGATCTTATCAGACATGGACAGGGTGATTCACTATCTGTCCCGCCATGGATTCCTTGTCAGCATGGACAAGAGCCACTTTCTACCAACCTGCAAGCTGGAACACCTAGGGGTAATTATAGATACCTCCTTAGACATCATCCTAATACCTTCTCTCAGGCAGCAAAAGATTCAGGCCTTAATTCGAGCGTTGAGGCTCCAAAAAAGAATGAGACTCAAAAGGCTAGCCCAGCTCCTAGGTCTCCTAGTATCATGCGTCCAATGGGGGCGAACACATCTCAGGCCCTTGCAACAGCAGCTGCAGCCTTTACAAAGAGAACTGACGCTAGGAGACAATCCATGGGTGTCAATCCCACCAGAGCTCAAATGCTCAATGTCCTGGTGGTTAAGGCCAGAGACGTTCGCAGCAGGAACTCCATTAACAGAGCCGGTCAGATCAGTGATAACGACAGATGCCAGCCTCAGGGGTTGGGGAGCTCACGCGGGTCCCCTCTCTGTCCAGGGCTTATGGAACAAAACAGATCTGGCCCGGGGAATAAATTTTCTGGAGCTCAAGGCAATTCGACTTGCCATACCATAATTGCTTTTGGCACTCTCCTTCACGCATATACTGGTCCACACGGACAATACTATGGCCAAGGCCTATGTGAATCACCAGGGAGTATCGAGAGTCCCGGAACTGCACAGGGAGGCAGTCAGACTTTTCCAATGGGCTCAGAGACACTTGTCATCGCTGAAAGCCCTCCACATCAGGGACCGGGACAACATACAGGCAGACTGGCTCAGTCGATAAACATTGGAACCACACGAGTGGACCCTGGACAGAACAGTGTTCGAAAGTATAGTAAGAACTTTTGGACACCCGCATCTGGACCTATTTGCCAATCCATAGAATGCGTAAGTTCAAAAATTTATGTCCAGAGCAGAGCCCCGTGTCCACAAACTGTAGCGACAGATGCATTCAACCAGCCCTGGCCTCGAGACCTCCTGTATGCTTTCCCGCTGTTTCCCTTGATTCAGAGGACATGAACAAAGATCTACGAGGAGCAGGCTCAAGTGATACTGATAACCCCGTGGTGGCCCAGGAGACTATGGTTTTCGGACCTGATCGAGCTGAGCCAGGCACAGTACAGGAGGTTACCGCTCCTTCCCAACCTTTTGTTGCAGGGTCCCATGCTGTGTGACAATTTACAAAATCTAAAACTGACAGCCTGGAGATTGAATGCGGGGCGTTGAAAAAGAACGGCTACTCGGAAGCAGTCCTCGCAACCCTTCAGCTTTCCAGAAGACCGGCTACAAGGAGGGCATACAGAGCCACCTAGAAGATGTTCACTCAGTGGTCCCTGGCTAGGGAGAAGTATTAGAATTCTTGCAGCAGGGACTAGATAAAGGGCTAAAACCCAACACTCTGGCCAGACAAGCTGCAGCCTTAGACTCAGTTATCAAGGCAATTACCAATAGAACCATTGCCTCCCATAAGTAAGTCAGACAGTTTATGAGGGCAGCTAGAATCATTTCTCCAGAGGTAGTCCACAGATGCCCATCGTGGAACCACATCATTAGATGTGGACGCACTCGCCAGTTACCGACCTGTCTCTAAACTTCCCTTTTAGGGAAGGTTATTGAGCGGGCGGTGGCGATCCAGCTCCAGGAGCATCTAGATGACATCGGTTTCCTAGACCCTTTTCAATCTGGGTTCCGTCGTGGCTATGACATTGAGACAGCGTTGGTGGTCTTGGTGGACGATCTCTGCTGGGAGATGGATGCAGGATGTTCTACATTTCTTATCCTGCTAGATCTCTCGGCTGCTTTTGATACCGTGGCCGTGGGCTGCTGTTGAGACGGTTGTGAGACCTGGGGGGTCTGGACTGGACTGCTCTTGAATGGTTCCGCTCATTCCTCTTGGGGAGAAGCCAGCGGGTAGTGTTGGGAACTGAAACATCTTGCCCACACGCCTTATCCTACGGCATTCTGCAGGGTTCCATCCTGTCTCCACTATTATTTAATGTATATATGCAGCCCTTGGGGGAGATCGTGAGAGGGTTCAGGGTGTGATGTCTCCAATATGCTGATGATACTCAGCTGTACCTCTCTTTTTCATCTGACCCAGACCCTGCTGTCTCGTTGCTATTCCAGTGTTTGGAGGCCGTGGCGGAATGGATGTGGCAGAGCAGACTGAAGCTCAACCCCGATAAGACGGAGGTGATGGTGGTGGGGAGGGCGAGGAAGGTGTCAGCCCCCCTGATAGGGGGGGTTTGCCCTCCGATAGCTCAGCAGATTCGGAGTCTGGGGGTGGTGTTGGACTCGGATCTCCGCCTGGATCGACAGGTGGAGGCAGTGGCGAAGGCTGCCTTCCGCCAGTTGTATCTAGTGCGGAGGCTGCGTCCATACGTCTCCGGCCTGGATCTGGCCTGCCTCACCTATGCCTTCGTCACCTTGAGACTGGACTACTGTAACGGCTGCCCTTGTTCCTGGTCCGGAAGCTGCAGCTAGTGCAGAATGCGGCGGCCCGGCTCCTGACGGGGACGGGTCATCGGGAGCATATAACACCTGTGCTCCAGACTCTGCATTGGCTGCCAATAGTGTGCCGAGCCAGGTTCAAGGTATTGGTATTGATCTATAAAGCCCTTCATGATCTGGGCCCCTCGTACCTCAGGGACCGCCTCACCTTCCGCGTCCCAGAGCGGCTCCTTCGGTCTGCCTTCTTGGAGGTCCCCCGTATTAAGCGGGGGGCCACAATGGAGAGGGCATTCTCAGTAGCTGGGCCGTGTCTTTGGAACTTCCTCCCTGAGGAAGCTCGCCTGACCCCAAGCCTTTTGACATTCTGGCGGGCTTGTAAAACCTGGCTGTTCGCCCAGGCCTTTAGGGAGAACAGAGGGAGGGTGGGTTAGGGTTTTATCTCTTCCCTTACTTTTTTATTTTTATTTGTTTATCCCTACCCTGTTTTGGTTTTTAAATTGCTGGATTTTAAAATGTTTTTTATTTTTTTGAATGTTGGTTTTTGTGAATTGTACGTTGCGTCGGGATGCCATTGGCATGGGGGGGGGTGACTAATAAATGTATTTAATAAATAAAATAAATATAAATCTGGTCCTGGAGGCTCTGACTAGGGCTCCCTTTGAGCCTCTCAGGCATGTCTCCCTTGACATGCTGTCTTATCAAGGTAGCTTTCCTGATAGCACTTACCTCAGCTAGGAGAATGTCAGAGCTGGGAGCTCTCTCGATAGAAGAAAATTTCTGCTCTTTTCAAAAGGAATCCGTAACTTTAAGATTAGATCAGGCCTTTATCCCAAAAGTCAATACCTCCTTCCACAGGTCTCGAGAATTTGTTCTGACATCTTTCTGCCCTAGACCTATCCAACCTAGGGAGAAGATTTGGCATACCCTGGATGTACGTAGAGTCCTTAAGGTCTGCCTGTCAAGGACACAGGGATTCAGATGATCCACAGCTCTTTTTCTCAATATCAGACCAGGGTATAAGGGAACTAAAGCCTCAAAGACCCTGATCTCAAAGTGGGTCAAGCAGGCTATCATGGAAGCATACAAAGCTAGCGGTAAGATTCCTCTGCTACAAGTTTGGGCTCGCTCCATTAGGAGTGAGGCCACCTCGTACGTCTTTAAGGCTAGGGCGTCGTACGAGGAAATCTGCAAAGCAGCTACTTGGTCATCGCTGCACACGTTTGTTAAGCATTACAAGATTGATGTTTACGAATCGGCCCAGGCAGCTTTTGGGAGAAGGGTACTACAGGCGGTACTGGAGACTCCCAGTGCTGTTTGTCCCCACCCTTAGGGGCACTCTGCTGCTCGGGTACATCCCGATCGGAGGAGTAGCCAGAGACAGAGGGAGAAAAGAGAATTGGTCAGGTCACCTACCTTCGATGAATTCTTTTCTCCCCTGCTCTCCAGATACTCCACCGGCCCTCCCTGCTAAACAGCAAACTGAAGCAGGGGGGTACTCAGTAACTATTTAGCCTTCTGGAGAACGAGATAAACTACAGTTATCTTCCCCAGTTGGGAATTTAGAGGGGACTGGTTAGGCCATTAATGTTTTTTGTTATTCAGTGGCTATTTTTGTTGAGAGTGTTACGATCTGGAGTACGAAGGGCCGGATCCTGTGGCTTGGGAACAGACTGAGGAATGCAGCAGCGGGGTAGCTCGAACACGCATGCGCTGGAAGAAGCTTTTCACTTCTGCCTCCTGGCGGTCAAAGCAGAGAGCTACCCAATCGGAGGAGTATCCGGAGAGCAGGGGAGAAAAGAATTCACCGAAGGCAGGTGACCAGTTCTCTTTTATACTCACTTATGGTAGGTGTGATATTAATAGAAAGGCAATTATTCGCTGTTATGTTCATGGTTATTCCGCACCTCTCATTGGAGATTTTCAAAGCCCTTAAGAAACGCTGTTGAATTAAGGGTAACAATCCTTCTGTGAGCGATGTAAAATGCTCTGAATTATACTTGATTTCTGAACGGTCTATACACAGTAGGCGTGCTGATGGACATTACGCTGTTACTGCAAACTCGGAGGTTGGGCTGTGTCTAATGAGTTCCAGATCCCCCTTGTGTCTGAAGCCTTATCTAATAGGTCAATTTGGGGAAAATGAGAATTTATCTGGATAACACAGCAGGCCAAATTCATTCCAGGTGTAACTACTAAGTTCCCAAAAGCCTGGGATAAATACAGTAGACTGGATGCAATAGTCAGTATATGTTTGTTGCTCATGTGCTGCATTTTAACTACAAAACTCCCAAGTTTAAACACGGCCCCCAAACACGCAAATTCCAGGTCCCTGAGGTTACGGATCCTGCTTAGCAGACTATTTTGAGGATAAGTAAATTAAAGCAAACATTTCCCCTGTGTGACCCAATTTTGAGACTTCACCATAGTGTCAGGGCCTAGTGCCCATAAGTGTTCACAGGATCAGGCCCAGCTGGAATAGCAGCAGAGTCAGGACAGGAGGCAAGGCATATGTGCCAGCAAGAATCTAGATGGTAATCCACATTCATAGCCAAAGGCCAGTAAGGGGACAAAATCTGAGGAACCATCCAACAAGCAACACCTGTCTAGGGCTGGGTTACAAGGCAAGGACTGGAACAAGGCAGGAGCAACCAAAGGCAGTAACTAGAAGGCAGGACAAACTCAGTACAGGAGCAGGGACCTGAGGGCAAGACAGAAAAAGGGTGCGGGGGAGATCAGAATCAGGAGCAAGAGTGGCAGGACAGTCTGAACAAAGCAGGAAGTGACATGTTGCTCTGATCAGCTTCCTCTGGGAGCTGAGCAGCCTTATAAAGGGGAAAGAGCCAATCCAGGGGCAGTGGGTGTGTGGCCAGAACCGCTACAGGGAAATTGGAAGGGAACAGCAAGACCTGAGGCAGAGTGTCATGGTGGTGCTGCAGAGTTCGCTGATGTCTCCGAGTTCAAGCCCTGAGCCTTACACATTGACCTGTAACTCCATACAACTGCAAAAATATTGATTGGGGGTATGACCTCCTGTGCAGATGGCACAACCCCACTTGTGATCACAGCTCACAATTTGGAACCTCTGCACTGAAGGCTGTGAGGTATGCAGGGCCTACGGTAATAGGGGACATATCTAAGGTATATGATGATTAACATTTGTTGGGTGGGAAGAAGACTAAACATGGACTGATTATTTGCGTGTTTAATAGGGGTTGTTGATTTCCTATTGTAACTAAGGCTTTGATTAGCTTTATCATCTTTAGACGAGTGGCAAGAGTAAAACATTGCCCTTTCATCTATGGCGAAGCATGCTGCTAATCTGTTCTCCTCCTACACTGGGAGTTTCAGATGCATCCCCTTAAATAATACTCACTCAAGGGGCAGCCAAGGCTGAATCATATTGTCTGGATCTGAAGAGAGATTATTCCTTGGTGACTATTGTGATAAGTGTAAGTGCTGGATTTCTGTTAGTGTTGTGATTCATTCCAGTACAGAGCACATTGCCCTGGAGAGAACTCAAACATCTGGTTGAGATTCCAGGTTGAGGAATGTAAATGATGCAGATACAGAGATGAAAAACACATGATACCCCTCAGTATAGTACTGGTGACAAACAATGTAATTATTTATTAGACAGCAGAAAAACAAATCCCAAATAAAGGGCAGCCGGTTATGTAAAGGCGAGACCTTTGGGGTTCGCTTTGGGAATCTTCATTCTATTCCTTTCAGTGTACAATCACCCCCATGAGGCAAGTGTGGGAGGAAAGGTTTTTTGTATGCCAAGTGCCAAACCATATTCCCAATTTATCTGACTTTTCCAAAAACAATTTTGTACTTACAAATAGCTTTTGAAAATCAGATTCAGATTTTTAGGTTAATGTCTCAGCCTAAAAAATGATTTTCATAGATAGCTTGGGGTATAAGGAAGCCAAGACAAAAGAGAAAAGACTAAAGAGAACGTGTCCCTCCATTCTGGGTAAAACCGATCACTAAAGGTGGATGCTTGTGAATGAGCAGGCCAAACTCCGAGATGGTGTGTGAGGATTATGGTTGTATGTTGCAGGTGGAGACATAAACCAGTGTCTCTCTCAGCTGGCATGGTAGGGTGTCTTTAAATAAGGTTTACCACGCATGACTACTCAGGAGCCACACATCCGACCACCTGTCTGAAGGTGGAGTGTGGGAATGCGCGCTCCTATGAACCACGCAGCACCCACTCACATGGCCAACTCGCAGATGGGCCGCTGCCAGGGGTTGTCCCGGCAACAGTCATAGAGCTGCAGGCGGCAGCCTAGAGCAGCTGGCAATCCACCCGCAGCTCTGTGGTGCTGGGGAGGGAGCACTGCACGGGTGGCCTGTGTTCTGTGGTGGCGACTGTCTTGGTTTAATCCCGCTGCAGCTGGAGCTGACCTGGGGGTGGCCTCCCTGGAGCAGACCTGGGGTGGCCACTCCTGAGTCCGTCTGAAAGCACCCATTGTGGACCAGTTTTAACCCGATTTTATAGAAGACTGTCATTTTCCTGTGGTTGTACAGCAAGTCATCGACAACCCAAAATTGCAGGACCTTCTTATCTTCTAGGCTTTCTTTGTAATTTATCTTAAAATATGCGGTAAAGTAAACATCATGAGATTGAAAAGAACAGTAGTAAAAGACATTTTGAAGGGATCAAAATGGAATCATGTGTGATGTTTTATTCTCTGATTAAGAAGCGGGAATGTCTGGAGTTTTCTGCACCTATGACATATTCTGAGCATCCACTGTACAAAATAGGAGTAGGATTGATGTAAAAGAAGAACATCAGTGATGGATGTGTGCCAAAATTAACTGCATGAGTAGGTTGTGCTGATGCGAGCTGCATTGCAGGAGGGGGCGGGATATAAATTTGTAAAATAAAATAAAAATAAATAAAATGTTCCTTGGTAGAGAAGTAATCACTATTTAATTTACCTCCAGGTTTTGTTTTTATGCAGGAAAGTTTCCCTTATTCATCTCTTAAAGAGCCAAAATGACATTTACAAGATGTTTAGAAAAGGACATGTATAAACACATACTAAAAGAAACTTGTTTGCTTGTTACATTTTGTGCAAAGGTAGGAAAGTATGAGAGAAATGTGCACCAACCAAAAAAATGTTATGATCCTTCAAAACAATGATTATCTTGGCCAGCTTGGGCAGCTTGGTTGCCATAGCTTATACAATGCAAACTGTTAATGGAAAACAATACAAAACTTCCTGCTATTAGAGCGCCGCTTGCATTGCGTGCCTTGTTGTGAAAGAGTGCATGGCACTCTACTATGGCCTTTAATACACGGACGGTGGGGGAGGGGGTTTTGGCGTGGTGGGTGGAGGTGTGTATGTAAACCGACACCCATCTCCACCCATGGAGCATCCTCCGTTTTATCGGAGGGCTCCGTGGGTGGAGGCGAGTGTGCGGCGGGAGTGTGCATGCACAAACACCCACTGCCCATGGTGTTTACACGGCCGCACACCTGCCACACAATCATCCCCCCACTTCCGGAAGTTCCCCGGAAAGCCTAGTAGTGTGCTGAAGCCGGTAGCCACAGCCAGCGCTGAAGCCGCCGGAGCACCGCCACCGCCGCCGCCTGGAGCTCAAGATAGGCAATGGCATTGGGGAGGTAGGGTGATCCCTGGGGTGGGTGGGGGGTGTTAAACCACCCCCCAGCCCAGGGATCAAGTTAAGTACCGGTACACTTACCTGCTGCTGCAGTGCTGGTGCGGGCTCTGGGTCGCCGGCGGCGGCCCGGAGTCCGCACTAGGGGACTTAGGGGAAATCTTTTTTGTTGTTTAAATCCCGGCTGGGCAGGGTGGGTGAGGAGTGTCCCCCCTTCCACCCGCGCAGCCTGGACTCGGGGAGGGAAAATGTTTGTGTTTTTTTGTGTTGTTTTTTTACATTGCGGCCATTCATTTGAATGGCCGCAATGTAAAAAATCCGGTACGGGGGGAATCCGGTAATTTACTGGGTTTAATCTGATACTGCCGGTACACCCAGTACCGGCAGTATCGGATACCGGTAGATCCGGTAGTCCCACCCCTAGGTTCTAGTATTATTCAAGAGGGTTAAAAACAGCTCCTTGTTTAGTTGTTTCACACCACTCATGGTTTTGTAAACATTTATCCAGGGCTGGCCCCAGGATTTGCGGGACCACACGGGGCCATGTGCGAAGTCTTGGTGTTGGTGTGAGGCCTAATTTGCATCATTTAATTTGTCAGGGCTGCCACCCCGTACCCCTCTCAGTCATCTCTTCTCCAAGCTGAAGAGCCCTAACTTAGTAAGCCTCTCCTCGTACAGAAGCAGTTCCATACCCTTGATCATTTTTGTTATCCTTCTCTACTCCTTTTCCAATTTTATTAAATCTTTTTTGAGGTGCGGCGACCAGAACTACACAATACTCATGGTGCAGTCGCGCCATAGATTTCTATAGCAGCATTCTATTTTCTATTTTATTCTCTATCCCTTTCTGAATAATTCCTAACTTTCTGTTTGCCTTTTTGACTGCTGCTGCACATTGACCTGACGTTTTCAATGAATTGTTCACAATGACTCCAATTTTTTTTCCTGAATAGTAACAAATAATTTGGATCCCAGCATTTAGGGTATGTTCCTTCATTATTTGAGAGAGATTAGTTTACATGCTGAGACTAATCTGATGTGAAATCTAAACTTCCAATACTTGTGACTATTCTGTTGAGCACAAAAAGGGAACTCTTTTTCTAAGGATCCAATCCTGTCCTTATTGGAGTCAGTGGCTCAGTTCTCATCGACCTTAATGGGTGAAGGGTCACATTGTAAATGTATTTTAAAAATCTTTTTGATTTACTTTAAAACAATAGGATGAGTCTGACACCTATGTGTGAAGTTACTAAATGAAAGCTGTTTCAGTAAAACTCTTCTGCTTTGTTTCACATGATATCAGTGCTTAATCAGTTTTTAAACTCTTATCAAACGCCTTCAAAATGGCAAGATAAGACAAACCCCCTAAAAGACAAGGTGCATCTCACTATGATGCATGTGTTGAGTGATATTAGTGCTTAATCAGTTTTTAAACAGTATCAAACATTCAAAATGGCAAGAAAAGACAAAAGCCGTAAAACACGAAGTGCACCTCACTATGACACATGTGTGTTGAGTTAACACTTTGGCCCAGGTTCTGAACTCCTTATTAGGGCTGAAACGAGATCTTGCCAATTGAGGAAAATCTTGTCGAGACTAGGGCTCTTGACAAGATTTTCCCGATTGAGAATTAGCCTTTCTTGCTGCCATTCTCATGAGATTGTTTAGACCGCCACACACACACATACACACTCTGCGCATATGAAAAATGGCTACTGGGCTGTTCTGCACATGCCCAACCCTTTTCCAAGATGGAATCAGCGGCATCAGCACCATTTTGTAAAAGGGCAGCCAGTTCTGTGCACACGCAGATCTGATGACAAGTCTCGATTCTTGCGAGATGTAACCTATTGCTAAAATCTGCCACTATACCAGAGGATTGGAGGGTAGCTAATGTAACATCAATATTTAAAAAGGGCTCCAGAGTTTATCCTGGAAACTACAGACTGGTGAGCTGGATGTCGGTGCCGAGTAAACTGATGGAAACAGTTGTTAAGAACAGGATTACTGATTCTGTTCAGTTACTCAGAAAAGATTACTAAGCGTATTGATAAACATGGCTTAATGGGGAAGAGTCATGCCTCACTAATCTATTGGAATGTTTTGTGTGTGTGTAAATAAGTGTGTTGATAAAGGGGAGTTGGTCGAAATAGTGTATCTAGACTTTCAGAAGACATTTGATAAGGTCCCTCATGAGAGACTCTTGAGGATATTAAAGAGTCAAGGGATAAGAGGCAGTGTCCTATTGTGGAGTGACAACTGGTTAAAAGATAGGAAGCAAAGAGTAGGACTAAATGGTCAGTTTTCACAGTGGAAAGAAGTAATTAGTGGAGTGCTCCAGGGATCTGTACTGGGACCAGTGTTCAAATTTGCATATGACATAAAGCTATTCAAGGTGGTTAAAATCCGTGCAGACTGTGAAGAACTGCAGAAAGATCTTGCAAGACTGGGTGACTAGGCATTTAAATGGCAGATGAAGTTTAATGTAGACAAGTGCAAAGTGATGCACATAAGGCAAAATAACCCAAACTATATGTACACAATGCTGAGTTCTAAATTAGGAGTTACCACACAGGGAAAGGACCTTGGAGTCATTGTGGACAATACATTGTAATCCTCAGCTTAGTGTGCAGCAGCGGTCAAAAAAGCAAACAGACTGTTAGGAATCATTTGGAAAGGGATAGAGAATAAAACTAAAAACATCATAATGCCGCTATATAAATCTATGCACTTGGAGTAGTGTGTGCAGTTCTGGTCGTCCCATCTCAAAAAAGACATAGTAGAACTAGAAACGGTACAGAGAAGGGCAACAACAATGATAAAAAACGAACAGCTCCAGTATGAAGAGAGACTTGATAGATTGGGGCTCTTCAGCTTGGAGAAGAGTTGACGGAGAGGGGATGTGATAGATGTTAATAAAATCATAAGTGGTTTGGAACACGTAAGTAGGGAGCAGTAAACAGGGAGCGGTTATTTACCCTCTCTAACAGTACTAGAACAAGGGGACACTCCATGAAATTAACTGGCAGCAGATTTAAAACAAATATGAGAAAGTATTTTTTCACTAGTGCGCAACTAACTTGTGGAATTTACTGCCAGAGGAAGTGGTCAAGACTGCGAGCGTAACTAGTTTTAAAAAGGAATTGGAGAAGTTCTTGGATGGCTATTAGCCAAGTAGATTTTGGGGGCAGGAACAACATGGAATGAATTGCTCATTGTGTACTTCTCCCAAGAGACAGAGATTGGCCATTGTCGGAGACAGGATGCTAGGCCTGATGGACTGCTGGTCTGACCCAGTACAGCACTACTTACGTTCTAATGAAACACATTCTTGTTTCAGCCCTATTCCTTACATTGAATGCTACCTTTTTCCATGAGTTGTCCCATTTGTTTGAATATCACGACTTATTTTGGGGGTAAGAAGCTACTCAGTCTAAGGGTGGCAGGGTCAGGTCGTGTGAAATTGAGTAGGTAATAATAAATTGCACTTAATTCCTTTTTTGCTTTTTGGTGGGAAATATTCAGGGTTTTTTCAGCTAGGAATATATTGTTTTGACTATCAACAGATTCACTCTGATAGCCCTTATCAGATATAGGGAAAGCACTTTTTATCCTTCGCTTAATACTTAGATGAGGTAAGAAGAGGGAATGCAAGAAATGAAATTATGGAGGAATAGGTGGGGTGCATCAGTAATGGATTCCACAATAAAAAACAACTAAGTTGAACGTTTGTAACCAAAAAAGGCAGTGTCAGGAAACAGTGAGGTAGTTGGCTTTGAATCCAGGTCTGTTGTGTCCTGGTGGATTCATTAGCTGCTCTTCCACCAGAACGTAGTGTGAACCAGTACTCCAGGGAGCTTGCGCCTGTGGCTTCCACCTGTACTCCAGCATCTCAGTACACCCCTGCTTCTGATTGGCTAGTCCCAGCCCACCTGCCCATTGGTTACCTTAGCCCATATAAAGACATCACAGGAAGGAGTGTCTCAGCAATGCAACGGTTCCTTGTGTACCCTGTTTCTATTCTTCTGCCTTCGCCCTTCTTCTGTTGTCAGGGTCAGGAGTCCAGGCTGTGTGGGGCTTGGGACCAGAAGTGATGTCATGATCAGGGCATAGGATTCAATGCCAAGGGGTCAGAACAGCTTGAAATCTGGACAAGTGCAAAGCAGACTGAGTTAGAGCAGAAGAGCAGGGTAGAGTCAGTGATCAGGTAGGAACAGGAAGTGACCAGATGTTCCACCCTGCTTCCTGACGTTGCCGGCCAGCCTTATAACCTGGCTGGAAGTCAACAAGAAAGCTGTGGGACATGAGCAGGGGTAGCATTTTGGGACCCATCAGGTAGTGCTGGATTGGGCAATTGTATTGAAAGCTGTTTCCGTCAGAAACAGACCACTTGCCCGTACTTTTGTAATGCAGAAGCATACCGACTTTTTCACTATTGTTGCTATGACTCAATTATTTTGGGGTAATATTGCTCAGTACTTCTGGTAATTCTTCCTGGGCAGGGGCAGCCACACACCATGTAATGTTCCTTTCATGCTGCTTATGTTGGCTAGTTCTCGCTTGTGTACAATCACAACTTCACTACATAAATTTCATAATTTCCCTTATCGGTCCTTGTTTTGACTTCTTGTAAACTGTGTTTTGATTGGTGTATTTCAAGGGCTAGCTCTTTTCTGCATTCTGATGCCGAAAACTGCTGTAAAATGCTGGATACTAACAAAAATACTGGAAACTAACTGGTGGGAAATACCGAAAATTACTGGAAAATATAATAAATTATGGAAAAATACCCCAATATGGTGGACAGTCACAGGCGCAAATCTCGACAACAGCGGAAATGCAGATTCAATGGCTAGTGAGGAAATTATTATTATTAGCAAGCATTTATATAGCGCCAGCAATGTACCTGGTGCTTTACAAAGTAAATGAATAGACACAGTCCCTGCCCTAGGGCTTACAATCTGAGAGACCCGGGGTTGGGGGTGGGGTGGGGATACGAAGGAAGGGGAACAGAGGGAAAGACGAGTGTAACATTCACGATGTGGTGAGGATACAAGTACACAGAGTGACCTCAGGTAACAGATTGTACTGGATGGAGGGTATCAGCAGGAGTTAGGTGAGGGAAGCAAGAAGTCAGGGAGGGTAGAGCAGAAGAGGTGGGTCATGAGGAGGGATTTGAAGGTACGAAGGGAGGGGGCAAGGCAGATGTGGTCAGGGAGGGAGTTCCAGGTGTGGGAGGCAGCTAGGGAGAAGGGACGAAGGTGGTTAGAGGAGCAGGGGAGGCGTGGGAGGGCGAGAGAGGGAACAGAGGAGGAGCGGAGTTCACGGACTGGAGTACGGAGGGAAATTACTAGCGCAGAGAGGT